>CM024712.1:32827231-33150105 GCA_014182895.1 Angophora floribunda
CACATATTCTACAAATATCCAATGTGGCACAATGAGAGACTTCCGTATACTTGTCTTCAAATTGCTGAGGGACGGCGAAATGCATTTGTTTTCTACAAATATATAGATGGATTGAATGAAGCCAAACTCCAATCATCTTAGCAAAAGTTGCACAAGTGACCATAATTAAAATTCGAACGTGATATTACCCAAGTTCATCCTTTCGTTTTTATTTCGTTGAGTAATGAAACTTCGTGAAGCAATTAATAATCCAAGAAAAAAGATAAAGTTCTTTCTTTTTGAAAGAAAGGAAGAGAAAATATTACATCAGTTTAATATATGTCTCAAACTAAATCGGCACCATTGAATATGGTGAGTTCCATGTGGGTTAAATTTGAAAGGTTTCCTTTTATGAAGCAAATAATAATCCAAGAAAAAGATAAAACCTTTTCTTTTTCCTTTCCTTTAATATTACGTTAGTTTAACATATATCTTAAACTAATTTTGCATTGTTTAAACTGATGAGTTTCATATGGGGTTAATCAAATCGGTCGCTTAAGATCCATTTTGGCATATATATTGTTGATTGAAAGAAGTAATTTCTCATAAAGAATATGAGATTAAAGGGAAGAAAATTACCTCCACGTGAGACTCACGTGGCAAAGACAATGACCAAACAAAAGTTTCATGCATTTTCAGTTCGAACCGAACCATCAAAATATAAAATCACACTTAAATTAAGAAGCCCTAAAAATATAAACAAAGTCTCTCATTCCTCGAATCTCTCTTTACTTCTTCTCCATAAAGCCGGCTAAGCAAACTCTTGGAGTCTTGGGTTCTCTTTGAATCTCGCAAGTGCTGCAGTGTGAAGTGACAAACATAGTTTGTCTCTAAATTGCAAATTGAGCTTCTGAAGCGTAGTAGCATTTTTCTCCCGCTCCAGTTGTTTCCTTGATTCTAGCATGCCTATCTGTGCAGTTCAAGGAAATTGAAGCTCTGTCGATGCGCTTCGTAGTGAACTGGGCTGCGACCGTTCTTTCTCATCATGCTTATTCCACTATAGAATTGTTCTTATGCTGGATTCTAGGTCGGAAAGCAAAGTAAGTGGAGAGATTTTGGATCATGAGCTAAGAGAAGGAGACAGCTGAGAAGACACAAGGCTGATGTTAAATGCCGAATCCCTAAAAAAACCTCTGTTATTTAATTTTTGGGGCTGCTAAAATCTGTAGCTTGGGATTGTATTAGATTAGAAATGTAAAATGTCACAAGTTTGTGATGGTTGGATGAAACTGAAAGTATCGATCAGTTGCTGTGACATCTCCGTAAGTGAAAATTCGAAAAAAATGGCTTTTATTTTAATATATGAAAGCAGGCTAAAAAAAGGAAATTGGAAAATAAAATAAAAATCAAATCTAACTAGGTCTCAGTTCAATTCGTAGTTGATTAGGGTTGAGATTGGTTCTATTTAATTGCTCATTCTAATGGATCGATTCTCAATTCAATTTTTCTGAATATCCAAAGTGAAGATGACACCAAGATGTATGTTTGGCTAACATGCGTCTATTTTTCTTTCTATGGTCTCTACGTTGAACTTTCAGTTTGCATGAATATTATCTGATTAATAGACAAAATGATTACAAGATTTTTTTTTTTAATATTGCATTACCAATTTAGCATGTATTTCTTTTTGTGAAGATAAATGTCATTAAGGAACAAAAAATTGTAATTATGAAGGAGCAAAATCTCCATTTAAATTTTCTAAGTCTCCTTATAATCAAAATTATTTATTAAGATTTCAGTTGAAGACGTCACAAGCACAATAAATCCGAAATCTTTTGTTATATAAGTTAAGAGGTAATTTCTTAATTTTCTTCCCCTCTGAATAAATGCTTCTTTCGTTTTGTTATACAAGTCGAGAGGTAATTTCTGAGTTTTCTTCCCTCTGAATAAAAGCTTGTTTCGTGAATTTTTATTTTGACAAATTTACGTTTCCCAAAGATATCTCCTCTTTGGCAAAAAAAGAATACTAGAGAAAGTTATAAAGAGAATCACTCCACCATATTGAATTGAATGGGAAGGGGACTCTAATTTATATTTGAGCCATTCTAATAATAGCCTTTAGATCTCCCATTAATTTAACGGGGATGATATAATCCTAAGAAATATCTAGAATACATTTCCCGTATTACCCCTATGCCCTAAAATAGTCAAGATATTACCCCTATAAATATTTAGACGTGCACATTTTTTACATTGCTCTTAAAATTATCTAAAGTTATGGGCCTCCAAAATTTTGAAGCCTTTAGTTTAGGCCGTTGGGCCATTCTCTGATTTATTGGGCTTATAACTTTTGGCCCATGACAAAAGAGCATATATAGCCACTTGGCAAAGTAGGGTTTTTAAGCGTGCAAGAGGTTTGCAAATTTTTCGCCATCGGAGCCGTCACTCTGCGCCACCACCAGGGAAGAACCCTCATCTCCTCCAGCCATGGCCGTCGGGTACTCCTCTCCCCTCCTCTCCCTTCCCTTCCCCTTAGCTCGCTTCGTCGTCCGTGCCCATGTCGCAGCCTTACCCATTTCGTTTTCCTCCGTGAAAATGGTCTGACGTTGTCCCCTTTCCTGTCTCTGTTTGTTGCAGGAAGAACAAGAGGATCTCGAAGGGGAAGAAGGGTGGGAAGAAGAAGGCGTGAGTTGCTTAATTCCACCCCAACTTTATGTCTCTGTTGTTTGTTTGCGTGTGTGTGGAAATTGGGTCAGTTCTTTTGCCTGTTTTGAGCTGCCGATTCTGCTGTTGTTTGATGTTTTTCTTTTCTGGTCTGGTGGGTTGTAGAGTCGATCCGTTCGCGAAGAAGGACTGGTACGATATCAAGGCGCCCTCCGTGTTCACCGTCAAGAATGTGGGCAAAACACTTGTTTCTCGTACTCAGGGTACAAAGGTGCGATTTTTAATCGTGTCTTGGCGTAAATTTGTCAGCTGTTACACTTCTTTGGTTGAGTTCTCGTATTTGCGTCTGATATTCGTTTGAAGATAATTGTAAATGGGTGCTGGGTGGAATTCAGCTAAGTTTGGCTCAATGCCAATAGATGTGTCTCATTAGACATTGTGAAAATAACGTAAGAAAAGTTTATCTGCTTTGTTGTGTTCTTTTGTTTTCATCTGGTGCCTTTTAATAAGTAGGCAATGGACCGATTAAATTCTCCGATATTAAAAAAAAAAGTTGGTGGAAGGGATAACTTATTAATGGATTGGACTTTTTTTGGGAAAAAATCTGCTCTGGATGTGAACTGGGAATTTGTTGGTTCTGTTAGTTCTCGATGAATTCCCATTTGAAGTTTCTTCCTGTGAAGTTTTTTCTCCATGAGCTGGGAACTTGTGTTTAGGTTGCATTCCCCTGACCACTTCCCTATGAAGGCATCAAAGTTTTTTCTCTTGCTGTTTAGTTCGGGACTTGTCAAGGGCTTGATCAACTTATATTTTACTCTTACCAAATTGGAAGAGGTCTTAGTTTCAATATTTATCATCTGTCCCTATCATACCTATCCCAAAATATAAATTATTGCTTTTGAAAATCTCAGTGGAGCTTCCATAATTGATAAATTGATGTCAAATGGTATTTGCATGAGAACATACATGCATCATGCATGATATCCTGTGAAACCAATTAGTCTTATAGATTTGAATATGCAGTCAACACATACATAAGCTGTGGCGATATGACCTGGCTCATGGAGTAAAAAGTACTTGTTAATCAGGATGTGCACATAGATGTAGGTTAAGTGACATTGCTATCTTGTTATTGCCCCAGTCACTCTCTCTTTGTAAATGCCTATTATGGATTTGTATACCTATGTATGTCCATATTGAGTTTAAAAAATGGTATCTACATGCAAGACTTATGGGGCCTATTCCACAGATTGCTTCAGAAGGACTTAAGCATAGAGTGTTTGAGATCTCACTTGCTGACCTTCAAGGTGACGAGGACCATTCGTACAGGAAGATCCGTTTGAGATCTGAAGATGTCCAGGGTAGAAATGTCCTGACTAACTTCTGGGTAATGTTTACATTTACAGTTGTTCAATTCTGTCCTTGTGTATTTGCATGTTGACTCTCTTTTTGACTCACTATTCTCCTATCGTAAATTAGGGCATGGACTTTACGACTGACAAGCTGAGGTCCTTGGTGAAGAAATGGCAAACTTTGATTGAAGCCCATGTTGATGTCAAGACAACAGATAATTACACATTGAGGATGTTCTGTATTGGCTTCACTAAGAGACGTCCTAACCAAGTCAAGAGGACCTGCTATGCTCAGTCTAGCCAGATTAGACAGGTTATTTTCTAGTCTTGATCCATAACTGACTAGTTTAAATACATAGCCAAAGTTGTAATTCATGCAGCTTTACAATGTGGGTGATCTATTTGTGCCTTCCCATAGATAGTATATCTTCAACTTGGCAACAGTTATTTTAGTCCTGTCACGTAAATTTTTTATTTGCAAAGTTCCTCCATCAGAATGTATACCTTCACCTATGATTAACTAAACAGTAACTCTTATTTTGCTTCTCCTTTTCAGATACGGAGGAAGATGAGGGAAATCATGGTAAACCAGGCAACATCTTGTGATTTGAAAGAGTTGGTCCGCAAGTTCATTCCAGAATCAATTGGAAAGGAGATTGAGAAGGCCACATCAAGCATCTATCCCCTACAGAACGTTTTCATCCGGAAAGTGAAGATCTTGAAAGCTCCTAAGTTTGACCTTGGGAAGTTGATGGAGGTATGTCCTTTGTTGGAGCACCTATAAAAAATGTTAAATGTTGAAGTTTGCGCGAATCTCAATCGACAGACAAATCTTTTTACTTTTGGCGTCTTTGATGATATGCGCAGCATGTAAAGGTTTGCGATGTTCCATTTTTGGCATTTGGGAATCTAGATCTTTCTCTAAAATAATAGGAAAATGATCGATGGTTTATCCCCGCCAATTAGAGTAGAGATGATTTTGCAGCTTAGTTTGCATAAGGATCTTTGCTTGGCCGGACATCTTCCACATTGTGAGAGCTATGCTAATGATCATTCTGTTGGTCTTCCTATAGGTCCATGGAGATTATTCGGAAGATGTTGGTGTGAAGCTGGACAGGCCAGCTGATGAAACAGTGGCAGAGGCGCCTACCGAGGTTATTGGAGCTTGAATGTAGAGTGACTGAGATGCTGAGAATTTGTCCTTTTGTAAGAGTCACCTTGATCAATTCCTTTGAAAGTGAGGTTTTATTGGTGAGAACCTGCCGAAAATTTTCTTTTAAGCAGCATCTTTTGACTGTTTCATCAAGGAAGAGAAGACAGTTTTGTTCTTTAATTTTGTAGACGCCCTTAAATTATAGGTAATTGGTTGTTTATTGCCGTTTTAATACGAGTCTCTGATGTGCCAAATTTTGTGGAGCCTCTTTCACTTTCACGGATCACTTCCATGGGTCCTGTTAAAAATTTTGGTTTAAATTGTTTGCAACCCGGCATCCCTATGTCAACCAATCTGTGATGATCCCTTAACGAGTCCCTTTTTCCTTTTGATATCCTTTTGATATTTTTTGATATTTTTAGGACATGCATGATAATTATTCTGTTTCTCTATTTTTTAATTTTCTATTCTTGGAAATAGGTTTAAAATAGAAATTAAAAGTTAAAATTTTTAATTTTTTTTTAATTTTAGAATAAAAATAAGAAATAAAAATTATTTTCATCGCTATTGCTGCCGAGTGTCTAAAATTGGCTGTTGACCACTAGCCTTCCGTTGCTGTCGGTCCTTAGTCGTTGATCGTTACCAATCTCCTGCCGACGCGTATCACTGGCTACTCACCGTCGCTTGTCAGTCTCTGGCAACCCACCTCTCGCCGATGACAGCTGATCCTCTACCCATGTTGTCGATCCCTAATCAGCCATCCACCTTGACCCTCGCCGTCATTGATTGATCATCTACCAACGTTGTCGATCCCTAGTTAGCCATCCACCTTGACCACCTTGACTAGCTGATCGTCTACCAACGTTGTCGATCCCCAATTAGCCATCCACCTTGACCATTGCTGATTGCCTTATTTTGCCATTCAAAAGGGAGAAATTTTATATTGTTATTAAATGAATTTCTATTCTAAAAATAGAAATTTTATATCGTTGACAAAATTCATGTTGTCTTAAAAAATCATCCAAAGAATAGAAATTCATTTGACATTTTGATCCAAAATTTTGCATTTGGGCACGAAAACTCTATGTTGGTTTTTGAATCCCAACGTTTAGGACCAAGTCTCCATCGGTCAAGCCTGTGCCCTTGGCACCAATGTTTGCGTCCATCAAAGTCGAGCCCGAAGCCCTGGTGCCTAGCCCAATTCTTAGACACTCGAGTCTCAGTCCATAAAGGATGTGCTCGGCTCTCAACACTCGAGCTCGGGTCCACAAAAGCCATTCGCAAGTCATTGGCATTCGAGCTCAAGTTGATAATTAATAAAATGTTTGTTCTTACAAAAATAATTTTAAATTTTAAATTTTAAATTTTAAAATTTTCTTTTTAATTTTTTTTCCTTTTTCCTCGGCCAATGGTCGACCATTGAGTGAGGCTCGAGCTCGCCAAAGGCCAATGAGCTCGTCCCACACTTATAGTCAATTGCTAGCCATTGCCGTGGCTGGCCACTAGCTAAGGAAAAGGGGAAAAAATTAAAAATTCAATTTTTTTGTAATTTTTCTCTGGAAAATCTAATTTCCTATCAAACGATAAAAAAATGTTTTCTAGTTCATATTCAAATTTGAGCTAAACACTGAAAAATATTATATTTTTTTTAGAAAATGACTTTATCACATCTTTTGCAAAAGAATCAGAACCCGAGAGAATTTCTGTCCAGTTCATGATTGGACGATCAAGTGTCCTTATCGTCATTTGTTTTATATTTATTGTGAACTTCTCTCCAGTTCATGGCAGTTCTTTTGTACTGCGAAAAGCTACAAAGCTATTATCACGTTTACAGGAGAAATGCCATGAGTATTTATTACAACAGGGGAAGGTATTTGTCGATTATAACATTCCCATACGAATAAAACTTGGTTATCTTGTAACGCTATCGAGAGACTCTGTTCTGCTGCTTCTGTAGTGGGATAACTCTGCCATAATTGGAATCCAAGTAGCTACTTGACATCAAGGAGTCAAAAACATAGAGACGTCAAGAACTGGAAACCACGTCACATTTATACTCCAAGCCACTCAATGACCATCTTCTGGCCTTGGTAACAAGCTTAAGCCTGTACATCGATTCCAGACATCACAATTCATATATCGCAACGAAAGATGGCACCGAGTAGCTTGAGCCGAGAGGGACTTCCTAGGTAATACTGTTAAAATCTGCCGATCACCATCTACAAGTAAATGGTCTACTGCAAGGATGTACATTACGACTAGACAGAATCGCAGACATAAATTTCTCCTGATAGCGCCCATCGCTCCTAATTATTCTGGTCATGGTCAACACAAAGGACCAACTGTTTCATACCTAATAAGAACATATTATCAGTACATAAGAAGGAAGGCAAAATGCAGCCCGTAAAAACAGGCAACTTTTCTGACTCTTACATCAGCACCTCGCTTGCTTCAATCACTCATCAGCATTGAGCCTCCCACAGCCGCAAAAGCAGCCCCTTCTTCTTTCGCCTTTCCCTGTTCCTTGATCCGCTGTAAATGAAATTCCTCAGAATGATGCCCGTCCCGCTCCTCCCTTTGCCTTTTTGCTCGTCCTCCATCTTCAGCAAGACGTAGTTGATATTCTGCACCTCGAACTGCAGGCGCCCAATCTTCTCGCTCTCTTTGCTTGCGTGTTCCCTTACTTTCTGCTCCCGCACGCTCTCAATATCCTCCATCCCGACTTCATCCTTCTGATCCAATGAGGACAAGTTCACGTCAATATCTTTCTTCAGATGATCATTCATGACCATCAGGTGCACGACTGCCTCCTCTGCTTCTTCTAGCTGCCTCTTCACTGTCTCGTACTTGACCTTGTGTGACCTCTTGCTCCTCTTCTTCAGTTCCGCTTTCCTTCTCATGTCTTGCACACTGGCCTGGAGACCAGTCAACTTCTGAGCATCGGAAGCAAGTCTGTCCAAGATCTTTCTCTTGCTTCTCTCTTTACCAAGTTCTCTACTGGTCGAGACCTGGTCAATGCCCAATTCTTTCTCAATCTCTAGTTCTGACGAAGGGTTTAGACTCTTCTTCCATGCATCTTCAAGCATCTGATTGTTTGGTCTTTCTCCGTCTCTACTGCTTATTTCATTAGACAAAGAATCTGAAGCTTGATCGAGCGGAATGTCTTTCATCAATTGCCCTGTCTGCGAAGGAGGAGTTTCGCATTTGGACTTGGTTGGCTTCTGGTCATTGCTGAGATCTTTTCCAACTACTATATTCTCTTTGTCAAATGCCTTTCTCTCTAGCAATTCACTTTCGAGATTCATATGTGCATCTTGGGTTTTCTCCATCCCGATTCTTCCCATTTCTTCCCTGACGGCCTTTTCAACAGCTTCAATCCTATCTTGCATCTTCTGCAAATCTGAGACTGCTGGTACAGTAAAGCTTTGTTCTTCTAGGAACTTGGCATGTCCATTTTCATGAAATTGACATGCCTTTTCTGCATCCTGGAGAGAATTACAACAGAACAATTTATCATCTTCAGCTGAACTAGCTCGTTGCTCAAATGGAAAAAGTCAACGAGTTGCATGTCTCCACTTTTTACCTTTACTCTCTGATTTTTCATAAAATTTAATATTTGATTGTAGCAGAAAAAGAGGAGACTCTCATTTAGTTATTACTTTTCGGTTTATCTACTCAGCTTGTTTTGAAATGCAAAACTTATTCTCGATGATGAAAAATACCTGATGCTTCCTGAAATTGATTGTGGCTTGAGAGATGTCATCCCATCTCTAAGAGACGATAGGATGGGAACATATGCAGATAGCTCATTCTTTAGTCCCCCAATTTCACTCTCTAAGAACCCAAGTTTTTCTTTCATCTGTTCAATATCCCCATTCTTCATAGCACTTTCACTCCTTAAGCTTTGACAGACTTCACTTAGCTCCTGAACCTTATTTTCAAGTAGAACTTCTCGAACGGAAGAAATTTGGAGATCAAAGTAAAAGGTTGCAGCCTCAGCCTCCCAAAGTTCAAACTCATTGCTCCTCTCTTGCAGTTCTGAACTCAAATTCTCTTCTCGAATCCTGCGTTCCTCGATTTCATTCTGTAATGCATTCACTTTGAGCTCCAGATTCTGTTTTACTTCCAGAAGACTATCAATTTGCTCCTCCTGTCTTTTTCCTTATTTCAGATAACTCATGAATCTGCTTTTCTACATTTTCTCTACCCAGCCTTGACTCTTCATGCTTCCTTTTTAGTTCCTCAACAGTTCTCGACAATTCAATGGCTGAGAACCGTGAAAGCTCCAGTTTTTGGTCTACTTCCGAAAGTTCCTTTGCCTTCTCTCTCAGAAAATCGTTGCCAATCAAAATTTGGTGGTTTAGTTGATCATTGAAGTCTCTCACTTCATTGAACTCTCTGTCCAACTTCTTGATCGAGTCAACCAGGAGTGACTTTTCTGCCCTTTCTGTCTCTAGTTTCTTCCTCAACATTTCAATCTCCTCCCTTAGGTCGTTGTTAATCACTTGGAGGCCACAAAGATCATCAGCAAGAGCTTTTAGTTCTTCAGCTTTCTCCTTTCCAAAGCTCCGGAAAACTAGAGAGAGGTGAGCCTGAGAATTCAGTTCTTGGATTATTACAGAGTTTTCCTCTTCAAGGGCACGCTTCTGTTCTTCTGAATCTGTAATATTCTCCAGCAAAGCCTGGTTTTCGACTAGTCTGTTGGAGTTATCTTCCTGCAAAAGCTGGTAGGCCATCTGCACATCAACCAATTTCTTGCGCATCACTTTCATATCAGTCTCTAGCGCCTCCTGCTGCTGCTCTGCTTTGCTTAGATCCAATTTTAAAAGGTTTTTCATCTCTAGAAGCTCATGCTTATCTTTTTCCAGCATCATACATTGCTCAGTCATGATTCTGAGCTCCTGCTCGAGGAAGTCTTTACTTGACTCCAGCTCGTTAAACTCTAATCCGAGTCCTCTGAGAAAAGCAATTAACACAGTGTTCTCAACCAGCAACTTTTGCTCTTCATCCCTGCTCCTGGTCAACGATTTCTTTAATTGCCCTATTCTGTCCATTATATGCACAAAAGGCATTCGGTCAAGTTGGGAAGGTATTTGCTGTTTCGTGATCTCACTTCACGCCCTACTTCTGCATCAATTTGAAGAGCCTTGAACACCTGATAAATTTCCGTCTTCAGCCTTCCAATTTCATCTGCCAGCATTTCCCCTTCTACCTGCTGCTCGAGATTTTCACTCTCCAGTTCATTAATCAACTTATTGGATAATTTTGAAGCTTCAACATGTTTCTGACATTCTAACAAGAGGGATAAATTCTTTGCTTCCAGATCTTCTACAAACTTCTGCAAGATGAATATCTCAACTTGCGCATTTACGGCTTTCTCCACTTCCTCCTCGAATTCCTTCTTCCTCAGTTGAATTTCATCTTGCAAAAGTGTACATGGTTTTCCAAACCCGCCAAACGTGCCTCACTTGATTGTACGTAAGTTGCCCGTTCTTGTTTCTCCACACCAAGGTAGCCCTTCAATTCTTCGACTTGACAAAGAGTGGTCACTTTCTCCTTCTCCAGTCTATCACATCTTTCTTCCAAGTTGGCAAACCTCCTTTCAAGACTTCCAAGCCTCTGCTCCACATTATCCAAATGCAAGGCAAGGTTGCCTCTTTCATTTACGAGGCTGGATTTCTCATTGATGAGCAACTGGCAGAATTCATCTAACCTCTTGGATTTTTCTCTCAAGCCCTCAGCCTCAGATCTTGCAGCAGATATTGAACTCTAAGGATGAGTTTTTCTCCAAAAGCTTCTGCATGTTCTCAGTGATAATCTGTAGCTGAGAAAGCAAAGCAGCTTTATCAGCAACAAGACTGCATTTTTCTCCCTGCAATGATTGGCAATTTTCCTGTAACAGCTTGATCTTCCCTTTGGATTCTTCTAACGTGTTGTTTAACTGGGACAAGGATCTTTCAAGCATCGCATTCTTCTCTGAAATTGTGTCCATGTTCTTTAACTTTTCATAAAGAACTTCTCTCTCATCTCTATCCCTTTTTTGGATCTCTTTCAACTCAGAGTTCTTGCTTTGCAACTCCTTCACTGTTTGTCCAAAACATAGAGGGTTGAGACCTGCCAACTCCACTTGGGAGAGAAGGGCTTCATAGCACCCATTTAAGCCCTTAATTTCTTCTCGCAATTGAAAAATCTCTTGCTGGAGTGCAGTACTTTGCGCTAATTGTGTTGCAAAATCCTGCTCAAGCTTCTCTTTCATCTCCTTCAAGCTATATAGTTCATTCTTCAAATTCTTCTCTGAGATGGCAGAGGATGTGTTGAATTCAGTGAGGCTTCGGTTTTCTTCCTTGACCTTTGTGATCTCTTCCTCCAAACCAAATTTACATGTCTCCAAATCCTTCAACATCTGAAGCCCACTTTTAATTTCCAGAGCCAGATCCCTTTGCTCTTTCTGAGACTCATAGTGCAGCCTCTGTAAAGTCTCCAGACTTGCTTGAACGTGGACAAATTGAAGGCGATCATCTTGCATTTGTTCTTGAAGCTTCCGCAACTCTTCATGCTTCCTAGAAAGTTCTTGGTCCTTCACCGCAATCCTCTTCAGATAGGTTCTCTGCATCAGACTGCAGAGACTGGTTTGACTTCTCCAATAAAAGACGCTGCTCTTCAGCATTCTTCAACTTTTCAGCACCTATTGCAACTTCACTATTTAGCCTTCTCGCATCATCTTGAGCTCGAGAAAGCTCACTTTCCATCCTCGCCAAAGTCTCAAGACACTGCTTGTACAGGAATGCAACTGCTTCCTTCTCTTCACTTGATTTAACAACAGCGTGCTCTAGCTTTTGAATTTCTGCTTCTGCCTTTGCAGCTTGCTCAGATAGCTTTCCGGCATCCATCTCCGCAAGGGAGATTTTACTTTCTAGAACAGATATTGTCTCCAGGCATTGTCGATACTGAAGTAAACCAGCTTCTTTTTCAGCCTCTAGTCTGGAAAGTTCGTGCTTGAGATTCTGCGTTTCAGTTTCTGCAGCAATTGCCTGCTCACTAAGACCTTTCACATCCTGTTCAGCTCGAGAGAGCTGCATCTCAAGGATGGATATCTTTCTTAGACTCTGATTGTACTGAGCAAGGCTAGCATCCCTTTCAGCTTCAAGTTTCTCAAGCGCTTCCTTCAATATTTTTATCTCAATGTCTGCTTTGCTCGCTCGATCATCCAGGCCTCTCGCATTCTCCTGAGCATGGTCCAGATCGCTCTTCAGGTTAGATATCTGTTCCAGAATTTGCTGGTATTGTGAGAGCATAGAATCCTTTTCAGCTTGGATCTCAGCCAAGATCTTCTTCAAGGTTTGAACCTCAATTTCTGCCCTGCTTGCACGTTCTGACTCTGAAGCAACTTGATTTTGAGATTTTGATTCTCGCTAGATAACTGCGACAACCCATTTTGCAAAATTTCAGGAAGGTACAAGCCTCTGCTGGTTATTCCATCAGAGCCCTATATTGAGAAGTCACTTCGTCCGACTCAAATATCTCATGCACCTGTTTCAGACCTTTCTTACTTATACAAGTGGTGGAACCTGAGCTTTCTGAATATCCTCCATGTCTTTTTACACCAGATGCATTGTTCAAAGAGAGAGATGAAGCATCTCTACTTGAGTCATACATTTCGAATGATGCCCGGCGAGGGTGCGAAGTTTCTGGTGTATGAGGATCAACCTCGCCTCCTGATGAAGTGGAGGCTGAATCTTCGGCTAGTACATCAGGTACTTGATCGGGAAATGCTTCTGCCATAGTTCGATGGGCTTGGCGAAGCTCCACTGTGGCATGGTTGTACCTCTCCGCTAGCGCACGGTAAGCGCGGTAGAACTCCTCGACTAATTTCATCAGCTCCGGGCGTCTCTTGTAGTACATTTCTGCCCTCCTTGCAAAAGAGTCCGCATCTTCTTCGATGAGTTTGATCATTGCTTTGACTTTGGCATCCATATCTGGTTGCGAAAAAAGAAAAAAAAAAGGCTAAGCAAAAGTGCAGTCATGAATGTAGTGACATGAGCATGTCGCACATGTATTCAAGAAAATGCATTTTGATGCTGCTCTGGCATTGAGGGTATAGTAATAGCAAGGTCTGCAATTTATGTGGGATGTTCTGGAACTGATCCTTGAAACAGTATAACTTGGATGCCATAAGAATTGAGAAAAAACAATTGACATTTCCATGCTGCAGATGAAGTATGAAGAAGACCTCCAATCCGATGTCCAATAACCAAGACATATATACTCTAGGATCAGAAAATAATGAGCAATCTTTTGTCATAAGGTCAGCAAATTCATCCCACAACCCTTTTTGCAGGCCAAAAATCAATACACAACTTAAGTACTAGACATAGAAACTCAGTTCGCAAGCAAGACTCTAGTAAATACAAAATCTTCAGGTCTGTATAGGGGCACATGATTGAGAAGTTTTTAGGGTTTGCAAATTTAAGCTTCTCGCAGGGACAATAAGCCCATCTTTTTGCTCTTCAAGTCAGGATGCTTTCAAGAATAGTTCTTCCTGACATTCAGTCAATGAGAGTGCAATAGCAGCGAAGGTGCTTCCATGACTCATTATTATTGACCCAAGAACAAGCTAGCATCTCGTATATTGAAAAGCCATTTGAAGAGGATCCTCTTAAATTGCAGTTAGGAAGACTTTTCATGAATGCAGAATGTTACCGGTGAGATTTTCCTGAAGCCATTTTGAATTCTTTGGACTGATGTGGCTACTCCACCACCAAGAATACATGCGTCTTGAATCGGAATGTAACAGAGTCGCCATCACCGCAGCTAACAACAGCGCTGCAACTGGTTTCAACTTAGCAAAAGCCTCGTCGTTGGACCAGTGACAAAGGCCTAAGTTGTAGATCCAGGCCAGAGTAATAGTTCCCCGAGTCTCCAACTTAGCAGCTTTTTTTCAGATGAGTCTTTCTCTGTGAAATGAAATATGAGATGTAAGCAAATGTGAGCATAACAGAGATATTGTATGGAATTTTGACTGTCAACCAAAGGGAAACACAGAAGATTTTTGACAAACTGGAGATTTCCAAACCAATTTGCATTTGCTGCTCCAGACTCCATCCTACCAATAGGGAAAACAAAGCAAATATGGAAAGAAGAGGAAGGAGAAATGGCAATGCCTAATTCAAAACTGGGTGCTGCTTAATCTGGGGGTGAGAGTGAAGGGTCATTAATTGTCAGTACCAAGGATATGCTCAAATTCCTACAACGAAATGTTCCTAAAGCAGCCAACACAAATTCGGAAAATAGAAACTGTAAGTTAATACACCTGTAGGTGTAAAAATTAGTGAATGAATTTATTTGTCCAAAGCAAAACGTTTTTGAAGTACCTCAAAAAAGTTCTAAACTTTATGCACATAGATCAATCAGTAGACACATAGTAAAAGAAATCCACAATGAGAAAATAAATCCAGAATGCTCCATGATGCAGCAGTAGGATTTTACTGCAAACATCAAGCAAAAAAAATTACAAAGTAAAATAAAAGAAACATAAAGCTTTGAATTTTTCGGCAAGTGAGCCAGAGCACAAACAGGACCCATATTACAATCAGTTTTCAAAACCCAGAAGATCAAAAGCTACCAAGTCCAGAACAGCTCGTTGCTTTTAGGATCAGCAAGCCAAACCCAAGTCAAGGAGGAGAAAAAATGAGCCCAAAAACAAACTTTTCACCTAAAACCCACAATATCTCTCTCTTTTTTGGGCTTCGTCCAGATAAGATCAAGAACTCACCAAAGGAACAGACTTTAACTCGCGGATCAGGAAGCGTTACAATCACCGAGAAAGAGTTTCTCCGACGAGCTTGAAGCTCTCAGATCAAGCACGAACCGAAAGGATGAAAATGTATGATCAAGAGATGCGACAACCACTGGATTCAGCAGCTGTGATAGCAGGCTTCCAGCCGCTGCAACTCTACCTTACCCCATTTCCTCTCTCTTCTTTCTCTCACTGGAATATTTTTTCTGTTTCTGTCATTGATGGGTCACTCTTGCATTATATTTCAAGATTCAGGATTGGGTAGTGGGTACCGTCTGTTGTGAAGAGGGGGGGCAGAGAGAGAGAGAGAGAGAGAGAGAGAGTGAAACGGGCAAAGAACGGCAAGGTGTAATAACAGTCGAAGTTAAGCATGAAGAAACACTTTGTCCAGATTTTCTTTCCCTTTTTTCAAGTTTGGCAGTTTGACTTTTTGGCAAGTAATTAATGGGAGTGGATTGGAACATCTGATTTAGGGAGGCTTAATGGGCTAACATTTTAATGCTAACTCTATTAAATCAGATTATGAAATTCATTATGAATTTATTTTAAAAAAATACATGACACAATATACACGCGATCACTCACATTATTTAGTAAAAATAATATTAAGGTGGAGCTTTAACTCGCGCCTTAATCGACCCATCTCTACTTAGAACTCAAAAAATACAAAGAACCCAAAATTCGCCTACTTGTAATTTGTACACTCCGTTTTCTCTAGGTGTTTTTTTAAGGTGGGAATTGGACTTTTCTTGGGTGGGGGTAATCAGTGGGACATGAAGCCGGAGGTTTTTGCAACTTGGGCATTAAGACACAAATGAATTTGCTCTGTGAAAATGTGGTAATGATTCAGCTTTTCATTGGGTTTCGAGGAGAAAAGAAAGAACCGATGAATCTCCAGATTTTGCTGTCCTTTGTCGCCACTTTGGTCACATGTGCCTTGTGACACATTTTGGTGACTAAACTGCCCCTTTTGCTTCGGATCTCGACTATTGAGAGTTCTTTCTTGTGCTTTCGGGTGGCTGTTCACATTGCACACGCGTAACAGCTTACCTTTTCCAACACTTTTGCTTTTTCTTTTCTTTTTTTCTCCCCTCTCTTTTTCTTGGGTGGTGAAGATACAAGGCTATGTGAGCTACTAATGAATGGGATTAGTGACTAATTACTGATTTGCACAGGCTAACCACAACTTGTTTTGGAGGAGGCACAACTTGAGAGTTTGATGATGGGGATTTAATTTCATGGGTTTATGTTCAACAATTGTAGACCTCTATGAGGTACACCTAGAAATTAATATACCGCCTTAAAGACATAAGGGTTTTGTCCTTCAAAGTAAATTTTAATTTTACCCTCTTGATTTATTTTTCCAATAGAAGGTTTTCACTTTTCGTATTTGAGATGTCGACTTTTATGTAACACGGAACTCTCGGGATATTTAGTAACCTATACACATAGGCATTAAGGTTCGTATTTGTGAGATTGTGACGGCTTTTGAACACTAGGTAGTAGTCTCCCGACACTTGATAAGTCGTATTGTCCGACTATACTTCAGATGTTTTCTTAACATGCTATAAAATATACGAGTTGTCAATATTCATTACTTTTCAGTTGGCATGGAAAAGCTTCCTCACTGTTTTCAAGGGCCACATGAAGTGTCCTTCGGAGAGTTATAACAAGAAAATAATATATTTTCTCAGCAATGTTCATGCTGTATAGACTTCAGCAACATAATGTACTTGAATGGATCGATTGACTGACATTCAAGTTCCAAAGTTCATCCAGCCAAGAAAACATATTCAAATTCAAGTGAAAAAAACAAAATACAGCTATCTAATTAGTTTTTGTAGTCAGTTGGTGACTCCTATAAGTCAATGGGTGCACTTATTCCCCATAATTTCAATGGAGCAAGTTGCCGTTGACATTTTGACTTCTTGCCCCCATTAGATTAGCCAAATCAATTAAATGTCACATATTTCAAACTTACTAATGATATAGGCAAAGGACATGTAATTAAAAGCATGAACGGTTGGTCCATCGAGGCAACTAAGCATGGATTCCCTTTCCCCAAGATATTTATCCTAGAATTCATTATAAACTTTCAAGACAGCACCATAAATGTATGTAATCCCATATAAATAATTCATTAAGCGAGAGATGCACATGCAGCTTTAGCCACGTTGCATAGAATATCACAATCATAACCCAAGGAATCAAAATATCGATAAAATATAGGGGAGTTCCTTCTTACCCGTTTGGTTCGCTTTTGGAAAAAGGACTTAGAGAAAATGCAAAGAAAATGCAAATACCTTTAGCCTAATGAGACTTTCTAAAATGCTATCGTGTTTGGCAAACTTGCATTGGAAAATAACCTTGACTTAAAAATGCCGTTTGGTAATACCACATTTGGAAAGCTTTTTTTTTTTTAAATCTGGTGGAGCTCCACCGCCGGCCTTTGTCGGCCCCACCGCCGCCACCGCGCCACAGTTGGCCACCGCCGCGCGGCCGATTTGGTCATGGGGGAGCTCGCCTGAGGTCGGACATCTCAGGCGTGGCGGTCCGGCCGCCGAGCAGCCTCCCCCGGGTCGCACGACCCCGGCGGCGGCGATCCGGCCGCCGCCCGCCGTCACACGACCTGGGACGCCGCCGAGGTCGTGCGACCTCCGGGGCCGACGCCCGGGTCGCGCGACCTGGCGTCGCTCGCCGGGAGGTCGCGCGACCTGGGAGGCCGCCCGAGGTCGCGCGACCCGGGCGTCGCCCGCCAGGTCGAGCGACCTGGGGGCCGCCCGAGGTCGCGTGACCTCCGGCGACGCCCGGGTCGCGCAACCCGGCATCGCCCGCCGGAGGTCACGCGACCCAAGGGAGGTCGCGCGACCTCCGGCGACGCCCTGGGTCGCGCGACCTCGGGCGAGCGACGGCCGCGGCCCGACGGTGGTCGCCAAGGGTCGCGCCCAGTAGCGGTGGCCGACTCCACCTGATTTCTAAAAAAAAAAAAAAAAAAAGTCAAATGAGGTTTGACTTGCCTTCTCCAAATGTTGAATGCTCAATGCTGGTCTCCCCGACATTGAGCATTCAGCATTTGGAATGCCAGCATTTGGCCAATGCCGAGCTAAATCCGAACCAAACAAAAAAAAAAAAATTTCCTAAGGGCTTTCGAAATGAAAGTTCTGGGAAAAGTTCGAACCAAACGCCTTAAGTCATCTCGAAAATGCGCTTTTTCATCTATTTGAAACGTCATACCCACATCATGAAATTGCTCATCTTTGACTCTCTCTCAAGAGAACGATCAGTAATTTCGACACAGTGAAATGATTCTTAACCAAGCCATTTCAATCTTTTTCCCTCTTTGGAGATGTGGGCACAACACGAAATCGATGGAGAATTTAGATTCTAGCTAATCATCGTCTGCCTTTTTTGAGGTGGGGCGTCGCCCTTTCCGAAGGTGAGGGCTTCTAGGGACTTTGGTGGTTCCACACCCTTTTTGTCATCTCTCCAAAAGGCATCGAATCGAAGAGATTCACATCTTTATTGCGATGGTCCTCTTCTTATCTAGGTGGTGGGGGGTGGGGATGGTGCAACTAAAATTTTGAGGGTGAGGAAATAGATTTTATGAATGCCATTGTGGAATTTATTCACCTTATAGCGACCGGATATCGTTTTTCGGTGGAATTTCAAGTGTGTGTGTGTGTGTTTTTAAATCGTTTGGAGCTGCTTTTGATGCTCATATTCGCGGGAGGAGGAGCAACCTCAGGTACTCAAGGGAAGAATAACAAAGGAAAAACTGGAGGGGAGAAGAAACAAAAGAAAAGAAAGGAGTCGTCCAATGGCAATAGCGACAGTCTCGCCACCTTGAGCTTGATTTTTGCTTGGAGTAGCAGTAATATGCTGACATCTCAAATTGCCTTTCCTTAAATATAAAGTCCATCTTATTATATTAGCAATAAAATTGTGAGGACAAAAGTGTCAGAAAAGTCTCATATCTATTGTACTTGTGTCAATTTAATTTTTAACCTTTTTAATTATATCAATTTAGTCATAAACAATTTTAACTTAGAGCCAAATTCAGTCATTCCAATTAATTTTGGCGGGATATTGCTAATATAGATGCCAATTGTCCTATGTAGCACCGCCGGTATTTACATGGGCAATTTTAATGATATTTTAATAATTGTCGAATTTTTTCTTTCTTTCTTTTCTTCCTTCCTCTTTCCTCCAATGGCCGTCAATGGTTGACGTCACCTAAGCAAGGGTGGCTATCGCCACCACAAGCAGAGGGTCAGCCTTGTCAAGGTGAGGCCGAGCGTCGGCAAGGTCACTCTCACCAAATTTGGTGATGCCAAGCATTGCCCGAGCCCAAGCAACGCCCGACAAGGCCAGCCCTCACCCAAGCAACACTTGGCCTCGCTGGCACTCACACTTGCCCAAGTGAGGGAGCCCCTCACCGCCACCATAGGAAAGAGGAGGGAAAAAATACAAAAAGAAAAATTCGAAAATTATAAAAATTAATTAAAAATGTCAACATCAATGCAGTTTCGGTGTCCACGTCAACAATATCTATTCAAGATTAGCCGGAATAACTAAATTGGCTCTAAATCAAAAGATATAAGATTAAATTGACATAATTAAAAGGTTAAGGACTTAATCGACACCAATGCAATAGGTTTAGAACTTTTCCGTCACTTTTCCCTAAAAGTCTATTATTCATGCATGCTATGGAGTTTAGTTTTGGGATGTCTTAATCTCTAGCTTAAGAAAAATGAAAAATCTGTTTAGGATAGATTGATGTAATAAATAAATAAGCACATATGCATATTCATATGGTCAGAATGAGTGAATCAATGTAGAAACTAGAGAGGATTCATAACTAAAGCACACTGGGCAAGGGCTAGGCAAGGGATGACGAGCCGGAACGACTATAATATTCATCCCCACGGGATGCAAGACAAGCAAAACCCTCTCTCCCACCGAAATCTATCGATCACAAAATTTTACCGTCCTCGCTTGGATCGGAGCAATGTGGATATCCACCACATGGAAATGTCAAGTCGCCATCCTCAAAAGTCAAGACGACGGGAATGGAGTTACGTGCTCTGGCGAAATCGTAGGAATACTAGGCATATGATCCAACACTCAACCACCTAAGTTAAGGCAAGATCGCTCCATCGGACAATTCGGGTGAGTTAGTGTGAAAGGAAAGGGAACGAGGGCTCCTTTTGCACTCTCCCTAGGCTTACAAGAAAACGCGATGGTCGAAAGTCTCAACGAAAATGCTGACCCATCTTATTGGTACAAGTAGTTGAAACGATCGGACTAATAATACCATGAAAATGACGCTCGAACGTGAAGTGACAATCACGCTCGATGTGTTTATCGTGCTCACGAAAGACAGTTCTTATGTGCAATACGACTATCGCCACCATTATACACCGACAAGTGAAATACTCTTACGTAGAATACATTGATACTCATCGACACGACAATCATCCTCATCCTATTGTTTTCCAAATAAATTATCTAAAAAATCATAAACCTATTGTACAGAAGTCAGTTTAATTCTAAACTTTTTAATTATACCAACTTAGTCCTAAATCTTCGAATGATTTACCAATTTAATTTTAAACATTTCAATTGCGCCAATTTATTTTTAATTTTTTTTATTATTTGCAAGTTTAATCATAAACTTTTTGACTATTTATCAATGTAGTCCCTCCGACTAAATATTCAAATAATAAGTTTCAGACTAAATTAGTCAATCTTTGTAAGGCTTATGATCAAATTGGTACAGTTAAATGGCATATGACTAAATTGATAAATTGTAAAAATATTTATGATTAAATTGACCCAATTGAAAAAATTTATGATTAAATTAGTTGCTATATAATAGGTTTAGAATTTTTTTTAGACAATTATCCGATTGCTTTTCAGGTATCCGACTGAATTACACACGGAACTTCCACATTGAAGATCACCAAAAACGCGGAAAACGCCGACGCTCTTTTTACATCCCTCGACGACCACCCAGCACGGGAATGAATTGCAGCAACACACGACGTACTGGGGTCGCGGTCAGTACTGTCGTGGCCGGTGACCAGTACAGTACTGACCGCGAGGGGACATTTTGAGTTATGGTCGGGCACGTGATGACTGAACGCTAGGAATTCAGGCCCCGGTCGTTTAGGGGAGCATCGTGGGTCCTGCGACCACGTGGGTTGATTGGAGGAGGACGCATGTAGAGCCTCAGAACATGATGGAGTGAAATGGTCTTGACGCTTGGATTCGCTCGGAGGAGGATTCAACGAGGCAGTGCTTGTCTGGTGGAGCAAGATAACGTTGGGAAGATAGGACATCCATCTGCCCACAGGAATGTAACCTGTTCAGGGTGAAGTACAGTTGGCCTAATTGTTAATGTTTTAATTGCTATATATATTATTATTAAAATACACGTGTCAGTGAGTTATATTAAAAAAATACCACATCGAATAATTAGTGTATTGTAAAGGGATTAGTATGTCTTAGTTAGCTCATTTGACAAGCTTGAACTTGGATTTCGTCTGCAATATCCCCAGAAGAAGGTATTGGAAGCTTAGGAAGGGTGATCAACATTGGTAAATGGTAACTCCCCTAATTATAGGTTAATGGCTCAACATGTCTCTTTAGATCATTTTCTGCCGCAATTTTCCTTCTTTAATAGACATGTCTCTTCATATCATTTTCTGACATGTCTGAAAGGACATGTCTCTTCAGATCATGTCATTTCAATCTCTATAGATTGAAACCAACTAATCTTCATTTGAAAGAAGCAAACACGACGTATAATCTCTAAGTGTGCTAGATCAAGAAAAAGTTCGATCGAGTCATATTTGCACAGTGCTAATACAAACAAGTTCAAGGTATTGAATCTTGAGAGACATAATTCATATTCTACAACACCGTTACCAAGAACTAATCATCTTACGAAGATTTGGTAATGCATAACTCACCTCTTGTTTAGTTCCGTAACAATTTTATAGCATTTAAGTAAACCTATATTTGGTATGCATTGCCACTTTCTCGGAGTTATTATTTTCTGTTTACTTTTACTATTTAAAGAAACGGTATCTTATGAGTAATGCATAATTTGTGCATTACTATTTGTGCAGATGAACCGCTATCTTATGAGACCGAGGAGAAATTACAGGATTTGAATATGAGTAACCCCTGCATCACTAAGCCAATCGTTATTGGTAGCTTTCTCATTGCTTTAACTAGCGGCAATCGAAGTATCCTCGTCTTTAATCTCATTCGATCAGTTTAATGGTTATGGAACAAGCTTGCTTGTAAAAGCCGGATTAGGTACACGAGATAGGTTTGGTTTCCGATAACATAAGCATAGATAAATCCATATTCGGGCCACTCATTTGAGTTTTGGTCTGTCTTTTTCTCATTCCATAAGATTAGTGGGACACTTCCTAGGTCCAGTGCATATAACTCTCTAAGGTTACCTTTGTTGAAGGGACTCGAACAGAAATAGGGAAGATCGGGAAATTGTAGAGAAAGAAAATTTGAATCGAATCTATTTGATATCATAGAATAAAACAATGAAGAAGATAATGAAATCCAAACAAAAAATAGTCAACAACAATCTCTTCAAAAATAATAATAATAATAATACTCTTGTCTAAGTGGTCACCAAGCATGTCCTACGAAAATGCATGATCTTTCACCAAAATAAGAAACAAATATGATTGTATAATTATTCTTGTAAAATATCGCAACAATATTTCTAATATTAAAAGAATTCAAGCTCACATTGGATGAAACCAATCGATCTATGTCGGGGAAAAAAAAGACTCGATCTCGATCGGGAATTGCAGTAACTTGGAATTCATGAAAAGGCATGAAGATCAACATTCCCTAGCGAGACAATTCATGGGTGTTTCTTTATCACTACAGCACTCAATCGTGTGCAATGCACAAGAGTGTTTTTATATATCAATCCACAACATAGATACGTGAATTTAAGGGTAATCGCAAGGGGAAATACGAAAAAAGCCCTCGCCAGCTTTTGCCTCTAAGCAGTTGCCGAGTTTTAGCGACCTGAGAATGAAGATGAAGGGAAGGAGAAAAAAAAAGAAAGAAAAAGAAATAAATAAACAAATTGAAAAAACAATAAAATATCATTAAAAAATTTATCTACGTCAACACCGATCACTTTATGTGAGATAGTTGATGTTTATGTTGATGTCAGTTAGTCAAAATTGGTTAGATGGTTGGCAAAAAATATATATTATAATAGATTTAAGATTATTTTAGTATTTTTCCTGCTAATCACATGTAACTAGCTCCTCTGATTCGAAAGTTTGTTTAGACATATTCCATGTTTCAAAGAACGAAACATATGGTCGTTCACAAACAATCGGAGAAAATTGTCTAATCAGTCTTGAACATATTATACAAATATCAGTTCAGTCACAAACTTGTCGTACCGATGCAAATTCAATCATAAATATTTTAATTTTGCTAATATGATCTTAAACATGTACATAAAATTTCTATGTAGTCCTAAACCTACTAATTTCCAGCAAAAATAGATAAGAATTATTACATTTGGGTTTCGCATAAAAATTTATGACTAAGTTAACAAAACTAAAATATTTAAAACTAAGTACCCATATAAAAAATTTAGGAATGATTGGTCAATTTTTCTTGAATGATTGACAAGATGTACCATCGCAATAAAATCAATGATCGAGAAATCATGCCAAGGCACGAACAACACTCACACGCATTGGATACTTCAATTTGTCCCCACGAAAAGGACCCTCACCACAATTTTTTTCTTTTTTGTATTCTTTTTTCTTCTTTCCGAATAATAGAAGTATTGCCTGATTACTTATTGATTTTTTCTTTTCTTTTTTTTCGCTTTTTTTACTTTTGCCCAAGATTACAGTATCCCGTCAATTCGTGAAGCGTCGACATCGTCTTTGGTTGGGGGAAAATGAACAGGTGAGAAGGGCCCTTCAACATCCTATTCCAATCCCAGCGGGGTAGGTGACTCGTAATGGCTTCAGGTATACTACTAAGCAAAGTTTTCTTCATATGATTTTTTTTTTTTGGGGGGGTTGTTAAAAAGTCGATCGATTTTGAAAAATCGTAGCTCCCTTTTTTGTCATATTAAATTCAATCGGTGGAAACTAACATTTTGTCAGCTAGGGCTGATGGAATACTTTTCTTTGTTTGGACTTGACCCATTGATTTGGCCTTAACTTGGTTATGAGAAAAAGTTATAAATGGTACCGAGATTATTTATTTGCAGAAAGTTCTTTTCAAAACTTCACATGGGTCTTTCTAGATAGGGGAAGGTGGTTTGGGATTATGATTATCTTGTGGTTAGTTGTTTATTAAGCAACGCCTCAAATTTCGAATGGAAGGCTCGTGCTCTCATAATTGGTGCTCGCTTTGCGCCATATAGATATCGTGGAGGAAGTCTGAACTCGAGGTTCCTTAGCATCATGGAAGCGTTAGCATCTCTTAGAAGTAACACTAGAAGCCAGATGAAGTAGAGGGGGCGTGACAGGAGAAGCAGACGATTCTCCCAGGCTCGAATGCCACATGGCAGACGAGGAATGCCGGATGTGCTTAATGGAGAGTTCCTCAATGTCGTTGCCAGAGTCCAACGTCGGAAGATGTCAGAGTTGACAGAAAACCTGAAGCCTGGACATCCAAAATCCACTGCTCCCCCCCACATGAGCGAATAGGTGGGATACCCGAGTGATACGAATATGTTGATTGGCTAACGGGATTCATCGGTGGATAATATTGCCGCATGGCATGGGCAAACAGACCAATGATGACTCGCCACATGTCATTTGAACATAGGTCAATGACAAGTTGCCACGTGTCGTGAAGATATAGTATAACACCAATCCTACTAAAGAGAGCTAGGCAATAGGACACACCATCTTCACGAGTTTTGCTTCGAGCCTATCAAGTCAAAACTTTCTAAGACATCCCAATCAAGTAGGAGTGATCTACGTTGTTGCCACCCATTCTAAGTCATTCCCACACGGTGCAAAGTTCACATTCCCGCAACAAGTATATAACAAGGGTATTTGCAAGTAAAGATGTTATCAAATTAAGTACTTCTTTCGAGAATCCACTTGATCCAAAAGCTAGCATACTCTCTACATTCGACCAAGAATTGCCCTATTCTTCTATTCTTAAAGAGCAACGATTCACACGTAACGGATCAGAAGCATTGGTCACCGACATCCACAAAGCAGTAAAGACGCAAACAAGACGCCTTTTTTCTCTTTTTCTTCCACGAACATCAATAGTCAGCGAGCGAAGGGAAAGAAAGAAAGAAAAAGATGGAACTTTGGCCCTCGATCGGCGCTCATGAAATGACAAATTCAAGTCCAACACACACCCACGCTCTCCCCACATCATCACCTACCTCCATTATTGCATTCAGAATCGCCAAGAAAAGCTAAGAGAGAGGGAGAGACAGAGGGAGATGATGATGCGAAATCGACACCCATGGGACCCAGAAAATAAAATGCAGGAAGACTAGAATCATGGGTGTCTTTTTTTTGTCGTGTTTTAGCTGAGGATCCAGCCAGGACACCACATGTTTTCATTTCGACAGCCCCCCTCAAGGCTCTGAAAAGTTACTAATGATCGATAGGGTTTGCATGCACGAGACTCGTTTGGTACCATCTATCTATCCTTTGCAGATCTTGCGTTTGATTCTTGATGGCAGGTTTTGGGAGGACAGAGGAAAAGGTGAAAAAGGAGAGTACTTTGCGCTTGTGTTGGGATGGGAAGATGATGAATTATGATGACCTCCATGTAAATTATGGACTTGAACCCGTGGAGAATCCCTCGCTCATTCTTTTTCTTAATATACTATTTCTGGAATATGCCGACGCAAGCGGGTTGTGTCGCCTTCACATGTGAAAAGATAGATCTGATGGAGAATGATGGATAGATGTCGGCTCGATTTGTTAGCATGATTCCGAGGTGTTTATTAGAAGGAGAAGAATGATTTTGAAACGATGGTGGTGAATAGTGCTATAATTATAGATTATCGCTCCTTTCCCAAAAAAAAGGAGTAATGGCATAAAATTAACGTGGTGATGGACATGTGCTAGCAAAAGATATGGGAAAATAATCCAATAAGCTTTAAATATATTATATAACGGCCAAATCAGTTCTAAACATTTTAACTATATTAATTTATTTGTAAATCTATTGTACAACACTATTGAAAGGTTTAAGACTAAATTAACCGAGGTATAATAAATTTATAACATCTTAGACAATTTTTTTCAAAAAAAAAACTGTTTTTTATTATAAAGAAAATTAAATGACCAACCATTCCATGAAGAAGACTCTTCATACCCCATCTACCTGACAAAGAAAATGGGCCTAAGATTACATCACTCCCAAGTCCTGGACCACTGAACTTCAGCCTCAGTTAGCTGAGGAAGGCCTTAATGCACAACCTGCCCCCATCTGCTCCTTTCGTGGAGTGGAGTTGTCAGTGGTTGAGATATTTCTGAACTGCTCCAGTTGCAACAGTTTTCAATTTTGAGACAAATTCTAGTAATGTGAGCGTCAAACTAAATGATCTTCGATCCATATATGCCTGTTCAACCTCCGCAGACATTACCTCTATATGTTCATAAGAATACGAAGTGTTGAAATGATACGATTTGCAATTTTCAACTTGACCGAAGAAGCTCGTAGATGGAGCTCCGAGGTAGAAACTAGGAACGATGGAGCATCATAGTCGAATGAAATCAAGTTGAAACACATCGAACACTAAGCATTTAGCAGGTCAAGCTCAGTATCAATGCATCAAGGACTAAATTTGCAAATTGAAAAGTCAATTGAACGATACACTCCGTTCTCGTATGCAGCTTAGTTCCACCGGTGTTTAGATCGAATGAGCTATAAATAGTGCCAAAAGGCACAACCTTAGCAGTTACCAACGGAACTGGGTTCTGTACATTCTACAGTTACACCTCTATAGTTACAGAGGCAGAAGCACATGTATGCAAAGTAAACGATTTAAAAAAATCATCTAATTACTCAAAGGTAGTTTTTATGGCAAAGGAATAGATCTTATAATACAACAATAGGGCCGCTAGAGTATACAACTACCACAAACAAGGCCACTCAATGCTGGGTGAGAGAAGGAAAAGAAGGTATAGATTTCAAAATCAATCTCCGCCCGCTCCTTAGTGGAGGGGAGGAACCAAAGTCGCTATGCGGAGAAGAAACCCTCTTGCCATTGGGAGAAGCAGTCTTGATTACCATGTTCGGAGTGTCGTTGCCTCGGAGCACCTCTGGCATCTTGCCACCAACATTATTTTTATTTTTATTATTATTATTGTCGTAATGCTTCTCAAACTCGGGCTGCAGGGCAATCTGTTTAAGTTGCCCCTGATTTTGACTCACGTGAAGTACTGAAGAGGAGCTGGTGGTAGCGAAAGATGAGGATTGTGGCGGTTCATTCTTCACTGAATATGTATTCTGATTTGTTGGTCTGGTACACACAAAGGACCACTTAGTGTTTTTGAGTATCATTGTGAAAGTTTATCAACAGCAGAGAAGCTATATGACAATACCTGTAATATGCAGATGGTGTCGCTTGAATTGGATCCCTCTGTTTCGTGATTTCCAGAGAACCTTGGTTGCCCATGCTTTTTCGAAATTTTCCTTCCCTTCTTCAATTACTTCGGCCTCCACACCAATTAGAGTAGATCCTGGAGTACAGTACAACTATTTTAACAACAAGAATAACAAATAGCAACTAAAGGAGTCCATACAGGAAAAATTAATACAAGCAAGATACAAAGATTCAGAGAGAGACCTATCCACTCACCGTCTTTTCTACCAAATGAATTTTTACAACCTTCACACCTGCAGTTGAAGGAGCACCCGACTCCACCCTTTTGTTCAAGGGAATGAAGTGTTAAATAGGATTGTGCCATGTGAAAAGAAGAAGAAGAAGAAGAAGAAGAAGAAGAAAAAAGGAAGAACCTGATAGCATTCACAATACTTCTTCAGGCAACCAGATTTCTTGCAGTTGCATCCCCTCTTATGCCGTGCCGAAGCAGGGGTTTTATTGGAATCGTCCTGCATGAAAATTTGTCTGTGAGATAGCAGTTCTGATTGCATCGATAGACTTTAAGGAATATGTTTCTTACCCCAGTATCGGGAAAAGAGTCAGAAGCTCTAATGACTTTTGGAGCAAATGCAAGTGGATTGCGTGACTCGATCTGTTTGCGAGTTGCAAGGACAGTATTTTCGTGAATAGGCTTATTGAGGCAGTCTAGGCATGCGCACGGCTCAATGCAGTAGACACCAGCAGCAAAGCATTCACAGTAACTACAAGAACAGGGGAAAAGATGACTTTCAATTTTATGCATTTGTCTTATTTTATATTATGCAATCTGTAAGGCCATCTTCACATTCTTTAGAAACAAAACCAGGAATCCGAATATTGTTTAACTTAGAGTGAAAACCAAAAAATACTAAGTTTCACATGCTAATGGAAAGAAGCTAATGGAATTGCAATCAGCACCACGATGATCCAGACGATAGATCAATTTAAAGCCCAAGAAACAGAGAAGAGAAGTGGACAATTTTCTGACACATTGATTGGTTCTCATCACACTAATCGACCACCCTGGCCAAAACGCAACATAACCATCCCAAATATAAGCCAGCATATAATGAAGGATGGAGACTACAAGTAGTTCATGGTTAACTAAGACTCGTATGAGAAGTTACTCTTTGTCAATCCAGACGTCAGTTACGTATAAACTCGCTCTTTTGGCATATTGATCATGGCACTTTCACTTATTCATCAGCCTCACAAGGAAACATAACTTACAGCTTCAGACATTTTGATTTCTTGCAATTGCAGCGTTTGCAGGCCCCATCTTCAGAATGTTCTGCTTTGCGCCTGTCAAGCAACAAGTAGTGTTCTTAACTTGAAGTAAATTAAACAATTGTATGCATCATAATAACTCTTTTCACACTGAGGTTTAATAGTCATGGACATGCCTCTTTTTCTGAGGACTGTTGTGGTCAAGCTCTTCACCATCAGGATAAGCACATGACTGCGAACCATCTTGTACAACTAGGACTCCATTATCGGTAGAACCTATGTCCTCAGAAGCAACTGAAGTCAAAGATTCAAGAAGAGATTGATGGGCATTGGGGAGATTCAAGGAGCTAGAAGAGATTTGACTATTCATCAACTGATTTTCACTCAACAAATTTTCATGCTCTACACTTTGGTAGTCGTTTGAAGTGGTCGCCAGAGCATTTAAGTGCAGACCAATTCCAGGTAACGTGCACCTCAAGGGATCACCTTCACTTTTAACAGGCAGCTGCCCTTCGTTCACAAGAGTGTTTTCATCATGTTGAGATAATGCCATGTGACTATAATCTGAATCGTTGCCAGAGAGCTTTCGAAGTTCAGCAATCTCAAAGTCCAGACAACGCCTCCTCAAGCCCCGATGGAAATTAGGGACAGGCTGCAAATATTTAGTTCATAAGATTGTCAACTAAATGATGTTCAAGCAAAGACGCTTATTGGCATCGCTAGACCATAAAGATACTACTAAGGTACATTATGAGTGTCACTTAATATAGTAGTGTGTGCATCTAAGAAGTACAGATTGATGATGTAACAACTGGACAACTACAGCAAATAAAGTTTTACTTTGTGATAATGGACTTCTGAAAATACCTTCCAAGTGATAACTAACGCTTGTGACACAGTGGAAAAAGATTGATTCACTATAAGCACCACATAACGTACACATAGAATATTGTAATCAACAAACCAGAAATGTGGCATCATTACCGCATAATCAAAAGGCATGCTTGTTCCTGCGTTGTCGTGTGAATGCTTGTCCAGCTGGATTGACATATACTTATCCAAAAACTTATCCAGATTATGGAAATCAAGATTCTTTATCATTTCCTTTTGCTCGTAGGCTTCTTCAGTCGGATATGGGGGTTCTTCTATTTGTTGTTGTTCCCTAGACAGTAAATCAACCTGTTGCGGTCTCTCAAAACAACTGACATCATCTGGTGTGAACCTCGACATGAGAGAACTTAAACATACCGTTCCAAAATCAGGTGATCTCTGGATAAGTTCCCTAAATGCCTCAGCATCATTAGGAGAGCTAAAAATCAACAAGTCACTTGCATCAATTGGCCATTCTTTGTTCTGTTGTTGACCTTCACCTTCCGGAAGTGGTTTCCCAAGAGATTTCACAACCACCGGTATAATGGGAGTCGACATACCAGCAGTCTCTACTGCAGATTCTGCATCAGCAGAACAAGCTGTCAAGTTAGCTTCTGGATTATAGAAGCTATGCCTCGAGTTCTGAGGAAACTCCGTTGCAAAATCTGAATGTTCATTGCATGGTTCAGCATGAACTTCAACTGAGACCTTTTTGTCAGAGTTTTCTCCTTTCTGAGAGATGCCATTAGTAAAATCCCCATTTTGGCAGACTATATTGTGGTTTTCAGAAGAACGATCAGGATTTGATGGATCTAAGCTTTGATGCCTGAAAAGAACAAGTCAAGGAACAAGAACTATAGTGATTACTGGACATGATACAATGCTCGTGCTTTGCAAAGAAAATCTGCAATGCCATCAATTACCTCCGCAGAAAACTTGGGTCCTTGTGAAAATTGGCATGAGGCGAAGTAAAAACTGAGGGAAGCGATGTGAAAGGAAGCGAGGTGAAAGTCTGAGCTATGTGTGTGGATTTCACTGGCTTGATAGGCGAGAGACTTCTGATGAAGTTGAAAACCGGGGAGTCCTGCCAATAGAAAGACAACAGCATTAGAATATATAAAGATTAAATGTCACTCTTAACAGGGAAGAGCAACAATAGCTGAAAAGAAACGACTTAAATGACAAGACAAAAACACTGAAGCGCTACAAGGCTGCCCAAAAATTTGCACAGCGAAAACAAATGATTTCATCAACTAATTAAACTACATTATAGCTTAAAACAGCATAGCTCTGTAAGAAAATCATGTAAGCGTGAAAAAATCTTCTATTGGCATGAATTACTGATAGAACGCACTCGGCAAAATCACCATATTCCCCCTGAAATAATCAGAGAAGAGAACTGACGAAAGAAGAACCCTCATTTCTAGACACAGAGTTGCATCGGCAGGGAAGAAAAACCAATTCGCTCCCCCGAAATCATCTCAACGATTTCCATCACCAAAACTACCGCAATCTTGCAGAGTGAACAGGGTGGTCTCTTAAAGTGCATGGCAGATCGACAAGCAAAGTTATCCCTTAATCAACTCACGAACGACATGGACAAAACACAAGAAAACTTCAGAAGACCGAACCATTTCTGCTCCCAAAAAGGGCAAACCTTTCCTCACGAAAACACCGACAGAGAAAAACCCATAAAAAATAAAAGACCCCCGAGCGCAGCGGCATCGCCAGACAAACGAAGAAGAAGAACCCAGAAAAAACGAAGCAATTCACAGGACAACCGCGCAACAATTGGGTCCCCAGGGAGAACCCACAAAGAAAAACCTAGAACCAGAACGCGACGAGAATTCTACCTCGTGGGCAGAGACGGGAGGAGCGGCGATCTGGGTCTTCTCAGGCGTGTCCATCTCCAGTGAACTACCAACTGCTGCGCATCCCTCACTCTCTCTCACCCCATCACTCTCTCTCTCTCTCTCTCTCTCTCTCTCTCTCTCTCTCTCTCTCTGTGAAGTGTCTCTGCGCGTGCGTGTGAAGTGTGGCGAAGTGAAGCAAAGGAGGGGGAGGAGGAGAGAGATTCAAGACGAAGCGGGAAGGCGGGAGATGAAGATTTTGTCGCGGTCCTTTGGACGATGACTTTTTGGCGACGGAACCAGAAGCATGTCCCACGCCAGCCCCAGCGCCACACCCTGTCCTTTCCAGCCACCTGTCTCCCCGTATATATAGGCATAGCGATGGGACCTCATTTCGCCTATAAAGACCGGCTTGAATAACACTCATAGTACCTAGAATCCTAAGACAATGTCATGTTCCCTCATTTTGTAAAAATATAATTTGTATATTTTTACCTTGTTAATTGAAACCATCTTACCTCCTTAATTTCCCATTAGCCGGTATGAAAAGGTTGTTCAGAAGGGTCGTCATGCAGCACATAATTTTTTTCTATTAGGATGATTCGATTAGATTCACATTCAATTATTGATATGATTTTCTTTACACATTTAGACTAGCTTTAACTTGTTTGTTGGTTTGATGACATCTAAGGTAGGGAAGTCAAAATTGATCATTCAGATTAGGAACCGTTCAATTACTTATCATCAATCTAAGCGATTGGAACTATGAATAATAAGCTAAAATTGATTGTTCATGTAATATCATGATACCTCATTTTGTGGAAATACCACGTAAATCATTTTGACCTCATTAATGAAAAGCATTTTACCTTGTTAATTTCCCTATTAGTCAGTCTGAAGCAATTGTTCAAAAGGGTTGTGTTATCGTTAGAATGAATATCAAGTCCTGTTGCACAAGAATTATTTTGTTTTAGGATGGTCCAATTGGATTTCAATTTAATTGCTAATACGATTTTCTTTGCCAATTCGGATTGACTTTAACTTGATTATTAAAGAGTTTACTTAGCAAGCCAAACGATTGAACAGGATTGATGACGTCTAGGGAAGGAAAGCCGGAATTTGATCATTCAAAACTGGGAATCATTCAATTACTTATGATCAATCAGAATATTTAGAACTGTAAATAATGAGATGAAATGAAATTGCTAATAATTCAATCGGATTTAATGAATTCTAACCATAATAAATGGATCTTTAGCTTAGATTTTCGACGACTATTGATCCTGCTAAAGAAATTGGACCCTAAATTTTTTAGGGTGAATTCCGAATTATCTTTCATCATCAAATGGGCTATTTGACTTCACATCCCAATTTCTCCTCACTATCGCCAATTTTTCATTATGTTCCACAGAAAGCAACAAAATGCTACGGTTAGATTCCTCATGTGGGTGGTATTCTATTCGTCGAGCAATTTTGGCGCCCAAAATAATTTTTGGAAGATAGGCTAATGTACACGTCCATTCAATTCGGGCTTTTTCTCAGTCATGTGACCATGGTCTACATCACACATTAATTAATGTCATAAAGGGTCGAGATCATAGGGACATCGACTGGGAAAATTTTGGAGAATTTTATGATTGGCCGGCAAAGACAGGGGTCTTAGCATAAGCTCAAAAATTAAAAATAAAACTTTATGTTATATATAAATAAATACCTAAAAAACCTAAAGCTTCTACTCACCAAAAAAAGATAATAATAATAATAATAATAATAATAAAGTGCCTAGAGCTTCATTAGGAGTATAAGAGTGGTCCATATTTTCATACATCCACCGAGTCCGCTACCTACTCCATCGTCCCATGGATTTTAGTGGCATAATCTATAATTGCTTGTTCCTTTTCTTTTTCAGTACATGAAAACCAAGTCAAAAAATTTGATATGATAAGTGCTGTAATAAATTATCAGTGGGGATTTAAATAAGCTAGTCATGTTCAATGCATAATAAGGTTGCCACGAAAATTTAGAAAACCAATTTTGTTAAACAACTTAATTTTTTTTTAAAATATTGGAAAATTCGTTGTAGGAAATAGGGGTGTGCATGGTCCGAGTGGGCGGTTCCCACCGTAGAACCGGAAACCGCCCGCTAAAGACCGGTTCCAAAAATTTGGATCTAGAAACCGCCCGTTGGCCCATGGATCCACCGAGAAACCGGACCGCCGCCCCGGCCCATTCCGGGTGGATCCATAACCTGGCCTCATGCGATCACGCCAACTCAATATGCATTAATGAACCGGTCTCTTGACCTTTGTGGTGCTCTTCAAGATTTCGACAATAATAATTGCAAGGGCTATTCGGCAAATAGGAAATTAGAGCTCCAATTAGAACAATAAGAATTCTAAACACGGGGCTTCAAAATTTTAAATTTTTTTCAACCAAAAAAAATTATTTTTTATAATAAAAATTAATATATATTATTATTATAATACCGGTCCGGTCTGAGTGGGCAGGCAGGCGGATCCGCCCATGGAATCGGGAATCGGACCGGTACCCACCGGTTCCGAAAAATTGGAACCAGGAACCAGACCGGTCCCTTTAGGAACCACCAGTTCCGGACCGGTCCGGTCCAAGTCCAGGCGAGTCTCGGTTATTTTGCACGCCCCTAGTAGGAAACCATTCAAGCATCATTAGCAAAGAATGGTTATCACGTAATTTGGCTAATTTGCCAATCATTTTCCAAGAAGCAGTTTGAAAATGAACCATGAAGCCAAAGAACGAAGGGCATAAATCTTAGCAAGTTTTTTATATTAAAATTACATCACATTTATGGTGAGTCCGACCCAAATACTACTCTCTTATACCATGATATGAAGTGTGTTAGGTCCAAATATGCAATCAAGAGAGGAGATTAATCGGTTGTTCAAATATGTAAAAACTAATTTTTGTACAACCAACCCCTCTAAAAAAGAATCTGCTTTTACAGGCAAGTAAACTAGCAATTTATGATGCAAAATTAAAGAACTTAGGGAAAGAGAAATTGTAAAAAGGATTTACAGTGGCTCAACTAAGGTGTGCCTACTCCCTTTTCGAGTACCAGTGGCTTTACTAGGCTAAAATCCACCGGTTGAACTGAGAGTTCACTTAACACCACCTTATTACAAATGTCGGACCTTTCACTTTGTAAATTCGAAACTTTTTACAATTATCTCGCTACATACTTCTTATGGCGCCCTTCAATAATTGTTCACACACAATATATATACAATGCATTTAATGTGATATACTCGAATTGAGTCAACCATACTTTATGTGACTTTGGTACAATAAATATAATAGACCATGCATATGAGTTCACTTTTGATTCACACGAAACAGAAATAATTGTATGTAATGTGGTAGAATAATATTCAAGCTCTCTCTTTCTCTCTCTCTCTCTCTCAAGTCTGAACATGGCGGAAACAAAAGGTCAGCTCGGTCTGACACAGTTGACATTACAAGGATCAACCGAAACATACGGGGGGCAGTCCTAGGTAATCCCACTGTCCAAAAGCATAAGCTCAGGCACTCCAGATAACCATGGTGTACTTTAAAATAATTAAATTTTATGGCACAAGAACACAACCGCAAAGCGTACAAACTCTCCACCAACTTTAGCGTCCGTCAGGTATCACCAGCGGATCCATTACCACCTTATTCTAATTACCCTTGAACCCCGATGAACGATGCTCCTCTAACGGCAACCCTCCAGCGAAAACGACAGGACAGGTTCCAAAAGAGTAAGTAATGATTGGGAAGAGCATCTTCAATGCTCCAGTTGAGGTATGGCCAGCCCTGCAGCTGCTCCCGCGTGCAAGAGCCGAGGATTTTCTCGATTCTTTATTTCGCTAGGGTTTTGGGTTTCTTCTCCTCTCTTGTCTTGATCGCTGTCATGCTTTCGCTGGATCCTTTCTTCTCCTTGGTCGTTGACAACCGCACTAGGACACAATGGTCTTCATCACAATAATCTTATGGGAAAATTTGAGATCTCCTAGAAATGATTACCGGGGTTCTAACTTTCTTGTCCGGGGCACTAAACGCCCAGCTCATTAGGTAACAATTTGAATTTGGCATCCATGGCTAGTTGTACCTGCAGCTATTTTCTTTTTTACCCTTCAGTTACCCCAAGTCCCGATGATTCGGTAGGTTTATCAGAAGACCTTGGGGATGCTTTTATATTGATATGACGCCACTTGTTTTGACCTAGGGTTGGGCATTTTAACCATTTCTTGCATGGATTTTGTGAGTTTAGGAGTGAGGGTTGCTGCATTATCGAGCTCCTGGTTGCTCCCGATGAAGTCCTTTTTGCTTGTCCATTTATGTTCTCTATATGTGCGCTCACGTGTAACGAAAATATATATATATTCTTATGGGCGTTCTCTATGTACGAAAGTCAAATTGATTTAAGTGAAAGTAAAGGGGGATTAGGAGTGACGAGCGAGCGATTAGACAATTGTTTTTTTTTTTTTTTTGCACATCATGAAATAATTGGGCAACAAAGAACCGTGATCGATGACGTCCTCGACGAAATGTTGAATTTTCCATTATCCCCAATCGAAAGAAACTCATGCTTATGGCTGGTGGGTTATAGACTGCGTACCATAGCGGCGTGCAAATTTGAAATTTAGAATAGTGGGCGATATATGCTGGAAAAATGTTAGATACAATGAAAACAATAATAATTTTTGAAAATATATTGAAAAATATGAGAAAATAAAAATAATTCTCCGAGGTGTGCAAGCATTATCCTTAAGGATAATTCCGTCTCTCAAAGTACAAAATTAAGTGCAATAGTCTCCAACGAATATCTTCCCAAGGTACAACGACCTTCTTCTTTATTCTACTTTAAGTGATAGAAAGAAATAGAACAATGTTATGTGTATAACATAACAATAAAAGAAAATATATGTAATGAGATAAAATAAATAAATAAGAATATTATGGTTTTGATATATCGATATCACTTTCCAATTATATTCAGAGTAACAAATTATTAGATAATAGAAAGAGAGAGCTGTTAACAAATAGCCATAAATAATTGGTAATTATTGAAAAAGATGGCCGTTATATAATCGTTATAAAATAATAAAGAGTTTATGAAGAAATAAATCCATCGTTATAAAGCCATTAGATGGCCATTATAAAACCGTTAGAAAGCTGTTATGCAATTTTTGCGAAACTGTTACAAAAATTACGGCTTTTATGGTGACCATAAATTTTATCAAATATTTCAAACCTGCCAAAATATCTAACAATATGCATATTCATGACCCGTCAATCAAAAAAGTGACTAGAAAACCATGAAGATAATGAAAATACTGGACTCTAAATAAGGGGATTAAGGAATATGGATTAGGCGTACGAATTCCTCTGATTTGCTCAGCTCTACTGGCAGGGGACCTTAACGAAAATCCGGTCAAAAGGTCATGGGGAAACATGGGCCTTGGCCCAATCCACATTGGTCTTGGTCTGTCTAAACATCGGACTGACCTAGTTATGCTCTTGTGAAAATATGGGCCTAAGATAGATCGGAGTTTATAAATTTCCACCAATCTTACAAAGTGAATAAGATTATAGGAGACTCGACATATATAGTCAAATTCATATATCCCTACTTTTATGGCAATCTTTTCATGTTTGATGATAAATTGATCACATGGACTGGGATTCAATAACATTCTTCATCTTCAAGATCTTTGAGTATTTCAATAATAACGAAGTTTGCATCATGTCAAGCGAACATAAAAAGTGCTCGTGCCACTATAAATTTTGATGAGAACTAAGTTAGGAAAAAAGATCGGAGAATGTCAATAAATTGGTAAACTAAGGCATCAATATGTTGAAGCACATTTCCTTGTCAATTGCATGCCCGCTATACTTTCTATTCCCGGCTTCTAGTCGAGTAACCTTATCACATCGTAGCAAGGTTTCAGGTGTCTAAAATAAAATGTGAGAGATGCACAATGCACAAATGGAAATACAATTGGGTACACAAAATTTGTGTTATTGATCGATGCTAAAAGTCTAAGATAAAGTTTCTAAGGGTAGGATTGGCCTCTTGATGCGTAAACTAGTCAGAGTTAATGGGTCCATCCTTACGATAACTGTGACAGCCACCTCTTTAGTTATCTCCTAGATGGGATGGGCAATTATATTTCGAGAAAACGGATGCCAAAGTCAAACAAGCCGTGGTACTATTGAAAATGATGTGATCTTCCAATTCATTGAAGATGATTTCTTGTCATTATCGTAAGGTCATTCACCATTTGTCATAAATCTTTCCAATAGGTAATCGAAATCTCAGACCTATAATTCCTAACTCACCAAGCTAAATGGCTACAATGTTTTTGGGTCGTTGTCGTTCTCACCATATCTTCTGCGCTAATATAGATTGGCCTTAGACGAATGGCTCATTGGCCAATGAAGGTCTAAGAAGAATAAGATAATGGATTGTGGGGCACGGCAAGGTCCAATTATTCTCTCGAAATTACGTAGCTTGAAGGCGAAATATAACAATTGAATTCAAAAATTCGTGTGCTGATCATGTAGCGTTCGTCAGGCGAGATAAGGTGCCACATTGGTTAGGTTCGAAATTGAAAATATCACGGTCCACTCATTTTGCTGAGCTCATCTGATGGGTTGCTTTTCAATATAATACTTGACCAATCTATGGCATGCGCGTTTTATTATCGTATTATTTTCCCCCTTCGTTTTCATTCGTCAACCTTCTCCAAGCTTCCCAAACAAGAGAGGAAAAACCTAGTCCTCACATGTTTGTCAACCTTCTCCAAGCTGCAATAACGTGGTTAGCCTTCCTTGGAATGCGCGGTTCGAGTCACGATTGTATAGTTCACATGTTTGTCAATGTTCGAGATTGACAAACCCGTTACTATTCCCTTAAAAAATCGAAAATCTGTTCACAATGTGTAGTGAATGAGAAAGGCACAAACTGATTGGAGGCTTCGAGTTGGAGAGTTCATGGAAGATATGATATTGATTCACGGCTATACAGTTCACGTGTTTGTTGACATTTGAGATTGAAAAGCCCATTACCATTGCCTCCAAAAGTCAAGATTATCTTTCCGGGCTACGTAGTGATATGAGAAAGGCATAAACTGGTTGGAGGCTCCAAGTTGATGAGTTCATGAAAGATATGATTTTCATTTTACTGGCTATCGTTCTCAAAAAGTAGCTCTCATCATAGGGCGGACGACCCAAGGAGAAAAATGAATAGGTATGAGTACGTAATTTCCTTATATATGGAAATTAATACACCCTTTCGATTGGAGATGGGTTTTGGACAAACTTCTTCAGATTTTTAACTACTTCATATGCGCGTGTTCTTAAATACTATTGAATTAATGTCATAAATTCTATTTGTTAAATTTTATTTAGCGTTATACCTCTAGGAATAATACAAGAACCGTTGAACACTGTGAGGACAGGAAGTTCCCAAAAAAACTTGAGTAATTGCAGAGGTATAAGTTCCGCACTTATCCGATGTCATTACTACGAGAAAAGTGTCGGAAATAACATAGGCATTTTATGCAGAGTAAGATAAAATAAAATAAAAACGACGTGTTTAGTGTAATAAAATAGTGAATGAAAGGCTCAAGGGAGAAAAAATAGGCGGGAGATCCGCCCTGGGAGTAAAAGACTCAGCAATTCACCTCTCGTATTCCCTGATTAGTGGAAAATAAAAATATCTATTTATCAACAAAGGGTGTGAATCATGCAAGCACCAACACATTAAAATAAGAAATACAACCTAACTAAGTACCCTAATAGGGAGGATTAGTGCAGGTGGTCCTCACAATATGGGCAATCACTTAGGAATGAGACATGTAGTTGTCCTTTCATAGGTAATGATCTTCAAGCACACCCCTAGTTCATTCATCTTTGGTGCTTATCCGATGTCATTATTGTGAGACAAGCATCAAAAATAACATGGGTAGTTTTATGCAACGTAAGATAATAATAAAAAAACATGTTTAGTGAATATAATAGAAGTGATAAACGGGTAACGACTCTTCTAGGCTCACAAAGGTAAATGCATAGATTTAAGCATTGGGCTTACGCGAGCATATTCTTATGTAATATGCGTGCCGATCTTCACGTCCCGCTCTCTTGGACCGGCGTTTATTTTTATTTTTTGTAAGACCTCGGGCCGGTTCAAAGATCACTCCTATTAATAATTCGAAAGAATCCCATTATGTTAGCCCTGCCCATCGATCTGGTATATACTCAAACTGTGGTGATGGAGTCAGTTCCTCTCTTTTTCTAGGCATTGATGGTGATGGAATGGTTGGACGGCGGGAGTTTGAGGAGGACTTTGGAGCTATGATGGAACGGTTCAAAGAGGAGTTCTAGAAGGGACATTTGGGCTGCTGATACGGCCCCGTTTTCCTGTGCCAGAAAAACCAAAAAGGGAAGAAGGACAGAGCAGTACTACGGGGCCGGCAAAAAGGTACATACATTCCTCCGTTCCTTCCTTCGTTCACGGGCGAACCCGAAACAACAAGAGGATCGTACGAAAAAGATAAAAAGGTGAAAGAATGGAATTCGTGTCTGAACAGAGTCGAGATCCAGGGTTGCGCAATTTGCAATTCTCTCTGTCTGTCTCCGTGTCTCTCTGTGTATCTGTCTCTCTCCAATCGAGACAGTATCTGGCGGGGGTGGTGGGGGCCTTATTTTGGGCTGTCTGGCGCAAACACGCGCATCTCTCTCTCTCTCTCTCTCTCTCTGGCTCTTCCTCAAGCTCTTATTTTTTTTTCTCTTATCTGTTTTCGTTTTCTGTTGGAATATAGCTCGAATTTCCCACTTCTTGGAAAATTCTCATCCACGAAAGGATTGTCTGTCTCTAGCTTTCTCTGGCGGCAAAATGACGGCTTCGGGAATCTAACTGCTCCTCCTTTTTGTGCCGCCCCATTGCTTCTCCCTCTTCCTCTTGTTGTTTGGTCTTGGTTGGGGAAGTTGCAGAAGCTAATGGTAAAAAATGATGTCATGAGAGAGTCCCTCTCTCATGGCCTTTTATCAGAATAGCCTCGACACCCACCACCACCACCGACTGGAGCTTTAAAACTTTCCCATCATCTTCCATCTTATTAGCCTCTAAAGTCAAATTTTCCGTCGGTGTCTGTCTTTCTCTTTGACTCTCTTTTCCATTCTCTGTTTTTTCTCCCTTGTGCGGTGTTCCAACGTTTGGTCTCGCTTGCAGCTACATATACATGGTTTTTTTTCCTCCTGGTTCCTCATTTGATCTTTTCTGATAATTTCCAATTCTGGGTCAATGGTCTTTGGGACTAATAATCACGCAAAGGTCGTATTTTAATGGTTTACGTTAGTCATCTTGTCATGTTTTCAGGCACGAAAGATGGGTTGTGATTATTTAGATTGCTGGAGGGTCCCGAATACTAAAGCTCCAATTTTTTTCCTCTCTCATTGGTGGGACTTTCACGATGAGAAGAATTTTCTTTTTGTCTGTTTAAATAGTTGAGAGGCCATTCCAAGCTGGCTTTCAAAGGGTTTAGCCCAATTTGATTGGAATAGGTATCATGCATGATCCAAAGAGTTGTCTTTCTTGTGTTTGTGAAATGGACCAAGTCGTGATTATATATGGGTTTTGATATTTTTGCAGTTCTCTTGTATTCATTCTGATTCAAAGTTGTGAATTTAGTCTGATGATGGATTCGGAGAAAACCGAGGGAGTTGGTGGGGTGAAGGAAGAGGGAATTGTGGTCCCGAAGGGGATGGGGAGTAAGAGTTTGAGCGACAAAGACTTGTATCTGAGAGCTGACAAGTTAGATCTGAAAAGCTTGGACATACAGCTTGAGAAGCATCTAAGCAGGGTTTGGTCGAGGAGCATTGAGAACCAGAAGCCTAAAGAAGAGTGGGAGATTGACTTGGCAAAGTTGGACATAAGAAATGTTATTGCTCAGGGTACCTATGGTACTGTCTACAGGGGCACCTATGATAACCAGGATGTTGCAGGTATTTAAGTTTTAACCTTCTCTTATTCTTGTCTCAAAATTTAGTCTTTCCTAGAGATTTATCTTGGTTGTTTTTTGGTAAGGTGAAAGATACATCAGAATGCAGAAATTCTTTGTGTGCTTTTGCTTTATTTTCAAGCCAGTGGGCCTAATGTATCTGTGGAGCTCAAGAGCCATGTTATGAGCCGTTGCTTCACCTACTGCCAATTCTGTGAAATGCTTACTGAGGGCCTAGCTGTTCTAATGAAGAGCCTGTAAATGTACTGCCAGCTTTAGCTCAGACTTTTTCAGGTGGAGGGTTGCTTTGCTCCATTCATGGAGTTTCTTCTTGCACATGGATGTGATATGCTTATATAAAATTTAAAAGACGTTATAGGTTTTATGACTTGGTTAAGGAGGTCGGTTGGACTTGATCCGTAGTAATGGAATTTGAACATTTGTACAACCATACGACAATAAATGTTGTAGTTTATAGAGCGCCAAGGCCGATGGTGAGGGTCAATTGTCTGGCGGACTTTGGAGAGTTAATTGAAAATTAATTGGGATAACCATTATCGATCTTGAGTCAAAAGGCAGTGATCACTGTCTTCGCAATTGTGATATATGCTCTGACATTTGGGGAATCATGGAAATGTCCCAATGCTTGACATAGAGTTGTAGCTCACAAGTTAAATACTATCTAAAATAATTGAGAGGAGTCAGTCTAAATTCGAATATAATCTCAAAATGCCTTGAGGGATAGAATATATGCAAATGAGAGGTTGGTGATCTTGGAGGTGGATTTGTCTTCTTAATTTCTTCAATAAGAGGTTTGTTGTTGGCAAAATTCACTCTTTACTTTTTTGGCTTTTCCCAGTCCCATGTTAGCAAGGTGCTAATTTATTAATTTCCAGAATTTCGGTCAGGTTTGAAGCACCTGATGATGTTTGGATAAGATATTTTGAGATGGATTGCTTGGAGATGGAGGAGACAAATCAGTGATCCAGCAATTTAAATATAACCTGTCATTTGTTGCTACCTATTTGGCATAATTTGGTTACTGAACTCCAGTAACTTGTATATTTGTGCAATTTTCCATGACTTAAAATTCAGTTAGATTTATTGCATGCATTGGTTGAATAAGTTTCTGTTGGCAAAAGCTGAGGTACTTAGCTAAAGTTCTGTTCTTGGTAAAATTATGGCGTCTTTTTTGGCTTTCTTACTTCTCTGTTTCCATATTTTAGTGAAGTTGTTAGACTGGGGCAATGATGGTGTTGCAACATTAACTGAAACTGCTGCCTTGCGGGCATCGTTTCGGCAAGAAGTCGCTGTGTGGCACGAGCTTGACCATCCTAATGTTACCAAAGTACAATCTCATTCTCCTTTCTTTGTTATGTGCATTTCATGAAAGATCTTGTTTTCACACCATGTAGAAGATTGCAATTATCTCTTTTTTCTTCTGTATGAACTTGTGATAGTTTTGCCTATCAGAAGTGCTTTTTTTTTTTTAATAAAAATTCCTTCCTGTAAAATTCAATTCTTTTAGCAAGCCAATTTGGCTCGTATATTTTACCTTTTATAGTCTTATGCCATTGCAGTTTATTGGAGCATCAATGGGGACTTCCAATCTTAAGATTCCATCAAAAACCCCTTCAAACGAGCCCCAGAATTCACTTCCAGCTAGAGCTTGCTGTGTGGTTGTAGAGTATCTTCCTGGTGGGACCTTAAAACAGTACCTGATAAGGAATAGGCGAAAGAAACTTCCCTTCAAAACTGTTATCCAGCTAGCTTTAGATCTTTCTAGAGGGTGAGTGCTGAAATAAGTTATTCATTCTTAGAAGCTTGTCATGTTGCGTTTCTTAATCATATGAAAATTATTGGATTGCAGTTTGAGCTATCTGCATTCGAAGAAGATTGTACATCGGGATGTCAAAACAGAAAACATGCTGTTGGATGGCCATAGAACTTTAAAAATTGCTGATTTTGGTGTAGCGCGTGTTGAAGCTTTAAACCCAAGTGATATGACCGGTGAAACCGGTACACTTGGCTACATGGCTCCAGAGGTACTATTTAAGCCATCTCATTTTAGTTTATTAAGCTAGTATATTTCGGGAAGATGAAAAGGGAAAACGTATTGATAGCTGCATGCAATTTTTGCACTAACAAGGACAAATGCGTGAACAGTAAATTGAACTTTGTGTTTGCCTTCATTTGTTTTTCTTTCTGAAAAATTTCCTTTTGGCTGTTAATAGTCAACAACGCCACTGGTTCCTTTCTACAAAAGACTATTTCTTTTGCGCTTTGCTTTGATAGACTCCTGCTCCTGCTACTGAAAAATTTCCATCAACGATGAGAAATTTGTTTTAACAATGTTTTTGTTCATAAGGTGGAAATAACTGATAATTGATGTATTTTCTACATTTCTGAATCTAATGGAACTGCTGGCAGGTTCTTGATGGTAAGCCATATAACAGAAGGTGTGACGTCTATAGCTTTGGCATATGCTTATGGGAAATTTATTGCTGCGATATGCCGTATGCTGATCTAAGTTTCGCTGATGTGTCATCTGCTGTTGTTCATCAGGTCAGTTTTCTGAACGAGTTTTGCTTCTACATAACCTTTACTTTTGTGTTGTTCGGAATTGAATGTGCTTTAATTTTCATGTGTCCAGTTAACTTAATCACTTTCATATGCCTTTCTTGGGAGTGTTTTATATTCTGTTTGCAGCTTTAGAAATTAAAGCATGGCTTGTGCCCTGATCTGATGCTGCACACTTCAAATTCATAGATGTTGCTTTGATTCCCAAATTGCTGCTGATGAAACCATATGGTTTACAACTACATTTCTCACTCTTCCTAGCTTATTTGGGCTCTGATTCAATTGATTCCTCCTAATGAATAATGAAGTCAACTTAGATGGATGAAGAGAGTTCAGTGTACTTTTTAAGGATCTCACTTGCCTAACATCTGTGTGCGCCTACTAATGGTCCTCAGGAACATTATCTCTCTATTTGCTGGCAGAAACGAGTAGATTTCATGTCATTTTTTTAAGAATTTCACCCGCCTTTGTTTTTCCTTATACAGAACTTGCGACCTGAAATCCCGAGATGCTGTCCCAGTTCTTTGGCAAACATCATGCGTAAGTGTTGGGACAGAAATGCGGGGAAACGTCTCGAAATGAAGGAGGTGGTTAGTATGTTGGAAGCGATCGATACAAGCAAAGGAGGAGGTATGATACCTGAAGATCAGGCTCCGAGTTGTATCTGTTTTGGTCCAGCCCGAGGGCCCTGATTTCAGTTCGGCAATCCACAATTGAATCACCCTTTATAGCAAGGGTAAAGATTCAGTTTTATTTTCTTTTAGCTTGAGAAATCTGTGAAGAGTACTCAAATGAATGTGCGATTGCCTGACTTTGGTACTTGGTGATGCGTTGGATTCTACTATATTCTCGGAAAATCTCGTCTGTATATTTCTGGCCCATCCAGCGGGTCGCGATGATTTACCGAAGAGAAAGTGACAGTGGACACAGAAAATGTGTGTAGCTTCATAAGCATAGGCAAGTGGAAGGATTCCCTAATGATTCAGTGGAGAGCAAAACAGTTCTTTCAGTGTACTTCTGGTTCATTCATGGTGTTTCCTTTCTTGGTCAAATATGTACTGTTTTTTGCATGGATTGAATTGACCAGTTGTGATACACTTCTGATACCATTAAGAAGAGCCAATCTTTCTCAACTCTCCCTAGTTCATTCAAAACTACCAGTTTCTTGAAAGATCACATACTTTATTTGCACCATTTGACCTTTGTAGAATGAAACTCTCTCTCTCTCTCTCTCTCACTTCTACTTCATTCCCACAATAAATGTCAAATTCATTTTGATTTCTCTTCAATGATCTATCAACAAGTATCGGATGCACTAACCAATTTTTCCTCAAGCATTTTGTTCTTTCATCTGAACCTGTCCCCGCCAAGTTGACCTGGTTTCGGAGTTTAAAACAAGTGTGAGATGCTCTACCTTACCTCTAGTGGCCCACCCTCAGGTCGCCGGAGACATTGCTTTTCATGGTCACTTGATCGACTCTCCGCTGTCCCAGGTTGCTCTAACCATTTTATGGCATTTCACCATAGTCATGCTCTCAAACCTCACTAGAGGCGGTGAAGTACATCCTCAGCTAAATGACAGAGATCTTGCTGTGTCATTCCCCAGATCTGTGAGGCCGAGGACCTCATGACCAAATGGTGCGAGTGAAAATTGTGACCTTTCAATGTATGTTGTTCTATCCTACAAGAGCAGATAGTGCAGGAGAAGTTTGCCATCTTGAGAAAAAAGGAGGGTTGTTTTGGAATTAAAAGAAGTGGAGAGACGCCTTCACACAAAAGAATTGTATATGGAATCGAGAGATAGAAAATGAACACGAACGGCAAATGTTTTGCACATTGCCTACTTTAGTGGAGGCTGATAGGAGTTTTCAAAATCTTTTAGGAATGATAACATGAATAGTTCATCAACTTCGGTTTAACGGATAATGTCATCTTTTGATTTTTAATTTGTGGAATGTGCTCCCTGAATTTTTGACCCAATGCACAATATCGTCATTGGATTTTTTATTTGTCAAATGTGGTCCTTTAATAATCGAACATTTATCGATAATTTAAAGATCATATTAAACGAATTAAAAATTCAAAAACGACATTGCATATTGAGTAAAAGTTCGAAGACCACGTTGCAAGAATTGAAAGTTAATAAATGATATTACACGTTAGACCAAAGTTTAGGGATTATTTGTGTCATTTTCCGAACCTTCTACTTGCTTTAGGACAGAGCCCTTGAGCCTCATAAACTACATGTCAGTTGAAGCGAAGTGATTGTGTATCGTTCATCAATGTTCCTTTTAAATTTTTCAATGGAAGATGTCCAAGATAGAAGCAACTCATTGAGATAGGAAAAAGCTCAAGTAATGTCTCATTGTTCACCAATTTTTCACTAATAAGTATCACATTCTTTCCATCAAATAATTCATTTGAATTATTTTCAATCTCAGTGACTTACTTCTGTTGACACCTAAATTTTGACGATTTATTTTAGTATTTATTAATTACATTGGAAAATTAGATATTAGTTTCTAATCCTTTAACAAAAATTTCTTTCATTAAAATTACATTGCATATAGACATTAGGACCATTTGCATCACTAGTTTTGAAATTTATCAAAATAAATAAATTAAAAAATTAATTAAAAAATCGAAAAAATCGAAAAAAGAGGACGGGCCAAGGCTGGGGCTGCCTAGCCTCCCCCCACGTGGCCCGTTCCTTTTCCTCGCACGGGTTCGGCCCATTTCCTTTTTCTTTTTTGCCTTTCCCGGCCCGGCCCGTCCGTCTTTCTTCTCCTTCCCTTCTTCTCCCGCGCGTGGAAAGGGCAACCTGCAGAAAAGAAGCAGCAGCAGCAAAGCAACAGCAGCAAGTCAGCAGAGCAGAAGCAGCAGCAAGCCAGCGGCAACTAGCAACAAAAGAAAAAAAAGCTTCTGCAGAAAACCAGGACCAAAAAGAAAAAACCCAGGGGAGGAGTTCGAGGGGGAGACGGACGGAGAACCAAGAGAGAGAGGGGAGGGACGGAGAAGCAGGAGATCGAAGAAAAAAAACCAGAGAGAGGAGGAGAGAGCCGAGGGCTGTTCTAAAAGAACGGGGACAGAGGTGAGGCTGGAGGGAAAAAGAGAGTGCCCGCTGCGTCTCAAACGCGACCGACGAGCCGCCGACGCAGCTTCTTCCACTTCGCCGAAGCTCCTAGAGCCGAGAGGAAGGTTCCGAGAAGGAGGGGGAGCTCGAGAGAGGAACTACGAGCGACGAAGAGAGGGACCCTTAGCGGCGCACTTGACGACCTCCCCGGCAACGTCCTCGGGCTGACCAGGTAAGTTCGGCTCCGCCCTTGCTCCGTTTTAGGCGCACCGGGCCGGAGCTCGCGGCCGTCCGGCTCGCGCAAGCCCCGGCCCTCACCGCCCTTGCATTTTGGTCCCACGTTCTTTGTATGTCATGTTCGAGACCCTCCAAGGCACGTTCAAGGCTCGGTTGAGCCGGAAACCTTAGTATTCGGTAGCACACGCCAAAAGTTCGATAAAATGCCCTAAAGAAGAACGAAGCCTGCTCACGTCCTAACTCGGGATCTGTACCTGTTTGCACTTATATTCGTTCGAATCATGTCATTTTTTCGTAAGGTTTGCATGGAATCGTTGTTCATTGTCGAGTCAATGGGAGCTTCCTTTGCGTCGGAAAATAGCTTCGCGGTCGCCGGGTAAGTGGCCGGCGATAGCCGACGCCGGTCGAAGGGGATGTCCGGCGAGCGGTGGTTGCTCATCGGAAAGCGAGCGAGCTTCGGTGAGAGAGCGGGTGAGCTTCGGGCTTGGAGGTCCTCGTGCATGAAGGCGTCGGGCATGCATGAGAGGACGTGGGGGAAGAAGACCAGAAGAAGACGACCAGGAGAAGAAGACCAAAAGAATAAATAAAAAAAGTAATAAAAAGAAAGCAGAAAAAGACAAAAAAGAAATGGAAAAAATCGGAAAATAGAAAAAATAGGAAGGTGGGCTTTGTCTTGGGCTTGTATACGCCAGGCTGGGTTCGTCGCGGGCTGGGATGGATGGGCCGAGAGACAAAAATTAGAAGTGGGCTCCTTCTATAAAAAAAATCGCGAGCTTTGACTTTTTTCAATCCCTAGTGATTTCGGGCCGGCCCAGTCTTTTGTGGCCCAACCTGGACCAACAGGGTCCGAATCTGGTTAGCAGGGTCGGGTTCCCTGACCCGGTCCGATTTATATTTTTTTATATAAAAAAATCATAAAAAAATAAAAAATTCAGAAATATAAAAAATACTAAAAAATCATAAAAAATTTCGAAATTTGAGAAAATTCATGGAAAGCTCAGAAACCTGAAAATTTATAAAAATTTTCGAAAAAAATATTTTTTGATTAAAAAATATTCGAAAATATTAAAATATTAGAAATTCAAAAAATCTCAAGAATCCCAAAAAATTTCAAGTTTGTTTTAGAGTTCCTAAGAAATGTCGGAAAATTATCGGCCTAAAATTGTGTTTAAATTGAACAAGCCCTTACGCCTTCACTTTAGAGTTTTAATTATTCTCGAATACAATTGCCTCTTGAATGCACGCTTAGGATGCGATGATTATATTTTCCCCTTAAACTCGAGCTGCAAACTTATGGCAAGTATGCTATCCCACACACGGCTCTTCTGGCCTTAAAAGGGACTGCCTATTAGCCATCAAGTAGCTTCTCAGGTCATGAGCTTAAATCATAGTAATCTTTAGAATATCGGAAATTCTGATGCATAGGATCTCCTAAGGGCAAGTGCAGAGCATACTCCAGGATTTTTCTCAATCATAGTGTTTGTTCAGAACTTTCGTTCTGGACTAGAAGAGAATGGGAGTGTTTAGAAGATCATGTTGGGAGTAGAGTACACAACACACTTCTTATTTTATTCTCTAGTTTTACAATGGTGACTCCTTGCTCTTATATAGGCAAAGGAGGGTACATAAGACAAGAGCAGGCAGACTGGCCTAGCTCGGACATAATTATGGGAGCAAACTAGCCACTTATGGGCTACACAACTAGGGAGTCCTAAAGAAATCCCGTGACAGGCTATGAACAGTAACCTCTTGCCTGGTGCTACAGTAAAAACATACTGGATGAACAGTGGATGAACAGTGTTTTCAGGACGTCCTTTATTTGTCTCTTCCGTCTCTAGCATTGTAGTCATAGTCGAATCATCGAGCTATGGTGAGCTATCTTTCTTGAGTAGTGCGTCCTCATCAATATCGGATGGACTGGAGCCTCCGTCTTTTTCTCTTTTGAAGGCACGGATGAGATTTTCGATTTCTTCGCCGACAAGTCCGGTGGACGGGAGGAGCTAGCACCGAAAGAGGGGAAAAGGGCGTAATTTGGGGTGTCTCCCCATGGATCTTGGGAAAGTGGTCCCCCCCAGGGATCATAGGGGGTGGAGGAGTCTAGATTGTTTTGTTGAAAGATCTGGATGGCTTCTTGGATTTTGTCTCGCGTTGGATCCCAACCATCGAGGTGGTCCCAAGAAACAGGGATCTGGGCGGATAGCCATGCTTCTGGCGGGATTGTGCGATTTTCTTGACATAGGATTCTCTGGAGTTCTCTTGATGAAGATCGGCTGGTGGTGATGGAGTAAGGTAGTGTCTGGTGTATTTGTGCAGATTCTTGAAAAACCTGAGGTTTGTAACTTGACGTTCCTGCAACAGAAGGTTTGTCAGAGATCCATCCAGTGGGATTGCAATATGTCCATGGGCGGTGGAATAGGACAATAGTATGTTGTGTTTTCTCGGAATGCCCCCCATAAAGAGTCCTATGAAACTAAATCCGTAAACTGAGTTGCAAACTTGTGGCAAGTATGCTATCTCACACACGGCTCTCCAAGCCTTAAAGGGACTGCCTGTTAGCCACCAAGTTGCTTCTCAGGTCATGAGTTTATATCATAGTAATCTCCAGATTATTGGAAATTCTGATGCACAGGATCCCCTAAGGGCAAGTGCAGAGCATACTCCAGGATTTTTCCCAATCATAGTGTTTGTTCAGAACCATTGTTCTGGACTAGAAGAGAATGTGAGTGTTTAGAAGATCATGTTGGAAGTAGAGTACACAACACACTTCTTATTTCACTCGATGGATCTTACAATGGGGACTCCTTGCTCTTATATAGGCAAAGGAGGATACAACGACAAGGGATGGTGACTAGCCATGTTCGACACAATTATGAAAGCATACTAGCCACTAATAGGCTACAAACATAGGAGGAAAACCCGTGATAAGCTATGAACAATGGATTTTCGCTAGGTGCTACAGTAAAATAGGCTGGATGAACAAAGTGAACAAAGTGTGTCTTCTGATGCGGTGTACGAGTGTTTTCGGGACGTTTTTTATTTGTCTCTTCCGTCTCTAGCATTGTAGTCGTAGTCGAATCATCGAGCTATGATGAGCTATCTCATTCTCGGCGGCGCGTCCTCATCCATATCAGATGGATTTGGAGCTTCCATCTTTTCTCTTTTAAAGGCGCGAATGAGATTCTCGATTTCTTCCGCCGATAGGTCCAGCGGACGAGAGGAGCTAGCACCGAGAAAGTGCCGGAAAAAGGGCGTAATTTGGGGTGTCTCCCCATGGATCTTGGGAAAGTGGTCCCCCCACGGATCATAGGGGGTGGAGGAGTTTGGATTGTTTTTTGAAAGATCCGGAGGGCTTCTAGGATCTTTTCTTTCATCGGATCCCAGCGTCGAGGTGGTCCCAAGAAACTTGGGGACTGGGCGGATGGCCATGCTTACGGTGGGATAGTGCGATTTTCTGGCATAGGATTCTCTGGAGTTCTCTTGATGAGGATCTGGCTGGTGGTGATGGAGTAGGGTAGTGTCGATGAATTTGTGCGGATTCTGAAAAACTTGAGGCTTGTAACTTGGCGTTCTGCAATGAGAAGGTGTGTCGAGATCCATCCGGTGGGATGGCAATATGTCCATGGGCGGTGGAATAGGACAATAGTATGACGTTCGGTTCGAGCCTTCCTTGACAATTCTGGATTTTGAAGAGTTCTTTCCGATCTTGGAGAGGTTTGAACCATGCAAAAACATCTAGGAGATATTTCGGTTATGGTCACATCCTTTGCATCTTTGATGAAAACCCGCAAAATTTGTTCGTAGGAAATTCAATGGCTATTGTGTACGGAGTTGAACATGTACCAAAGTAACCATTTCATGTCTTCGGGGAATGCCTCATTCGGGGACCATCAAAGGGGATGGATGAATGGATATTGTGGATGGAGTCCATCCGGTCCGAGCATCGGCCGCCATGTTCACGAAAAATTCGGAGTGATATTCCCACATTAATTCCGGAAGTCTTTCTTTCAAGACATTATGTCGAATGGCCAATGGAATCTCGGGAGGGTATTTGATTTGGCCATCCCACCGCATGTCGGTGGTGCGGTATGTTTCGAGAGAGGTTCCTTCTTGACATACATGTGAATTGCTTGAACTGGTTCTTTTGGTCTGGATAAGAAGTCGGCGAGGACATTCTTTGTCCCTGGAATGTGTTTGACTTCGAATGAGTATTTTTAAAACCATTTAGCCCACCGGAGTAATTGTGGATGAGGGACTTGCTTTTGTTTGAATTTGAGCATCTGGGGAAATGAAGACATATCCATTTCAATAAGAAAATGGTGTCCAATGAGATGAAACTCAAACTTCTTGATGCCATATTTGACTGCAAGTATTTCCTTGAAAGTGGAATGGTAATGAATTTTCGCTTGGGAGAATCGACCACTTTTGTAGGCACAAATATGCCTATTCCCGTCAATTTCTTCTAAAAGAATGGCTGCCCAATATTTGTCATTGGCATCGGTTTGGAGGATTCTTTTGCCGGTAGATGGGATCTTTAAGGGAGGAAGATCTTTGTAAAAGTTGTTTGAGCTGAAAAACAGCTTGAGTTTGCTTGGGTCCCCATGAGGGAGGATTCTTTTTGAGCATCTTTTGGAGAGGTCGAGATATGTAGAGATATGAGGAATAAAATCTCGTAAGTAATTTACAATGCCAAGGAATTCTTGGACTTGTGCAGTATTGAGATCCTTCTCGGGAAATTTTTGAAGTTCTTACGCAATATGGGGTTAGGGCAATAAGTTCCTTCTTTCAAGTGCATGCCAAGGAATTCAATTTCTGTTTGGGCAATAATCATTTTTTTTCGAGAAAGCATAATGCCATGCCTTTTTACAATATCAGCAAATTGTGTTAAGAGTTGGCAATGAGATTGTTCATCGTGGCTGAACAAAAGGATGTCATCAATATAGATTTGAGAGTTTGGAAGAATTGGTTCAAAGATTTTGCACATAGCCTTTTGGAAAAGGGAAGGTGCGTCTTAAGGCCAAAAGGAACAACTGTCCATTGAAAGTCTTTGGTTTGGGATACGAACCCGTGTCTTGGGTGCATGCGGTGGATCAATTCCCAACCGGAATCCGCCTTAAGATCGAATTTTGAGTAAATCTTTGCTCGAGCAAGGCTAAGAAAGAGGGAATTTCGATGGGGTAATGGGAATTTATCATCCTGGAGGAATTCATTCAGAGGTTGATAATTAATTACTAACCTCATCTTTCCACGATTTTGTTCGGCTCGCTTGTTGACATAAAATGCTTCACATGCCCATTGAGAGTCAGATGGTTCAATGAGACCTTGTGCCAACAGTTCTGCACATTCTTGCTGTGCAAGTGCAAGGTGTTGTGGGCTCATTCCAGAATGACTTGCTCTCGTCGGATTAATGTCTTCATTCTTTTTGAATGGGAGTTTGACATAAAACCGAGAGTTTTTCCATAAGGGTTGGGTGCAGGTTTGGGAAAACTCAGAATGTGACTCAGCACAAGAGGAAATTAAACTCTAGATGATTGGGTCAAACAGGGCGGGTTCAAGTGCATAGAACCGTTTGGTTTCTACAAATTCTCTGAACTGATTTTTGAAACGTAAACCACGGGAAAGTATTCGAGCTTGGGGAGTTGGGTCGAGAATGTCCCAGCCAATGATAATATCTTTGTCTGGGGATCTGGAACCAAGGACTCTGGTGGTGATAGAACACTGGGGAAAGAATTGAATGGTAATTGGCTTACTTCGATACTTGGTAGCAAATGTGTCACCAGAAGCTGAATTGAAATACCTGGTGTATGGCTTCCATAACTCTTCTGGGAGAATGTTAGTGTCTAGAATGGAAGAACTTGCTCCAGTATCAATGAGTGCCACCAAAGGGATTGGTTTATGATATTTGGACAAAAGGATATGGATGGGGATGTATGGGTGGTGTATTGGTTCAGTGGTGTGAATGTGGTCTGGAATATCAGGGAAGAAGGTGAAGACATCATTTTCAGAATTCGAGGCCGAGTCTGAGCTATATGTTTGAATAGCACAGAGGGTATTTTCTGATGGTTGGTCTTCTAAGGAGAAGACAGACTCAATGTCAGAATCATCAAGTTGGATGCCGTGCTTTTAGCGATTTTATCAATCAAATGGCTCCCACGACTCTTGGCCTTTGGACAATTTTTTGCAAAATGTCCTTTTTGTTGCAAACATAGCATCTGTCTTTGCTTCGTTTTTGGAGGAGCGATGATGGCTTTTTCGCAAGAATTTCCATTTACCTTTTCGTTTTCCTTTGCGTGTCTTCTTGAAGGAAAACTTTCTAAAGTGTCTTTTTTTTTGCAGCTTTGTGCAAGAGGGATCGGAGCAATCCCTAGGACACTTTATCTTCAAACCGAGTTTGAAGCATGCCTTATCAAGATGTCTGTCTTCCTTGAGGAAGTTCCGGAAGGCTTCTCTGCGGAGACAGAGTTCTTCTATTGCGATATGAACTGCCTGTTGGATTTCACCAATGGTGGCTTCGTGAGACTTTTTTCGCATTTGTTGGAGGGTTTTTCTGCAGCTTGACTTAATTCTCTTGGGATGGATGCCAAGAAAATCGGCTTGAGATTCCAATCTGCACCAAGTAAATAGAATAACTTGATCATGGCTTGGAAGTGTCGGTTAAGATCTTTGCGCCTTAGTGAGCAACATTTTCGGTCGAAGAACTCCTTTCTTTTAAGTTCTTTGGAGTCTTCAGGTTTGCCAATGAAATACATGTGGATAATCCGAATAGCATTATCCAATGGCCGAGTCAAGAAGTACATCTCGGTCTTGTTCGGGAGCGGTATGCCACCAATCTTTAAGTGCTCTTCAAAAGCGACGGTAAATTCCGGGAGAATATCATAGGTCTTTGGGTTCGAAATGTGCCAGTGGTGAGCCAAGCATGAAATTCTTGGAGTCGATCGGGCCACTTATGATATGGGATGTCGTCAAGGTAAAGTAAACTTTGGAGGACGATGCGGTGAAAGGCCGGGTTGCATCGGGTTGCTCGGGTGATGTATTTCTGGTTCGAAAATATATCTTCGTCTTTGACACTATTTGCCATAAACAGATCGTCTTCCGAAGAGACTGATTCGGTAAAGACATCGAAATTAGATTCAGACGAAGTTTCTACCTGTGTAGCTGTGGATGGTTTGATGACAGCAATTGAGGGAATTTGCTGTCGAAGAAAAGTTTCAATGGGATTAGAAATGGTCAAGGTAGCAGGTGGGTTGCTGGGAGGATGATCACTTGGTGGGTGTTCAGGTGTTCCAGGAGGAGATGGTGATTCTGTAGGAGTGAAAGATTCTTTTTGCTTTTGTTTAAGCTTGCGGGGCTTTTCTTTGAGGATCAAAAAATTGTTCTGAGGTGGAGGAGCAGCTGAACTGAGAACAGCAGCAAAAGAGGATGATGATCCTAGAGATGATTCTGGTTTGGGTGGTAAAGAAGGAGAGGGGAAAAAAGGTGGGTCAATCGGAGTGAAGGACGACTGACTTTTGAGAATTTGGATTTGCCTCTTGAGTTTCTCAATTTCTGGCTTTTGATCTTCCAAATAATGGCTAGGAGGTGCTTGCTTGGTTTCTAGCAAATGAAGCCTTTTCTGGAAATCTTTCAGCACGCGGCAAGATAAGTCAGTAGTCTTGTCTACCCGTTCAAGACGTGTAGTAACACCGCCGAGAAGCTCATTTTGGGCCAAAGCATTTTCGTTTGCCGGTTCAAGCAGTTTGCAGCGAGAGGGTCATTTCCGTTGTCCTTGGGCATCAAGGCCCGTGGGATTTGGGATCTTGGGGGAGTGCTGAAATCTTTGGTGAGGGTCAGAGAACTTTTCTAGTGGAGGAAATTTCCGGGGATGAGTGCTGGTTCCAGATGATTCGGTAGCCTCGAGTGGAGGGAAGTCATCAGGGTGGAACATGCATATGCTGGGTAAAACAGGGGGTGGAACTGGTTGGGATATACAGGTGCTTGGTCTTGGTAAGTTTAGAGGACATGAAAGATTCTTCTTTACCCATTTTTGAATGGGTTTGTAGAAAGGAGAAGTGATCATGGATTTGGTTGGAGGTTGAGGAGGAGGAGTGATTAGTTTGCAGGGAGGTGGAGGTGAAGTTACCTTATGAGGTTTAGGTGGTCCATAGGAGACAATGAACTGGTATTTACCACCGTCTTCTCCTAGAGGTCCAACAGTTGGATCTCCATCAAGATACCTTTAATAAAGGGTATCTTTTTTCTTTTTCTTCTTTGAGGAAGAGGGTCTGTCATCTTCATCCTCAAATTGTGTACAGGATGGACAAGCACACTCTGGATCCCAATAGCAATGCCCAGCAGGGTCTTTGAACAGATGAATCGGTTGTCCCTGAGAATCAAAAGAGTGGATAAATCGCTTGTCATCTGGTTCGCTTGAAACAGGGTCAGCAGGGCAGGGTGTAAAGTGGAGGATGGTGGGAAAAATGGAGGAAGGTTCCTCTTTGGTTTTGTTAAACTTGATGGCAACAGTACCATCTTTTTTCCTGGTGAACTATGGTTCACTTGACTGGATTGGCTTACAACTTTGATGGAGTTTTTCATAGTTGGTTACCCAACTATTAGGGAGGAGTTTTACTAGCTCGCTTCGTGGGATCTGTCGAGGAACATGGATGCAAGATGTCTGGTCATGATCAACAGATATAACAAGAGCGTCTTCAGAATTTGGAATATTGAGATCGATGGCATGGTTTTGGACACGGTAGATCATCGGTAATGTAAGGTAGCGCGATAGATCCAGGAGTTTGAGGAGCTCCAGTGATTTGTAGCTGAACCTTAAGAGTAGTAAGTAGGTTGGGATCTGCAAGAGCAATGTTGAAATTTGGGAAAAGCGTGACGAAAACAGTTCCCGCATTCATGGTGGTCTGGATGGTGCCAACACAAGCTTGCTGGTATTCCAAGAATCTGGTGTCTAGCAAGGCTATTCGAGCAGTGACCGGGAGGCCTTTCCGACCATGGAAGGTTAAGGCAAGGCGGATGGCTCCAAAATGGAGATGAGTATAGCCTTGTTGGATCCATTGAGCAGGAAACTCTGGTGGTATCTGGAGAGTGACAAACTGTTCTTGTTCAGTTGCCTGAATGGGATGCTGATCAAAGCTAGAAGACTGGACATACTCCTTAACAGTTCGAGGGGTATGCCTGATGAGATGTCTAATGGATTTGAGAGGTGAAAATGATGGTGGTTTTGCAAACGCAGTATATGGGTTCATCATGGGAAGCTGAGTCTCTGAGATCTTACTATCCTCAGTGAGGTATGATACCTCATAAAGATAGTCTATCTTGGAACATGAGGATTTCCGAAGCTCGGGTGGAGGCTGAAGAGAAAGAGTAGAAGTATGAGAAATAGAAAAAGAGACGGAGGGAGAGTCTGTGGTTTCCATTGGATGAGAGTTTTCTCTTCTAGAAACAGAACGTAGTTAAGACCAAACTAAAACGATTCAAAGAAATCCTTGGCTCTGATACCATAAAGAGTCCTATGAAACTAAATCCATAAACTGAGTTGCAAACTTGTGGGACGATTCTAGATTTTGAAGAGTTATTTCCAGTACTAGAGTGGTTTGAACCATGCAAAAATGTCTAGGAGATATTTTTGGTTATGGTCACGTCCGGCTGCATCCTTGATGAAAACCTGCAAAATTTGTTCAGTAGGAAATTCAATGGCTATTGTGTACAGGTTGAACATGTACCAAAGTAATCATTTCATATCTTCGGGAAATGCATCATTAGGAGACCATCGGAGGGGATGGATGAATGGATATTGTGGATGGAGTCCATCCGGGTCCGAGCATTAGGCCGCCATGTTCACGAAAAATTCGGGAACCGATATTCCCACATTAATTCCGGAAGTCTTTCTTTCAAGACATTATGTCTAATGGCCAATGGAATCTCAGGAGGGTATTTAAGACTTGGCCAACCACACTGCATGTCAGTGGTGCGGTATGTTTCTGAGAGAGGCTCCTTCTTGACATACATGTGAATTGCTTGAATTGGTTCTTTTGGTCTGGATAAGAAGTCGGCTAGGACATTCTTAGTCCCTGAAATATGTTTGACTTCGAAGGAGTATTTAGAAAACCATTAAGCTCATCGGAGTAATTGTGGATGAGGGACTTGCTTTTGTTTAAACTTGAGCATCTGGGGAAATAAAGACATATCCATTTCAACAAGAAAATGGTGTCCAATGAGATGGAACTCGAACTTTTTGATGCCGTATTTGACTGCAAGTATTTCCTTGAAAGTGGAATGGTAATGGATTTCTGCTTGAGAGAATCGACCACTTTTGTAGGCACAAATATGCCTGTTCCCATCAATTTCTTCAAAAAGAATGGCTGCCTAATACTTGTCGCTGGCATCAGTTTGGAGGATCCTTTTGCCAGTGGATGGGATCTTTAAGGGAGGAAGATGCTGTAGAAGTTGTTTAAGCTGAGAAACAGCTTGAGTTTGCTTGGGTCCCCATGAGGGATGATTCTTTTTTAGCATCTTTTGGAGAGGTCTGAGATATTTAGAAATATGAGGAATAAAATCTCGCAAGTAATTTACAATGCCAGGTGTTTATTTTCCCTTGCAATTTATTTAATGCTTCCTTTAATTGCCGATTGCTATTTTGATGATTGTGTACTCGCTTGATCATCTCACATGTTAGTGGTTAAGCATAAAATCAATCCAAACTGCCTGACAAAAGTCTTTTTGAAATAAACAAGATTAGGTATCAAAAGGGCAGTGTAATTAAGTCATCGACCCTATAGTCTCTAGTTGCGTAGAAAGTGAGGCCCACTCCCATGTCTCGCTTGGTTTCTAGCCAATAGGTTAGTGGCGACTCCTCATTTGAGCATTTTCATGAACATCCAACATCACACCGGGTATGGGCTTGGGAGAGCTTACGTCTAATTAAGGGTCCTGGACCCACATTTTAGACAATATCTCTAAATCTATTTATTCATAATATTTCTTTCCCCCACGGGATGAAAAAAATAGGTCGCGACAACTTCTCATTTGGAAATCCGCGATTGAAGAGCTTTAAGAGCATCAATGGACAATGCACGGTCGGGTCCCTCGTGACTTGGAACTCCTATCAGTCTCTATTAAAAATAGATAACCACCAAAATTTTGTAAATTTAAATAAGTTTTAATAAATAGTTTCTTGGCTTATGTTCAAAAATTTATATTCAGGGTTAATGCCACGAAAAATCACAAACTCGTACATCTATGATAAATTTGTTCCAATTTAATTTTTTCACCGTCAAAAATTCAAAACTAATATATTTATAACAAATTTACCTTTTGTTAATTTTCATTAAATTTGATTAATACTATGAAAAACCATAAACTAATACACTAGTGGCAAACATATAGTAAAATCCCAAACCGGTATATCCGTCAGCTGGCACATAATACCTAACTTAAAAATTTGAATGTAAAATTTAATGGAAATTAACAGAAAGTAAAATGGTCACAAGTATATCAATTTAAGGTTTTTGTGTCAAAAAATTAGTTTTGGTAAATTCATTATAAGTATATCAATTTAAGATTTTTCGTGATATCAACCATTATATTTATATGATTAACATATACATCTTCCCATCCTCGCCTTTGGAAACATGATTTTCATTAATCTTTTGGTTCCAAACTCACAATGCTAAAAATGCTAAATTTCCATATTTTTGATGCAGTGTTTCTTTGATAAAGGAAAAGAATATCACTTTTCTTTGTAAATTACGAATCTTCATTTGATTATACCAATTTACAAAATTATTTCTCTAAAAATAATGTATCGCCATCCCAACCTCCATCCTACCCTCATTATTGCACCGCGTTGCTATTATATTTAGCTGGGAAAGATAGGAAAAAATATTGATTGCATGTTCGATGTTAGTACTATAATGGAATACTTGAAAAATAATATCTTCAAAAGTAGGAGTGCGTTTATACTAATGTACACAGTCGAGCGGGAGCGGGTTTTTCTTTTTCTTGGAAAAGAAAAATTCAATTTCAATTTGAATCAGCTACAACTTTTACAATATGTTCTGGATATAACTCTTAAAAACTTTGAATTTGTGAAACATTCAAAATTTTGATAAATTAGCTTTTGATCTGAATTTACACCTATATTTATAGCTGCCGTACATGTTAATTATTAATAAACGTGATTATCAATTTGATTGCCAAAATAAATTGTTCTTCTATTTATTTAATGACATTAACAAATCTAATTGTAATTTTTTGGCTTATAATGATTCTTTTCTATCTTAATAACATTGTCAAATCTTAAGTTAAGTTTCCCTTCCATACTAAAGTTTATCGTTTACATTTCCTGTTAGTTATATTTCATTATATCAATTTTTACGCATGAAGAAAAAGAAATCTTATGTTTTACATGCATGCCAATTTTTCATGTCATTTCTATCTTAGAGTAACGCAAGTAATTTACGTGGTGCTCTTACTTATGAAAACTATCGTGCGACGTAATTGTTTATTTTTTCCTATTTGCATTGATTATGTTCATGACATTTTTAAAAACCACAACAAATTCATAGTTCTGGTAACAAAACCAATAAATGTAATTATTGTTATTTTGATTACATCGACTACATTAGCAAAAGAATTTTTAAGGGGATAATTATCCAAAAGGTCCTAAATCTATTATGCGATGGCCAATTAAGTTATAAACCTTTTGATTACGCCAACTCAGTGTTAAACATTTTGACAATTTGCCAATTTAATCATAAATTTTTAATTTTTTAGTCAAAAGTCTTAAATCTTTCCATTATAACAATTTAATCATATATCTTTTAAAGATTTGCTAATTCAGTCATATACTTATTATTTGAATATTCACTCGAAAGGACTATAGTGACAAATTGTCAAAAAGTTTAAAACTAAATTGACAAATTATCAAAAGATTTGACACTTAATGAACATAATTGAAAGGTTTAGTACTGCATTGACAAATTGTCAAACGATTTATGATTAAGTTTGTATAATCAAAATGTTTATGACTAAATTGACTTTCGTATAATAGATCTATAACCTTTTTGGACAAATTTCCCATACCCTTACCCTATCATATGTTGATTGCAATAATTCCTAGCATCCTAATCATTCGTTAGTACCTGATTTACAGAAATTTAAGAGGAAATTATTCTCTTCCTAGTCCTTTTCTCCACTTGCACAAGGTCCACATTGAATGGACAAGAGCGGCTAATAATGCCCCGGGTTGGGGGGGAGGATGCATCATTGAATAGAAGACAAATATAATGCTGTTGCATCTTCTTCTTTTTACTATTTTATAATAATGGCTATCCACAAAATATTCACCTGGGATCAAGACAATAGGTTGATGTGCTTTTTCTTTAGCTATAATAATACGCGAGATAATAAATTTTATCACCTAACTTTTGACCAATATCCTAATGTTGTTTTTTTTATATATATTTATTTGAGTAGAAGACAAAAATATAATGCTGTTGCATCTTTCTTTCTTTTTTGCTTTTTTATAATAATGACTATCCACAAAATATTCACCTGAGATCATGACAATAGATTGATATGCTTTTTCTTTAGCTATAATAATACGTGAAATATTAAATTTTAGGAAAAAGGACATCAAAAACCCTAAATTATGTCTCTTGAAACAATTTTATCATGAACTTTTTTTGTGTCATAAAAAACCCCAAACTATGCCACTTGGGACAATTTTACCCTAAACTTTTTTTTTGCCATAAAAAACCCTAAACTTTTTTTGTGCCATAAAAAACCCTAAACTATGACACTTGGACAATTTTACTTTAAGCTTTTTCTTGTGCCACGAAAAACTTTGAACTATGCCACTTATGACACATTTACCCCAAACTTTTTAACTGAAGGGCATTTTCGTCTTTTCCTTCCTTTAAAATTTTTTTTTTACTTCTTCCCCACCAGCAGAGGGGAGTTGGCGACAGCCACCCTCGCCGGGGAGGGTCGATCTCGACCGGGCGACCCTCACCTGAGTCGGGCGAGGGTGGCCCTTGCCGAGGAGACCGGGCGAGGGTCGCCCCCGCCAAATCCGGCGGGGAGGGCCGCCCACGATCGGCGAGGGCTGCCCTCGCTAGATCTACCAGATTCGGCAAGGGCGGCCCTCGCCCGGTCGGGGGCGACCCTCCCCAGTGTGGGCCACCCTTGCCGAACGTCGCCGTCGACGAGGGTAGCCATTGTTCGGCTCCCCCGCCGGGGCCAGGGGGAAGAGGAAAAAAAGAAAAAAAAAAGAAAAAAAGGAAAATATGAAAATGCCATTTAGTTAAAAAGTTTAGGGTAAATGTGTCCCAAATGGCATAGTTTAAGGTTTTTTGTGGTACAAGAAAAAGTTCAGGGTAAAATTATCCTAAGTAGCATAGTTTAGGGTTTTTAATAATACAAAAAAAAAGTTTAGGGTAAAATTGTCTCAATAAGCATAGTTTGAGGTTTTTTATGGTACAAAAAAAAGGTTCAGGGTAAAATTGTCCCAATGGGCATTGTTCGAGATTTTTAATGGCATTTTTCCTAAATTTTATCACCTAACGTTTGACCAATATCTTGCTTTCCTTGTCACTTTCGCGTATACGAGGATGCAACCCTAAAGATTAGGAGTCCTAATATTGTTTTTCTTTTTATATATTTATTTAGTACAAAATAATCATATCTTTCGTGCGGACGTTAGTACGATGATTCCCATCATGCTGTCTTCACTCATGGAGTCAGTAGTAGGTCACATCGGCACCCAAATTACAAATCCATATCCTATGTTGCAATGAATTGAAAGTTCTTAATACAATTTTTAAAAAAAAAAAACAAATGGTACCCTAGAACGTGAAACTAACTAATTTCAGGTTCGAATGAAGCTGTGGGGTCTAGGTTCAAAGAGCTTGGAATCGTTACAAGTTTTGAGGCGGATCGGATTCATTACCCTCTCTTGCATTCTGAAAGGTTTTATATTGACCTGTCTTGTTGAGCTCCATAAAAGCAAAAAGGAAGATCGCACCAACATGTTTCGTATGAGTACATTGATCCTTAATTTCATTCAGATAAATTACCTACATTGATTGGACAAAGATTGTCGTCATCTAATTAGATCATTCGAGTGCTTTAAGAGATCCAAACACTTAAAATATGTCGTCACTAATAGCACTACGTAGTGGTGTTTCGACGGATTGAAATTCTTGGCAGGTCATCATCACCTAGTCGCTCTCATGCAGCGGATGGGTTCCACATGAACGAGGAATTCGATTCAAGATAGCCATTTGGTGTTCCACTAATGTCGGTTTTCACTGGATGTTGCTCTTCTTTCTGCTTATCTAATCAAATAATTTCTAAATTGTAGGAAATAATTTATAGTATGTATGTCTTTATCAAATTTGATATGTTTTATACACATGTAATGAGTATTTTTTTTTTCAATTGCTACATTTTTGGGATATGATGGATTGGGATTCAACATATGAATGGAAAATTATTCAAAAATCATGAATTTATTATCTGACGGTCAATTCAATATTAAATATTTTAATTATACCAAATTAATTTTAAACATTTTGATGATTTGTCAATAAAATCATTCCTATTAGTTTCAATAAGAAATTGCTGATGCGGCGGATGACGACTATCCAAGTAGTATGATTATGATCGATGCTAAATTGATATTTGTAATTTGTAATTTTTTTCAAATTTTCTTAATTTTTTCTTAATTGTTATTCTTTTTATTTTCTACTGTAGCATCCTGGGAGCCCTTAACAGCTAAAAAGTAAAAGAGAATAAAAATAAAAATTCAAAAAATTCAAAAAAATTCGATAAATTGGCATCATACTGTACATTTATAACTTTTATTTGACAATTATCCCATATATGAATAGTTTCCTCGATTGAAGAAATTAAATTGGCATATTGAAAGTTCTTAATAATTTTTTAAAAGCAAATGAAAGTAAATGAGGTGCGAAGCGAGAAGATAGAAGACAAGTAGAATGTGAGAAAGATATTTTTGTATATCTTGTCATTCAATGTACAATTGATGCAATTTATAATACAATAAGTGTACAAGAAAGGAAATGAATCATGTAATAAATCAGATCTAATATTGAAAAGAATCTTGATTTATTTAGAGTATCAATTCCAGTCGCAATCGGATATCGCATATCTTCCAACACTCCCCCTCAAGCTGGTGGCTTGTAGATATCCAAGACGCCTAGCTTGCTTAACAGATATGCGTGTTGTCTCTGGCAAAGAGGTTTGGTGAAGACATCTGCAGGCTGCTCTGTAGTTCCAATTCCTCTTGTCTTAATTATTCCCTCTAGGATTTTTTCTCGAATGAAATGACAATCCACTTCTATATGCTTTGTTCTTTCATGCACTATAGGATTGGATGCAAGTTTGAGCGCTGCATCATTATCACAGAACAACTTGGTTGGTTCCTTAATCTTCACCCCAAGATCCTGAAGCAATCCTCGCAACCATACTATCTCACAGGTAGTCTTTGCCATGGCTCGGTATTCCGCCTCTGTTGAAGATAGTGACACAGTTGGTTGTTTCTTTGTCTTCCAAGAGAGTAAGGATTCCCCAAATTTAATACAGAAACCTGTGATGGATCTTCTGCTCATAGGACACGTTGCATAATCCGCGTCGCAATATGCCGTCATCTCCATATTACACTTTCTTGAGAGAAGCAATCCAAGTCCCGGACATTTCTTCAAATACTTCATGACTTTCAGAGCAGCATTCATATGTGATTGCTTGGGCTTGTGCATAAACTGGCTTAGTGTTTGTACTGCATAACATATATCTAGTCTGGTCATAGTCAAATATATGAGTTTTCCAACGAGTCTTTGATATTCTGACGGATCTTCAAGTGCGAGGTCTTCATCTTGAGATACCTTCTCATCATAATCTGCTGTAGTGAGCTTGGTGTTTTGCTCGATTGGAATAACAGCCGGTTTGCAACCCGATAAGCCCGTTTCTAATATAATCTCCAATACGAATTTCCGTTGACTGAGAGAAATTCCTTGTTCGGATCGGGCAATCTCGATTCCCAGGAAATATTTGGGAGATCCCAAATCCTTCGTATGGAAGGTAGAGTGCAAATATTCTTTGAGACCCCTTATGGCCTTTTCATCATTTCCCATAATCAGTGTATCATCAACATATATCATTAAGTAGATAGATGACATATCTTTAGTCCATATGAAAAGAGCATAATCATACTTGGATTGTCTGAATCCTGCAGCTGTGAGGGAGTTAGCAAATTTGGCATACCACTGCCTGGAAGCCTGCTTGAGCCCATAGAGGGATTTGCGGAGACGACATACTTTATTCTCCCCCTGTCTCCGTAAACCCTGAGGAATATCCATGTAGATCTCCTCATCCAAATCCCCATGAAGGAATGCATTGTGAACATCCATTTGGTATAATTTCCAATCTTAGAAAGCTGCAACTGATAGAAAAGAACGGACCGTAACGTCTTTGGCTACAGGGGAGAAGGTTTCATGATAATCGAAACATTCTTTCTGTGTAAATCCTTTAGCTACAAGTCGTGCTTTGTACCGTTCAATCGTCCCGTCTGCCCGATATTTGATCTTATACACTCATGTGCACCCAATTGGTTTCCGCTGAGGAGGCAAGGTTACAAGTTCCCATGTTTCATTCTCCATCAGGGCTTGTAACTCTACTTCCATAGCTTTCTGCCAACGTGGGTCAGTGTGTGCTTCATAATAACTAGAGGGTTCTCGCTCTTCAGATATGGAACAAATGTATTGTCTATGTTCCGGAGATAATTGATTAAAGGAAACATAAGACAAAATTGGGTATGAGATACCTGGTATATTTTTGGCAGCACAAACATAATCCTTGGTCCACATTGGTGGGCGAGTGATTCGTCCAGAACGTCGTGGTGGATCCTGTGATGGCACATGCGAAGAATCCAGAACATTTTCTGATGCAAGACTAGGAACTTCTTCGTTGGATATATTCTCCGGTACTGGTTCTATCATCATTGGAGAAGGAATATTATCCGAAATTTTATTGGATACTAAAGGGCTGCCGGAGCTCCCAGGAGATCCAATCAGAAAATATTTAGGCCTTTCATCTTCAGTCAAGGGCGTACCTTTGTTGCTCGATGCTATCTTGTCTTCTGAATAATCCCCTTTTTCAAAAGGAAAAATGTCTTCGTGAAAAGTGACGTCCCTGCTAACGAAAAATTCTTTCGTGGATGGATCGAATACACGGTATCCCTTTTGTAAACTCGGGTATCCCATAAATATACATCGCCTGGCACGAGGTCCCATTTTGTCCCGAGATCCCACTGTGGTAGTATAACATAAGCATCCAAAAATCTTCAAATGGTCCAATGCTGGCTTCTTCCCAAAAAGGACTTCAAAGGGACTCAATCCATTGAGGATCTTTGTTGTCATCCGATTGATCAAATACGCTGCCGTTGTTACACAATCTCCCCAAAAATCTTCCGGGATGGATGCCTAAAACTTTAATGCACGTGCAACTTCCAATAGATGCCTGTGTTTCTTCTCTATTACTCCATTTTGTTGTGGAGTATATACACATGAACTCTCGTGCAAGATGCCATGTGATGAGAAAAGAGAGGAGCAATCATGATTAAAGAATTCCTTCCCATTATCTGTCCGAATGCGCTGAATGGGCTTCCCAAATTGATTCTTTGATAAGGAAATAAAATTCCTTAAATTTGGGAAGACTTGATTTTTAGATTGCATAAGAAAAATCCATGTGGCTCTAGAATAATCATCCACGATAGTGAGAAAGAAACGAGAACCATCATGGTGTGGGATATGGTAAGGACCCCAGACATCGGCATGTATCAATGATAAAATGCTATTTGCACGACTTTTGCTAAGAGGAAAAGGTGCACGTGATTGTTTTGCTAAGGGACAAATAGGACAATGATGGAAAGGGAAAAAAGAACTATGACCCATTCTTGAATGCAAAAGAAAGTCTTTATCATTGGTTGTCAGATTACACAATGATTGTTTATTCAAGGGATTGCAAGACAAATCTAAATTTTTTGGAAGGCCGGTCCAAAAAAATAATCCTTCAGAGAGATTACCCAAGCCCATCATTACTTGACAGAAATTTTCTTTGCAGGCTTTAGACACGGAAATAAGGTTGAACTGGAAATCTGGGACATAAAGAACATTTTCCAGAGTAATATTCGAACTGAGATTAACTGTCCATGTTGTTGTGACAAGAGTAATATTCCCATTTGGTAGTTGAACAAAAATAGGAATATCTAATTTTCTATGAATATCAGAAAATAAATTCTCATTGCAGATGATATGGTCACTAGCCCCTGAATCAATTATCCAAGCATTTCTGGAAATCGAATTTACCAGGCAATGAGAAATACCTGAAAAACTGCTTCCTTTATTGGAAATGTCTAATTTTTGTAATGCCTGTATAATTTGTTGATATTGCCCATTTGTAATAGACTGATTTAAATTTGAGCCAGTGACTTGATATGCTACAGCCGAGATTTCCTTCCCCCTTTTTTCTTTTTCTCCGGGTTTGCCATGTAGTTTCCAGCAATTTTCAATTGTGTGGTGGGGCCGCTTGCAGTAGTCGCAAAATAATTTTCCATTTCTTTTTGAAAATTGCCCATAGCCCTTAGATCCAGCCGAAAATTGCCCACCGTCGGATGCCTTTGATTCAAACACATTGCCACCGTCGGATTCGGGCGCTTGATCGAACGCCTTGGAGCCGTTCGTTCCAGACCCTTTAAAGGGTCGCGAACTTGCAAACCCTAATCCTTCGGATCGCCTCTCTCTCTCCTGATCTAGGGTTCCTTGGCTCGATTCCTTCCGCTCCCCACGAGCTGCGAGCGCGATGCTCTCTCCTCCTTTCGTGCTTTCCGGTGAAATAAGTCGCTGATTCTCCTCTTGGATGGCCAATTGAAAGATGCGGCCGAGCGGTGGTACCGAGTCCATCGCTAGAATCTGCGATCGGAAGGTGAGGTACGAATCGTTCAATATAAGGAGAAATCGAATTGTTTTTTCTCTGTCTTTGATGGCCCTGTATTGCTGCAATGTCGCCTCAAGCCCATCGAGTTTTTCTTCGGCTGCTTCTAGTTCATTCCAGAGATCGGAGAGTTTATTGAAACATGCTGTAACACTCATGTTTCCCTGTTTTAATTCGGAAAGTGCTTGCGTGAGCGAAAAAATCTTCGTTTGATCTAGTCTTCCATACATTTCCTTTATGTTGTCCCACATGATTTTCGAGTCTTCTGTGGGTGGTAATCCGGCTGCAATCTTTGGGCTTATGCAATTTCCTATCCACGTTCGCACTAACTGGTTACACTTTCTCCACTGTCATGCCATTTTCTCGTCGGTCGGAACGGCGACAGAGCCGTCGATGAACCCGTCCTTGTCTTTGGTAACGAGAGCTCGTCGGAACTCTCGTGCCCAGGCTGGATATCCTTCGGATCCCGTGAGAGGGTGGCTTATGAGCCGCAACTCCGGTCCATCCGTGGCGGAGACGAACAAGGCGTCGCCGGGTTCTGGTCGTTCGGTGATGGCCGCGATGGAATACGGCAAGTAGCCGGGTTGAAAAGTCGGGTAGGGATTTGCGCCTATACCCGGATTCACGGATCCGCCTGAAAAACCTGCATTCGGTCCTTCTGACCCGTGACCCACATCCATGATTGGAACTTCTGGCCCGCCCGTTTGTGAAATCCCAGGCCCGCCTGCCCCGTTACTGGTTGGTGGGTTTTCATTGGGCTGAGCGAATCCCTGGTAGCCCATATTCCTAGGCAATGATGGATTTGGGCTGGGCCCAAAATAAAATGGGAAAGGCACCCACTGGTAAGGATGGCCCCCCATGAGCTGGCCCGCAATGGGCTGGCCTGTGATGGGTTGCCCCAGACTTGTTTGAGCCTGGGTTTGTTGCTGGTCACCAGGGACTTGGGCGGACGATTGTTGATCTTGAACTTCAGAGGAGATTATTTGCTCTGAATCTGATGGAGAATCACGAGCCATTATGGGTAAAGGAAGAATTCTGTCTTCTGCCTCTTTAATAAAAATTTGATTCCTTTGCCGGAGTGTTTGTTCTGTTTGCAGGTCATAACTGCCGGTCAACAGGCAATCAAAGTGGAAGCAATTAAGAGCAGATCGGCTGCTCTGATACCATGAAAGTAAATGAGGTGCAGAAGCAGAAGATAGAAGACAGTAGAATGTGAGAAAGATATTTTTGTATATCTTGTCATTCAATGTACAATTGATGCAATTTATAATACAATAAGTGTACAAGAAATGAAATGAATCATGTAATAAATCAGATCTAATATTGAAAAGAATCTTGATTTATTTAGAGTATCAATTCCAATCGCAATCGGATATCGCATATCTTCCAATAGCAAAGGGTACCCTAAAACGTGAAACAAACCAAATTTCATATTCGAAAAAAGCTCTAGAAATGTGGAAAGTCGGGGTCTATAGGTTCAAAAAGTTTGGAATCGGGTCAGATTTGCTACCCACTCTCAAATCCGCATGCTCCGAGTCATTTGCGTCTCTCCTACATTGCATCTCAGAAGGTTCGATAAATGACCCGTCGATCCGTGCTGGCATGGTGCTTGCTATGCCCCAAAAAGGAGGGAGGAAGATCGCGCCGATGGTTTGGTCCGATTATCGGTTCTTATTTTTGGTCCAATGGTTATCTAATTGTAATTGAATAAAGAGACCGCCTCATCTTCATTGATTAATCAGGTGCTCCAAGAGACTTGAATGCTAATGACATCGTCATCGAGAAGGTTGTGGCACATTTCATTTAATGGATCAAAGTTGTTTCGTGATCATCATCAATGGCAATCACATAATCCCACTCATGCACCGGATGCTTCCACAACTAGAAATTTAGATAGGTCTTGAGGTACAAGGTTAGGCCTTAGTAGGTCTATAAATTAGTATGTATGAATCGAGAGATGTAAAGTTCGAGGTTTTATTTAAGGAGGGAAAAGAAAAACTTTTTGCTTAATTGATGATAAAAGCGTGCAAGTATCAATATGTTAAGTAAAGGACAGCCGAGTATTGATAGCACCTTTCCTTCCACTTACGTCCGTTTTGTCACTTCCAACTTTTTATGGCTCATTCTTTAATGGCCGTCCAAAGAGTCACGTTGCATGCGCAATACATCCCATGTCGCTCTTCCATCTGCCCATCCTTGTCATTATTTATATTTTACCTAATTTGTAGGAAACAAATTTTTTTTTATTTCCTTATTTCTTGTCTTCTTTCCCTTTGTCTTTTCCTAACTTTTTCCAATTTTAAGTAAGAATTTTTTTTTCTCGTACATTTCTATAGGTCTTTATCAAATCCGACATGTATTTTGCACGCGTGGCGTGTAAAGTTTTTCCAAACGCTCACATTTGTGGGTTTTGCAATCGAATATGATTTAATATATGAACAGTTTCCTTAATTAATATAATTATAATTCATAGACCAAAAAATATATATAACTATGATTTTCGAATCGAATACAAAATCTAGAGTTCTTCCTTCGCACTTATCGATGGGATGAAGCATGCATTGCCATGGTGCCATCATGAGTGGGGTTGATGGCGATAGATGGGTCGAATCTAGACAACGTGTAGGCCAGATTCACAGGGACTAGGAGAGGACACCACTTACGAAACCAAAGAAAAGAAGAATATGGACGCATTAACGGCGGGGTTCATTCATTTATTTCTCTTTCAGTTAAAGGTCAAAACATCTCCGGACATTACTCCCCGTCACACCAACGGATTAAGTCGAAAGTGGTACAATCAAAATTGATCCACGTAATTTATTTTGACCTATTTTTATATATTGTAAATTTAATGACTCATTCATAATTCGATTTGAACCTTATTCATGTCTGACCTGATATATATTACTAAAAAAACTCTAGATATGACTTAATCTAGGAAAATTCACACGATGGAGTTAGGGAGAGAGAGAGTAAAAAAAGAGTCATAAATGTGAATTGAGTTTAAGTATGATGCGAATCTATTTAATACCCATATTATTTTGGGTTTATTATTTTAAACCCATATGTAACTATCTAATGAATATAACTAACTCATTTAACAATTTAGCCTATTAAATATGCACCGAGAAATAGATTTATGATATATTTTGACGGGTATAATTACTATAGAGATTGATAATGATAATTCTTTTCAGAATAGGTATATTAGACTTTGGAGCTCAAGGTCACATGGCTTTAATATATCTAATGTCCATATGAAGACCAAATTTTTAAATGACAAAATACATCTTCAAAGTAGTGAAAAATCAGCCGCTTAGCAATCTGAATATCATAGTATCGGAATATTGTTTAAAGGTAAATTACTTTCTTTTTCTTAGCAAGTGATAAATTAAAAAATGAGTTTGAGATTAGCTTGTTTATTTGCTAATAATGTTGGACCGATGATCTGATTCCGTCTAAAAAAATGAAAAGGAAAACCGATCTAATATGCAAAAAAAGGAGAAGAGGTAAAAAAAAAAAAATTGCATAAACGCCGCCCAGATCTATAGCCATTAGATACGTCCAAAAACTCAGAGGTTAGGCATATTACAAAATTCATTAGAAAAAAGACTATTAATCGAAAAGTATATTGCAGGAAAAAAAGAATGAAAAGAAATATGTCGGCTTTTCCCCCTGCGAAATTTGAAAACGATATTATTGGAAAATGAGAGGCTCGACGTGCGTGTCACTCGAGGGTGGTGACGCTTTAGAAATTCTGATTTGTTGTCCTTTTCTTTTTTTTTGTCCCAATTATATATTTATAAAGGCAAAAAGAAAAGAAAAGAAAGGAGAATTGCTAGTATAATTCCAAGACAAGTGACCTCGGTGGACACTAGGATCCATATTCCCATCTTTCCACGACTCAGTCAATTGTCATATCAACTATCAGAAGTAGTGCCTACCCACACGTCTAGCATATATATATATATATATATATGGAGTGAATACATTGATTTCGAAAATGAATTTATTCAAAGTTAGTTTTTTAGTCAAAAAAGAAGTCTAAACCAATGGCCAAAATCAACTTTCGTTTTACAAAAAAGAAATCTCACATTACATGTTTATACCAAACTCATTTTTATCTCACAAAGCCAAATTAAAAGTGTCAATTCAAATTTACCATCTGTCTAAATTCATACATGTTAGCGTGAATTAACAACGTTAGATTCGTCATTCTCCATCTCACATTTATCTTGCAGTTGTTTGTCACGTGTCCCGATACATGTACACTTTAATAAGATATTGGATGTAATGTTAATGGAAGATAGATTTAGACCAAGAATATCAACTTTTTCTCTTAGATGAAAATTAATTCGCAGGAAATGTCTTGTGAAGTATAAGCTTGAAATTTTCAATATTATCAACCCTTTTGAAAAGTCAGAATATATGAGAGAGTTGGGCGTGATTCGCATCGAATTCTTGTTACTCGCTATAGGCTAGGAATATGGGATTGCTCAATACATAACTAATTAATAAATTATATATTTTAAAAAAAAATATCGGGGATTTAATGAGCCTTCGAAATTGGGACAAGTCACATGTAACTTTAACAGAAAGAAATGACGTGTTTGGAATATTGTGTGGCAATTGGTGTATGAGCTGGTGAAGATAAGGCCATTAGTCATTCATGGATGCGTTTATCAATCTATCTATCTTTATGTGTGTGTGTGTGTATATATATATATTATATAATATTTGTTTAAATATATTCATTCCCACTATATTAGTTTTCTTGCCATCTTTTCCGCCCTTTCGAGCGTCTATCCTAAGTTTCATATTCTTTTTTCATAAATAATAATAATAATAATAATAATAATAAAATCTTAATAAATCTTCAATCAATCACTTGTCGCTTTTGCGGTTGCTGTAGCTTATCTTTACACGTCCGATTGCCAAGCAAGAGTGTGCTTGCTTGTGGCTTCGTACATCATTTTCTTTTTCCATTTTCGAGTATGTGCGAACGTCCGATGTTGTCTTAAGATTAGATAGCTTGAATGTGAAGTTTAAATTTAATATTTTGTTAAAGAATGACGAGGGTTCAAAGTTAAGGGCATAACATAATAAATATAGAAATAATACCTCGAAACATTACTTTACAAATATATATATATATATATATATATCTTCTTTTTATAAGATAATCAAATGAAATTTTTAATACAAAATGTTTCCATAAGGCCACAAAGTCCACTCAAGTTTCGCATGGTGTTGCTACAAGTTTTAATTCCAACTAAATAATGGAAAATATCATTATTTTTAAAGGTTGAAAAAAGCAATTAGAAAGAATCTTAAGATTAGATAGCTTGAATGTGAAGTTTAAATTTAATAATTTGTTAAAGAATGGCGAGGGTTCAAAGTTAAGGGCATAACATAATAAATATAGAAATAATACCTCGAAACATTACTTTACAGATATATATATATATATATATATATCTTCTTTTTATAAGATAATCGAATGAATTTTTTAATACAAAATGTTTCCATAAGGCCACAAAGTCCACTCAAGTTTCGCATGGTGTTGCTACAAGTTTTGATTCCAACTAAATAATGGAAAATATCATTATTTTTAAAGGTTGAAAAAAGCAATTACAAAGAATCTTAGGATTAGATAGCTTGAATGTGAAGTTTAAATTTAATAATTTGTTAAAGAATGGCGAGGGTTCAAAGTTAAGGGCATACCATAATAAATATAGAAATAATACCTCGAAACATTACTTTACAGATATATATATCTTCTTTTTATAAGATATTCGAATGAAGTTTTTAATACAAAATGTTTCCATAAGGCCACAAAGTCCACTCAAGTTTCGCATGGTGTTGCTACAAGTTTTAATTCCAACTAAATAATGGAAAATATCATTATTTTTAAAAGTTGAAAAAAACAATTAGAAAGAAATTTCTAAAACTCCCAACACTTTATAAAATTGAATCTTTTCACACAAATTCTAAAATAAATTACCTACAATCGTTAGAGATGTTGATACATTGGAAACTGTGAAGTTTTCTCGAACTTTAATTTGCTTAATCAAAATCTTCAAAATATTACAAAAGAAATTTTTTTGTATTTATTTATAATTTGATTTTAAGTGTAGATTTGGACTATCACATATCCTGTAAAGAGATATAATAAAAATTTGAGAGTGAATTGAAAATTGGAGCAATATATTTAAATGTGGCAAAAAATAGCCAATATATAATAATCCGCAACTACAACTCTTGTCTACTCATCAATCTCACCGGCTAGGCCGGAGTAGGTACCGGATAGGCCAAGCCAGGGGCAAAATAGTCATTCCACATCCATCTCCCCACGTTCTCTCTCTATAAATACGTCGTTGCCCCAGGCCTCTGCATCAGCCATAGCTGTCAGCTTCTCCTCTCCTACTCTCTCTCTCTCTCTCTCTCTCTCTCTCTGTGCAACAAGAAGAAGGACGAGAGCAAGAGCGACGACGACGTTTCTGGGTTTTCTTCCGAGCGCAGAATCCCAACGACCCTCTTCGTCATCTCCTTCTTCTTGCTCTCCTTCGTCCGGCACGGGAGCATGGGGCTCGTCACCGGGGACGCGCCGTCGTTCATGCTGGACTTCCTCAAGCGGTGCGACGGCCACGCCATAATCGACGGCGGCTTCGCCACGGAGCTCGAGCGCCACGGCGCCGATCTCAACGACCCTCTCTGGAGCGCCAAGTGCCTCATCACTTCACCTCAGCTCGTCAGAAGAGTAAGAAAAAGAAAAGAAAAATCGTTCCTTTCCGTCCTGTTTTCGTTGCGGAATCTTCTTCGAAAAATTGGATTTTGTTATTCGTATATGGTTGTCGTTTCTTTATCGCATTGGCTCGAGAGTTCGCGGGTCGAGTGAAATGGTGAGATTTGGGGGAGTTTGGAAGTGAGGGGGCGGTCTTTATTTAGGCCTGTGAAGTTGGTTTTGGTTTTGAGGTTGAAGACAGGCATGATCTACTGGGTTTAGTTTAGAGTAAGATCGTGCAAACTATGGTTTTCTGTTTAGCTTCTTTTTTTCCCAGGAGATTCTTAAAGATTGCACCTTGAAAATGACGTGTTCATAAGTTTTTCCTATTTAGCATCTGACTTTGAAAATTTAGAACGAGCTATTATGCCATTAGACCAAGTGGGCAGCATTTTTTTTTACTGTTTTATGTGCTCTGCACGAGAATTTATTCGTTCTGAGAATGACTTGGATAAGGATGTTCTGCCCATCTAATTGTGATACTCATGGTATCCTTTGGAATTTGTGGGACGGTTGTCTTTTCCTGCTGGATTGTTTTTCTGGTGGTTTTGATGAACCTGCCAGGTTTAATAGTGGAATGTGATATAAAATCACCACGTGATTCTTCATTGTGCTGTCTTTCTGCAAAATATTTTAATGATATAAGGAGAAATAGGAGAAGAAAAAAGTATCGATTCCTCCCACTGGTTTGTGCTGTCTCTGACGCTTTTAAAGACCTGGGGAAGGTGTTGTACAGGAAAAAAAAGAAAAGGATAGGGTTCTGGGAAGGTACTGGTAGCCTGGTTATATGTGAATTTTATAATGTTCTGGGATCTTTTGAGAAAAAAGTGAACCCTCTGGCAAAATAGACAATATTCTGGAATTCGTCATGCTGTGGACAAAAATATGAAGTACTAGAACTGTTAATCTCACATGTCCTGTCCAAAATCATGAACATAGTTGTCCTGATGAAGTATGCGCATTTGAGCCCATGTGTAGCCATAGGGAGCACCATGAAGAAATTTATCCTTTCTCTTATTATTGTGTTGACTGTGCTCAACATTATAGGTTCATTTGGACTACCTTGAAGCTGGAGCAAATATCATATTAACGGCATCTTATCAGGTAACTTTTATCTTCTCAATACTTGTGCAAAACATTAGCCAAAAATATGGATTATTGGATATTGATGCTGCATGAGTTGTTTAAAAACGACAGGCCACAATTCAGGGTTTTGAGGCCAAAGGATTGTCCAGAGAAGAAGCTGAAACTTTACTCAAAAGAAGTGTTGAAATTGCACGTGAGGCAAGGGACATACATGAGGAAAATTGCGCAAAGGATTCATTAAACTTCACGGAAAATGGAAGAATTGCAACACATCCTGTTCTAGTTGCAGCTTCTATTGGAAGCTATGGAGCTTACTTGGCTGATGGGTCTGAGTATAGGTAAAGCTTCTATGTATTTTTTTATCTGAATGATCTTGCATTGTAATCTTAACTATCCCAATAGACATGCATTCATAGAGGGTGTAGAGGTCTGAACATCTTGCTTGTGTGCATTGGTTGCTGATGATTTATGTATCTTCAAAAAGAAATAGTGCCTACAATAACAGCTGTTACTTCTGCTCCATTCTATAGTGGCGACTATGGAATGCAATTACTCTCGAAACATTGAAGGAATTTCACCGGAGAAGATTACAAATTCTAGCCAACTCAGGGGCTGACATAATTGCATTTGAAACTATCCCAAATAAGCTGGAAGCAAAGGTATGGCTTACGATACTTCTGCATTGTTGGCATGAGGTGGCAAAATTCTCTCTTTCTGTGCATGTCAATTAGTATTATAAAGTAATCAAGCCATACTGACTATGGAGCTCATTCATCTTTAGACTTCTCTATGTTGTGCTTTATACGATTGTTTATGTTGGTAAAACCACAACATCCAACCTATTCTTAAGGAATCTCAATTTTTGCTGTACGTAAAATATGCTACTCTTCATTTAAGAAAAGCTATACATTCTTGTTAATATGGTACTGTTTGACCCTTGTAATTCCTTGAGATCTTCCTTATTTTGCTTGTCTGAAGCTTACAGTCTTAGGACAATGCAATAGAAGAGTTGAGTAAAGTCAGATTTATATATTTGTTCGGTCCATAAATCAATCATTTCTGATAGGATGCCTTGATATTTTTTCACAACTCATCACCATCTGCGATCGATGCTTGGGCAAATATAAAATTGCTATATCATTTTTGTTACTATGCTGCTGTTTGACCCTTGCAATTCCTTGAGATCGTCCTCATTTTGCTTGTCTGAAGCCTACAGTCCTAGGACAATGCAATAGAAGAATTGAGTAAAGTCAGCTTTATACATATGTTCAGTCCATAAACCAATCACTTCTGACAGGGGATGCCTTGATATTTGTTCACAATTTTCTGATCCTTGGGCAAATATAAAATGTCTGACGGTATCACTGATGCAAAACTGAGTCATTAAGTAGTTTGTCCTCCTTTTCCAAAAAAAAAAAAAAAAAAAAAGTAGCTTGTCCAATTTTGACAATCAGGGTAACCTTTTATTGACTATCATATAGCAATTTGGTCTGATGATTTGCCTTCTAGATGCAAAACTAAATATGCTTTCTAGAATTGGTGGATTTGATTACTTTGCACCTGTGGATGTCATGTGGTCATGTCTTATGCAGCCTTGATGTATATATTGGGTAGATGTACTTATATTTCTTTCTTTTATTGCAGGCTTATGCCGAGCTTCTTCAGGAGGAGAATATAACAACCCCAGCATGGTTCTCTTTTAACTCTAAGGATGGAATTAATGTGGTAAGTGGCGATCCTATGGTAGATTGTGCATCCATTGCAGATTCATGCAAGCAAGTTGCTGCTGTTGGGATCAACTGTACCCCTCCTAGATACATTCATGGGCTTATAACTTCTATTAGGAAGGTATAAACTGTCGATTCTGTGTTTTTTGTTACCTTTTTAGCTTATTTCTCATTGTTATACCTGTGCTTTGTGCTACTCTTTTGTCAATGACTTGTCCAATGTGAACTAACTAATTCTTTTTGGCATCAATGAATTCGGCAGGCAACTGAAAAACCTGTGCTCGTCTACCCAAACAGTGGTGAGATGTATGATGCAAATCGCAAAGAGTGGGTGGTAAGTTTTTGCTCCATAAACTTCATGGCATGTACACTTTCATTGCTATGTCTTGGTGACCAGTTTCCACTTTTATGAAATCTCTCAATATTACATTCTTGCAAATTAATTCTAGGACAATTATCTTTTGTGTGCCAATACAGGGTTTTAGAAGATAGTATTTGTAAAGCACCTTACCCGATTGGGGAAAAAAATAAAAAGAACACCTCCTGTTGTAGCTGCAAAACCAGAATATGCTGAATGCTTTGAGAGAGAAGCTTCCTTAGAATATTTTTGAATTGATCCTGTTCCTAATGTGCTGTTCAGAAGTCAATTAAGTTTGTTTTGGGATAGAACCATGGTCAAATTATTGCGTTTACGCAAATCTCTCATTGAAGACTATAAAAGTGACCTGGGATGTTTTATTTGGTTGCAGCCATCAACTGGAGTGGTGGATGAGGATTTCGTATCATATGTAGGCAAGTGGCGTGAGGCCGGTGCTCAACTTTTTGGAGGTTGCTGTAGAACCACACCAAATACCATAAGAGCCATATCTCGAGCTCTCTCCAACAAATCTTCTGCTTGTTCCACTCTAAGCTCCAATGTAAATAACAAGTAGTTAGCTCTTGGGAGCACTTTACCTGTTTTCAAGTGCTGTTTTCTTAGCCTTTCTTCTGCGGTGTTAAGACATGGAAAATAAGAGCAATCAAGGGTAAGGGTATCAAGTTCTTCTCTTCTTGTTCTCGCGTCAGCTGGCTTTGTGGGAGAAAAGATAAATGCACATATATTCGGTCTCAGAATCAATCGACCATGCCATAAAGGGTCTATGTAGTCCCATTGAAACGTGTCAGACATGAAACAACTATAATTCGAATTCAAGACAGTAAGAATGAACGTAACACACCTTAAATGTTTTTGGTTGCTTAACCATGAAGCACTTTATTAACAGATGTTGGGCTGAAGGGTGTTCATTAGAGAAGGTTTGAAATCCTTTTGCAAGAATTTGACTCATCACGACACCATAGCTTATGAGATCATGAGAAGAATACATTGAAAACTTAGGCCTTCCTAAATGCAGAACATTTCAATCATCAGAATGTTTAAAAGAGCTTGTCCATGCTTGGAATGTAATGCTCTAAATGCGTTGTTGAGACGAGGGGTCTTCCTCTGATTTATGGCTGCTGGCGCCTTAAGGACCATCGATATATGTAGGCATGGGCATGATCCGTCAGCGTTTGTCCTGCTTTTTAGAACACTTAAGTCAGATGCATCACGAGAAAAATAGTAAAACATGTATGCTAACACATGTTCAGCAGCAGCCGTAATTAAGATAATAATTTCACAAAGCAAAGAGTAGAGAGACGGACAGAAAAGAAAAGGACCTATTTGAACAAATCCATCTGGTCCCCCCTTCAAGTGGATTATCTAAGCAGAAAAGGAGCATCCGCCAAAAATATCTGTACACCAGACTTTTCAAAAACACGAGAGGGGGTACAGTTCAGTGAGAGCTATATAGACAAGGAAAGGATTACAACACAGTCTAGGACTATTGGGTAAGCAAAAGAGCAGGTCAATCAGTCTGAGAATGGGGTTCATAGTTCTGGGAAAACAGAATCAACAAAGGTATGGTACAGCTGATCTAACTCCCAGAGCTTAGCAATGTAATAGTGAGACGATGTGCGCCGGTGAACTTCTTCAACAAGCCAAATCATTGCTTCGGCTTTAGCGGGATGCATGATGGTGTCAAGTGGCTCATCTTCAGCCCCCGAGCCAATTCTCTCTTGGTCCCACTGCTTAAGTTGGACATTTGTCAGGTAATGCAATGGCTGTCTGTACAGTTGCTTGACCGATTTGCCTAATCCCATCCAGGTAGTAAATGGGATCACAGAGCCACGTCTAGTGGGTATTGGGATCTGGTTCATGTACTGCTGGTACATTTCTGCCCTTTTGATCAAGTTGCCTGTATTAGAAAGTTTTGACCAAGTGGTTCAGTCAAACTTCATGAATCCCCTACTTAAAGAAACTTTATCATCCACTGCCCATGTCTTAAATTGGCAAGGCTTCATTAATTATCATTGTAAATGACCACTATTCTGCATATAAGTACCTTCAGATGTTGCGTCTTGGGAATGATGTTCTATTGGAACAGCAATTGCAGGGAACTTGCTACGAGGTGCACCAGTAGCCTCCATCTCAACATCTGAGGAAGAAGATCCGTCAGATGATATCACATCCACCTGTTCACTCCATGGCAGGGCCCTTTTCATTTTATCTAGACAGAAAAAGCCACGAGAGTTAATTAGCTGTCACTGTCATCTGCCAACACAAGCCTCGATCTTAGCCACAGACCACTTGAGCAAAGTGTCAACTTGGTACAGGCGCTCGCCTAGGCGGTGCCTATGCGAAGGTTATTTACCTCACAGCAGGCAAGGCGACCATGCTTTGGCTAGCGCTTTTGACAATTCTACCTATGAGGTAATGATAACGCAAAAGCATTGTGTTTATTAGCAAATAAAAAGATCATCTACCCTGTACAAAAGCTTTAGTTATGATGAAAACTAAATGAATGCGATAAAACAAAGTATCTACACGAGTACTAAAAACAGTGAAACAATGAAAGGGTGATGCAAGTGGGCGTTTATTCTTCAAGCACGCCACAAAGAAATCCTCACATGCAACACAACATGCGCAGCCGCAGAATCAGATTTCTTTAGAAGAGTAGCCAAAATATAAATGGACAAAAATGGATTGTCCCTTTCTAGCTTTAACACCTATTATCTCACAGCTTCCCCACTGAAATTATAAGGCTTTCAAAGAAAGAAATGGCAGAAGTAATAATGCTGGTGGCTATTCATTCTCTAATAGGACAGTGCAAGCATCACATGCCCAAACACACGCAGTCATTTAATTGAATTCTAAAGAAAGAGGAGCCTAGATGTGAAGTGGACCATCTTTCTATACCTTTAACACCTAGTTTAGTCATGCTAATTCCACATTCCATTCACAGCACAGGTCAACTTCTGTAGCCAATAATAAAATAGAGGAACCATTTGGGAGACATTGAAACTGCAAATTCCTTTGAGTAACAAAAAGTACAAATCTGAATAGCTTTTTCCCGTCAAACACAATTAAATCTTTGCCCACTCTTTTGCCTCTGACATTAGCTTCTCAATGTGCTCCCTTTGTTTTCCCATGCTCATTCCATCAAGCTTCTGTACCAGCAATTTGTATGTGGTTTCCCATGGGACTATTCCTCTCAACACCATTTCTTCAAAGAACAAACAAGCCTCCTCAAGTTTCCCAGATTTGCAAAGCCCACGTACCAAAAGAGAGTAGGTTGAGACTTCGATACTGACATCGTTTTTAAACATGTGGTTCAACAAAAATTGAAGAACCTTCATTCTCTTCTTTCTGCAGCACATCTTTATTAGAGATGCATATGTCTTGAGATCTGGCTTACAAGAATCTTCTTCCATTTTCTTAAGAATCTTCAAAGCAGTTTCTTCTCGCGAATGCTCGCAAGCAGCAGCGATTACGGTGTTATATGTCAACAAGCCTGGTTTAACTCCTTGTTTCCCCATGTCTTCATATACATCCCACGCATCCTTAAATCTACCAGCTCTACTCAAGATATAAATTAATGAGCTATAAAAGGATGGATCCAGAGCACAACCAATGCTCTTCATATTTTCATAGACCTCCAGTGCGTCATTTATTTGCTTTGCTTTCCCCAAACCTTGCATTAAAATAGTATAAGTCACTGTATTTGGCGAACAGCCCTTTTTCTTCATTTCATCCAAAATGGCATTCACACTATGAAAATCCTGTTCACTACAATACCATTCGACAAAACATGTATAAGAAATGACATTAGGTTCAAACCCTTGTTGCTCCATCTCTTCCAAAACTTTTCTTGCATTATCGAATTGTTTACATTTACAGTATCCATGTATCAAAATATTGTAACTATGGATATCACATGGGATACTTGCCTTAAACTGCAAAAACACTTCATGGGCATGCTCAACACTGTTTTCCTTAGCCAATGCATCCATTAGCACATTCATTGCAGCAATATCCCTCTTAACACCAAATTGCTCAATTTCTTTAAAGACCTCTATTGCATCTTGATAGTTACCTGCTCTAGCAAGCCTTCTCATCACCTTACTCATAGTTGCCAGTGTAACATAACCTTCTAATGTCTTCATTTCCTCCACCAACTTCCACATCAAATGGAACTTACTTGATTTTCCTAATATGTCAACCATTAGATCATATAACACGGATGGATGATGGTGATCCATTTGGAGTTTTGCCCAAGTGAAAACACCAAAAGCTGGGATCCAATCATTGCTAAATTTCTTCAAAATTCGCTCAATCATCCTGCTTGAAGAACTAACACCACTAACATTCAAAGCTGCAACGACACAATCTGTTGATGAATACCGGTTCCTCAAAAGTTTGCAGAGTTTCTCAACATTGATTTCTTCTATGTCACTCGATGTAGCCTTGGCAACTTCAGTATGACCATATGGCCCATAACTCTCAACCCAAGAAGCGAGGGAAGGAATCACAAAATTATCATCTGCATCAGGACTTCCATGGCTCATGTCATCAAGGGACTTCACCCAACTTGGGATCTCCGGTGACTCATTTCTCTCAGGTGGCTTAGCAATAGTACAAAACGAGTTGCACAAGTACCAACTTGAAGCAACATACAAATCAGTCTTTCTTTGAGAAATCGAACAGGATAAAAGCTTTGCAATTTGGGACTTTGAAAGCATTTTAGATGGCCAGACCTGGATAAGACAGAGATTGCTCAGAAACTACAAAAATTGCCGCTTGCTCATGCAAACAAGAGGTTTCCCCCCCTTGACTAATAAAACCATTGAGAGTAACCATTTGTCCTATACGACATACAAGCCCCGCTGAAGTGAACTCCCAGTTTTTCAGCTAAAACTGATGGAAGCATCAGAGCTACGCAAGCACTGCTTCGTCCACGACAATCCTCTTCAGGCTAAAACCGCGGCATGCTCTGCCTTTATAAAGACAATTCGGGAGTGTCCTGAGCCCCAACAATTCAACAAAATGCGAACAATACAATTAGCTATTAACGAACGCGAGCGCCCAAATTCTGGTCCATGCAGGCGAAGATTCGCATTCCTCAATAGCCCGGCAAGCCGAACAGGTCGCCCCGCCGCACAACAAAATTTCACCATTTCTTTTACCGTTTGAGAAACGACAACCGCGACAACGAACACAATAAACGCAATTTGAACCACGGACAGCGCGGGCAACCAAGCAAGAAACATACACAGCTCGAAGCGCGTTCTTTCCCGACAACGGTAGCTGCCCACAAATCGGTGAAGGGAAAAATGAAAAGATCGAACCACGGGCCGAGAAAAGAACCCGCTCCGAGCACCTGGGTAACCTGTCCGAGAAGAGGAATCTAGCCACACGCGCAGAGAGAGAGAGAGAGAGAGAGAGAACCTGAGCAGGAAAGGAAAGCGGACGAAGGACAACTGAAGCCGGCGCAGCTTCCAGAGCCTCGGCGGCGGGCGAGGTCGGCGGGCTACTCGACGGGCGGAGGACGGAGGGCGGCGGGCGGCGGGCGGCGGGCGGAAGAGCGGCGGAGATCGGGCGGCTCTGTGAACTGAGGGTGAGAGCTTAAACGAGTGAAAACAGACGGGGGGTAGAAACTCAATTTCCGCTTTTGAGCTAATTTTCCTTCTAGTACAAATACACCTAACATACTGAAAATGGCCAATATAATTTCTTAAATTGGACCCAAGTTATTTACTTTCCTGTTTATTTGGTTTTTCTCTTTTTTTATAAGATCTAATTACCATAATTAAAAATTCTTATTTATTGTATGTATCTCATGTTTTTTAAAAGGCAAGGCACTAAGTTCTGGTAGATTTTATTTCCATAAAATTTGGTTTCTTTGAAATCATAAATTAAATCTAATTCCTTATTACATCGTTGCGCATATTTACAGCTATTTGTCAAGTTGAATTTAGAAAAAAAATTTCACATACACAATTTTTTGACATAATCACTTGTTTAAAAATTCTCACTTTTGCTATGCACAATACCATTGAATCCATTCTTATTACTGTTGTATCTTAGCGTGATGCACAATATAATTTCTTAAATTGGCCCCAAGTTATTTACTTTCCTGTTTATTTAGTTTTTTTAATAAGATTTGTATACCATAATTAAAAATTCTTATTTATTGTACACATCTCATGTTTATTAAAAGGCAAGGCACTAAGTTCCGGTAGATTTTACTTTCATAAAATTTGGTTTTGTTGAAATGAGAAATTAAATTTAATTCCTTATTACATTGTTGAGCAAAATTATAGCTATTTGTCAAGTTGAATTTAGAAGAAAAAAAAATTCACATAGACAATTTTTTTGACACAATCACTTGTTTAAAAATTTTCACTTTTGCTATGCACAATACCATCGAATCCATTCTTATTGTTGTTGGATCTTAGAGGTATCACTTAACTGAGGTGCATAGGTGATTTTAATAGATCTTGACAAATTTAAAGTGGAAGTAAAATGGTCAAGATTTGAGCTTGAACAACGACAATAGAATGAGTATATACACTCGAGCGCAAAGTTGAGATTCTCAATAGAGAATCAAATGCAATTTACCAGTGGGAAAATTCTATAAAAAATAATTAATAAGAGTTTAGGGATAAAAGAATTTGCACATACAATTTATAATGGTTCATTAGAGCCACTTTCCCACATTGACAACCTACTAGCTATATTTCACTAGATGATCTATAAGAGATAATAAGAATGAGTGATAATTCTCAGTGTATGATAGATCTTACTATCTCACTCAATCACTCTTTCAGTGATATTTTAAGATCACAATTTGTAGCCCAAAAAGCATAAGTAAGTAGGATCGAAGTTTTCTCAAACCTTGGAATTTTTTATTCTAGACTTTGTCTCTTCTTTTTTTTCTAGGTACTTTGGTCTCCTTTTATACTCTCTTCCACTTCCAATCTAGTTGTTGGATAATCTTCAAAGGATCATATGCATTGGACATAACTGTATCAAGAAAATTGAGCAGCCGTTGAGGGACAAAATTTGAATCTCCATTGATTCGGTTGCCATACAAACAAAGTCTTAGTTTTCATAAGGAGAGATCTTCATTTTTAGAAGTTAACTTGTCTCAAGATTGGTTGCTAATTAATTAAGATGTTTTGCAACCGTTAAGATTGAGAGCCAATCAAGTTTTTCTATGTATAAAATCCAAACTAGATCACTAGCCATTGTCTGTGCTATATTTGAAGTGTATTGTTTTGCTTAGAAGGCATTTGTTTCTTTAATTAGTCCTTATCTTTCAACTTGAGAGGAATTTGAACTCATGGCATGAGGTGTCAATACTAACATGTGATCATACTTACAATGAATAGTGGCTATCAATTTCTATTGATGATAGTAAAATTGAAAGTTCTTATTCATTATTCTCGTGTAATCACATAACTAGAATTATCTATATGCTCGATTTTGGAGAGGTTTACTTTCCAACATGAATCCAATTTGAGGAAAATTGGCAGCTCTATTGAGAAGTCAAAGCATCGACTTGAATAGCAATGGTTGCTTAGAGGTCTCATCAATCTCTAGTTCTTGACTCTAGACCGGTGTCGTTGAGTGATAAAACTACCACATTCCATGTGGAAGTTGAAATGGTTAAGTTGCACTTTTCAACGTATATTTGAATCAAAATCATCTCCAAGCAATTCGTGAAAATGCTTGAGAATCCTAGAAGTGTTTGAAGTCATGACTTGAAGATTGAAAGGTCAACTTCCTTCATGAGTTGGAATGTTGCCCTATCTAATAATCTTAGGCTTGTCGTACACTTGCATCGGTGAAGTTTTAGAGACTGTAAATATGCTTCCTTGCCTACAATACTTCAATTAATAAAATGTAATGAGATTCAAGAATTGCTAAGGCTTCCAAAACTTCAAACGATCTCCTAGTGTCATCTAAACCATTGAGGGCGGGTAGTCCAAAATTTGTCAAATTTGGTTTACTTGAACCAATTTGATGGCTCTTGTTGGAATGGAGGTACAATTTGTAATAGTAATTTACGGTGGATTGGGAGGTTATCCAAACTGAATAAGTTGAGCTTGAAATGTAGTAATATGATATGGAAACTAATTGAAACTTGCAATTTTTTATTTTTAGTCAATTCCTATTTTACTCATACTCTAACTCTCACTCTCAGACTTTTACTATACCTTCTTATAGGGTGTGGGAGTCGAAATTCACATTTAAAACTAAAATCGTCCCCACACTAACCCTTCTGAGAAGGTGGGGATTCAAACTTCTTATCTTCCTATTCGCATGTGAGAAGTAATAAAGAATACTATAAATTAACATGTTGAGTCTAAGTATGGGTATCTACTCCATGGCTAGAGCTAGTAGCATTAGAAAGTTATAATCACTCATATGCTCAAGTATTTCCCTAAGCTAAATTACACTCAAAACCCACAGTATTTAGCCTCACGTAATTGCTTGGCAGCTTGAAACACTTCCCCATGAAGAAAAAGCCTCAATTGGATCTAAACTCTATCAGAAAATAAAAATAAAAATTAGTGTGCTCCTTACTCTTATTCACGATTAGAACGAGACACCCACTGTCGGCCATAGCAAAATTCACTAAGTTTTCACTTCTTTGAATTGTGCTACCCAACCACTATTCCACAAGATTCTAGCAATTACTCATTACTGGGAGGGTTGTTTCAAGATCGTCTATATAAACATGCTATGGTGAAAAAGAAGGTAGACTTGATTTGTGTAATAATTCATTTTGCCTTTGGCTTGAGAACAAGAATGATTTCTTGTTGTGCTCTTATCTCTTAAGTGATTCTCTATGAGTGGTGAGAGACTTGTCCAATTTAGTTCTCACTTGTGTTACCTCCTACATCTCTACATTTTCTCCGGCATCAAATTGGTATCATTGCTTCGGTTCAATGGCTGGTCGTCATTGATGAGGATCAAACGTTGGGTCTTCTACGGCTCGAGAAAGAGACCTACGAGACATGGAGGTTGGTGATTTAAGAAGACAAGTGCAACAATTGCAGGAGTGTTTGCAATGCTTCGAACTTCTGGAACATGATGATTCGTGTCATGATTTAGAAGATATTTGCTTTGATGAAGAGGACGTCAACCCCTTTGCTGATGCTCAAAGTCATGCTTCAAGTGAGGAAGAGCTTCCTTGATGTCAACATTGAAGGTTCCATGGAATTGAGTATGATTCCTATATAAAGGTTGGTATTCTCGAATTTGAAGGGAAGATGCAACCTGAAAAATTTATGAAATGGATGCATGCTGTAGAAAGAGTCTTTGACAAAGATATCCCAAATGATCGAAAAGTGAAGCTAGTTGCTATCAAATTCAAAAAGTATGCTCTATTTTGGTGGGAGCACTTAAAGAAACAAAGAGCTCGTGAAGGGAGAAGTTGTATTGTAACTTGGGAGAAGATGATAAAATAATTGAAGAAGATATATATATATTGTATGTAACTCATGTATATTGAGGGCAAGGCACTGATTATTGTTGGTTTTAATAGTGATACATCAACACACTGAAAATAGCCAAAATAATTTCCTAAATAAATAAAGGGTGAAGCTGTTTCTAGCATTATACTAAATCCATCCAATTTTCACAAAAAAAGATAAAATTGCACTGATTCATTCCACCGCAGTTTCAAGTGGTGGCCCCATAGTTATTTACTTTCCTCTTATTTATTTTTTCTATTTTATATAGGATTTAGTAACATAATTAAGAAATTTTCGTTTGTTATAGGTATTTCATGTATATTAAATGCATTATTTATCGTTAGATTTTACTTCCATAAAATTTGGTTCTATTAAAAAAATTGGTTCTGTCAAAAAGAGAAAATTTCAATAAATCTAGTTCTTTATTATGTTGTCGAGCAAAGTTATTGATAAATTGTCAAGTAAAACTTAGAAAAAATTAATATAGACAAATTTTTTAACACAATCGCTTGTTTACGAATTTTTACTTTTTCTATGCGTATTACCATCATCTCTTCCTATTAGTTTTTCTTATATGTATAATGGGATGACCAGGTCAAGCAAAATAAAAATAAAACAAAAATAAAATCCTCTTTGAAGATTTTCTAAGCTAAAACTACAGTTACATACTTCGATGCGAAACTTTAATTAAATAAAAAATTTCATAAGATAACATTTTTTTTAAAGTGCCACTAAAATTCATTATTTTAGATCAACAAAAAAATAATATCATCCATGAAGTATTCACACACAAAAAAAAATTCAAGATGCCTTGTGTATAATTTTGTAGTTTATTATTAGATATTCCTATTATTAGGAAAAGCATGAATTATTTAATATAATAAATAAAGAGACTTAATATATACTTTAGACTAATAAAATTATAACACAAAAAATTCACTAAGAAAGTGGAAGTTTGAGATAAAAAGGAATAGAAAATAAATAAGTTGTTATAAGAGCAACATTGAGGAAGTGACTTTTAAGTTTTTACTATATCAAATAATTTATCCTTTTTTTTTAACGATTACCAAGCTACTTTTACATGGATCGTGTAAAACATTACATTAATATCTAAAAATACACTAAAAAAATTTCTTTAACTCAATAAAAAGAACATGTAAATTCCTTAACAGTGATAAAAAGATCCTAAATTTTTTAGAAAAAATAGAAAAAGAAGAAGAAATGGGGCCATCGCTTTAAATTGAAGTTGAATAATTGAAGGAAATTTTGCTTTATTTTTTAAAATTATTGTAAATAGGGTGGATTTAGTCATTTAAGAGAAGGGAACAACACTGTATTGTATAAAATGATGATCTTATAACCCATCGACGACAATTATATAATTGCATGAATCTTTCGTAAATTCCACACAAACTGAAATATATTTGTTTCCAAATAATTTAAGCAACAATTTGGCTTTATTTTTGCCATTCTTTGCACATACATGAATTTGTGCTATTTTCTTTTACGTGAAAACAAAGGTTAACAAAAGCTCCAAAATAAAAATCCTGCTGCATGATTGGAAAAAAAAATCAACCTGAGAATTATATTATATACTTCACTAGAATCTATACACTTGCAAAATTACACAACATGTACCTTAGTTATATTTCTATCTGATTGCCAAAAGAAATACTTCGATATTTACTTTGCCCCATAATAAAAAAAAAAACAGCGTAGAAAATTTTCCGGGGGCCCATTTCCATAAGCCCAAACTCAAACATGTACACAAGCACTGGGCTTGGAAGGCATCGATGGGCCGGAATGGGCCGAGCTAACTGTTCTGGATGTTGCGCAACCCGGTCCAGACTAAAACAAATCGACATGGAAAGGCCACCGAGGAGTACCATTTTCATACACAAGGCAACCGAAGGATGGTCTATCTCTACGCCCACTTAAAGTATGTCGACCGCTCATGCATTGCCACGTGAGATGCTTTGACACATTTACAAGTATATCGAAGTAATAAAATGTGTTATTCAACAAATTTTGAGTGGTGGGTGCACCTAACGATACGTGATCCTTAGACTGTCTAACTTTTTGCCTAGAACATCATGGTCCGATTTTCCAAAGGTTTCATGTGTCCGACACCTCTTGCATTGGTGGGATGCACGAGTCGAGCGACAATTTCCCGGGCACATTTGTTGATTGCGAATCACATGGCTCGGTCAGTGAGATCACGAGAGGCTCATGACTCGATGGAGCCTAGAGCAGGAGGCCCTAGACATCGAAAACGACCTCTCATCGAACAGTGAAAGCCCTCGCTCCTTAGGCCACCAGCTTCTCCACGCATCTATCGTCAAAATTAAATGCATGCAGCCAATCCAAAGGAGGGCATACCTTTCATGGCACCATCCCCTCCCATGAGAAATTAAATGCAAAGTGTGGGACTTCGTAAGGGGGAGGACAAGACCGAGGAACGAACGGCCACCTCACGACGATCCTTGGTGGCCAAAACGGAAGGTGAGCGTAGGACAATGCTCGAGAGATATACACATGGGGAAAAGATCGAGTGGCCACCACAAGATCTTCAAAGAGGGAGGGGGATTGGAGGGAGGATGAGTCAGCGAGTGGCTCCTCCTCCCGGCCATCTTCTCTTTCTCTTCTCGTATGTCCACATCCATGTCTTAAATTTCCATCAACTGTCCATTGGGGGGGGGGCACCGGCTAAGGTTGATGGACAGGCATTCTCCTCATTTGGCCATCCCTTCATGCCCTAAAGTTTTATCCATGAAATTAAGGGAGTGACCTCTGCCTTGAGCCTCCTCGGCCTGACAGATATGTATATGCACACATTCGCGATGAGAGAATCGCATAATTGAGTGGAATAAAATGGGATATGTAGGTACATTGATTGAGCTTGATTCGTATGAATTTGATGTGATGAGATTCTTGATGTGTGAATTGTTTGATTTTTATAAGAATAACTTTATCTTACTTATAAATTCTAGTATCGGCTTACTTTTGAATGACATTACAAGCCATTTCCACCCGATTTTAGATTGTGGGTGTCAAAACGTATTGTGAACGAAAGTTTTAGCACGATACCTCGTGAAATTTATATTCCATAACTTGTAGAATGTCTGCCTCTTATCTAAGCTTACATTTGCACATTACCATTTCCCTTCAAAGGTCGCAGTTTCTCTTGTAAAATTTAGAACAGTGGTCCAAACTCCAAGAACCCAACAAACCCAGATTTCTCGAAAAAATTACACTCATGCCAAATTAGACATAAAACTTTTAATTTGATCAATTTAATTCTAAACCTTTTGACAATTTGTTGATGAAATCAAATTAACCAATTATGTTTGAAAATTGATGATGCTCACCAATGGCCCACAAGGGCTTGTAGGCTCTCGCTAGTGGTCGGCAAGGTTCGTTGGGCCTTAACATTTAAAATATAAAAGTGAAAAATCAACAACAAATTTATCAATTTGGGCTAAAATAGGCACGGAGAATTGTATTGATAAATTATCATAAAGTTTAGGACTAAATTAGCTAAATTGAAAGGTTGAAGATTGAATCGGCATAGATGCAATAAGTTTAAAACTTTTTTGGTAATTTTCCCTAGTAATTAAAAAAGAGAAAAATCAAAAAAATTAGATAAATTTAAAAAAAGTTAAAAAATTTTCTATGTTGGTAGGACAATTAGCATCCATGTTGTCAATTTTGAGTTAAAATGGATTGGAATAACTATATTAGCAAATTATCAAAATATTTAGACTAAATTGGCCAAATTAAAAGGTTGAGAACTGAATTGACACAAACAAAATAAATTTAGAGCTATTTTGATAAATTTCCCCAACGTTCTCTTTTGCCCATTTATGGAATTTGGCTTCATTTATGAGAAAAGAGTGGTACCAACTTCTAGAAACACGAGAAAAATGTCCAAAGAGATATTTAAGGTAAGCAACCTAGGCACATATATCATCACTGTTGACCGACCGGCAATTAAAGTATTCGAATACCACAATTATTTGGAACTCAAGTAAGATTTGGTCTTCTTTTCCCCATGTAAAGCAAAGTGTTGGTTGTTAGCCTCCAACTTTCAAAGCGGGATAATCATGGGTTTTACTCATTATTGCCAACTTTTTCACCTCACCCATCCGGTCCATTATGTCGCCTCATTTCTCGCGACGTGTTTTTCCCGATTATTTTAGCACGAAAATACATTGCATCTGTATTGGAGCCCGGGCATGATTCTAATCAATTGTACTTTATAAGTCACTTTTGCAAATGAATCATATTTGATGAGGAGGTTTTGTTAAATAAGCACGTTTTCCCCATGGCGTTTGGATAAATTACTCAAAACTGTGGAAAATCTTAATATTTCGTTATCGATTGATCTCTAGAGCCTCATGTCACATGTTCACTTTTGCGTGCAACGGTTGTTTTAAATGGTACTTAAAATGACACATGTTTGGAAAAATAGAGACGTATATTTATATTTAACAAGTGCTTTGTGGATCATTGGCCCTTCTTCTTTACAATTTATGCTTTTCGTTCCCTCTGTATTTATGTCACTTATTATCAAAAAAAAAAGTACTCTTAGGACATCCTTTACATGAGATAACATTATAAATTCTGAAAATTTATGAATATAATTCATTTTGGCCGTAATTCTTTTCTTTTCTTCGAGTATCATACAATGGATTTTTCATCAATCACGTAGTTTCTGGTTCCATTTAAGAAACCAAAAACAGAATTATGGCTAGCTCCCAACAAGCATGCAGATGAACAATCCACAGAAAAGAGAGAGCTGCGTCTTCATCAAAAGAATGAAACTGCGGAATAAAGAAAGCTTGATTCCGGCAAACATTAGATGCTCAAGATAATGACATGTGAATAGAGTTTTTTGGCCCGTCATGAGGCACGGCCCCTAGAAAAATAAACAATTAAAAAGAAGACCGCCAAAACATTACTCAAATCAGATAAAAGTGAAGCCCTGGCAAGACAAAAGGAAAAGCAAGGGAAGAAGAATTATGGGGTGGGTAGTAATCAAAAGCCGCAAAAGGCAAAGTGAAGAGAATCTGAGAGGAAATCAAAAACCAAATGTGGGACTTCCTCCTTTGACTGCCTCGTAAATCAAGATTTTGTCCTTTAGATCGAATTCGACAGGAGGACGAACTGTACAAAGGGCAGTTTAGGAAGGGGAAAAGAGAAAAAGAAAAGCAAAAGTGGCACGATAAGCCATCCAAATCTTCTTAGAATTCCATGTGTTCCTGTTTTTTTGACCTAGTTTTTCACGATATCTTATGCATCTCTGCGTGACGACCTAGATGGGTCCGCGGCTGGGTGTAATCCTTTTGGGTCAGCCACTTGTGAACTTGGCTTTTTCCAACGGCTGCTCTAGCATGATCCATAATGGTTCAATGATGTAATGATTATCCTCGTCTTTATTGTTAGAAAAACAAGAAACGCATAGCCCATGTCACGTCTCCAAAAGATACTAGTGCTATGCTGGAATTATTTGTTTTGGGCAAAGTCTACTCAAAAGAAATCGGAGCTAGAGGGTTAATTTTAGAACATTCTTGTTTTGCTTTCTTGCTTTTTCTATTTTCGTTTTCGGCTTAAGAGAGGATTGATCTTTTTGTTCGCTTGATTCTACTCTAATTAAGTGACACGACTGAAGAAACCAGCCTTTTTCAACTGGGAGAAAGGCTACGCGAGCTTTGCAATTTATGCATCCATGTTGGATTATTAGTAAAAAATTGGTTTCTTGCCTTACGAGAGAGAGAGAGAGAGTCATTTTCAGATTCAAGAAGCCAAGTAGGAGAGATAATAATGATTTGGGATGCTCCCAAAGATTTTACTGTGCTCTATTAATTGATCTACAGTGACACGATTGGAAAGGCTTATCTCTTATCTCTATAATTGATGTAATCGATTGAAATCTTGGGAAATTTCCAGCTTAAGAATTCAAATCACTTGTTCAAATTCCATCAACAGCATATCAATTGCTTTAGATCAAGACCGCATGCGTAGGTGAAAGACATGTAATTAGTCAAGCCATGATACTTATAGGGTGTTCAATGGGTCTCCATGTAGCCGGTCTTCAACACTTGTAACCTCGGATTATTAAAGCTGACCTTATTGTCTACTATGTAAAAAAAAAAAGTTTGTTACTTCGTAATGCCACAAGGGCGGCATAATATGGGATACATATACTACAACATTTGAAGTTATTTGAATATCCAGCTAATCCTCATTGGATGTGATGGTCATCTTGTCCCACACACGGAGATACATAAGCCTATGAACCTACAGATGACCCAAAAGAATATGCAAGAGTGGTGAACCCTAGCCTCGGGCAAGGAGGACAAACACGCTACTACTTGAGCAATCCTTTAGAGTTCACTAACGTTTAACGGTTCACTGGATCATGTATATTTTTCCTAAGATGACCAAATTATCCTTATTGTGGAAAAAGTGACCCCAAAACTTGGAAAAAAAGAGAGCCTCTAGAATCCCCTACTTTGCCATCTCTCTCTCATCCGCCTTTGCCATTGTTGCTAGCTCTCTGTTTGTACCTTCATTGATGTGACTAGGGGTGAGTACTGAAATCAAAAGTGGATTGAACCGGCTAGTTGTAAGCAATTTCCGATTCCTAAAATTTGGAATCAGTGATAGTCAGTCCAATTCCTAGTTTTAAGTGTGGATCGAAACATTCGGATTCCTTAGATGAGATTGTTAATTTTTTTTTTAAATCTTATTCTTACAAAACATTTCTTAAAAGTTGAGTCAAGACTCAAAACCCTAATCCTCTCATGTGCATGCCTCTACTCTAAGCCCCTGGTTTAGTTTTAGGACTAGATAGGCTAGTTTCTAATTCTAGGATAGAAATCGGCCACCCTGAAACCAATCACCCCTAAACGTGATGTCCCCATTGCCAATACATCACCATGATCAATATTAGTCATCGCCATATTTTTTTCTTGGTTGGAAGTTGTCGTCATGTGCTTCTTTCTCTCTCAAGATGTCGCCATTGGCAATGTGTCCCATGATCACTATCAATTTGTCAATTTTTGATGCAAACATTTGCCCACTTTTAAAAGAATCAAAGTTGAACATTCAAAATGTACGAGTCTCAATTCTTTAGATAGTATAGAGTGCGTATTATACATAGTATAGAGTGCGTATTATACCTCTGACACTTTGTACTTTGTGCTCTAATGGCTATTTTGTAGCGTTCTAACACATTACTTTGATCGACAAGATTCATGAATTCTCATCATTACGTATCATATCTTCACGGACCACCATTCCTTGAATCATCGCCCTGCTTTGAAAAGTACAAAACTGACCAAGATTTGATTTTTATCATCATTTGTTCTCGACTGAAACCCTATTCTCCTTTCGGACTAAACCCTTCGCCTCAATGATCCGCTTGTCCTCAACCTTGTTGCTTCGATGGCTCGCAATGCTTCCAATATTCCTTTGCGGATTTTACTGCTAACTTTGACAAGTTGCAAGAGGACGAGTACTGTGACAATTGCTATTTTGAACTCCAGAATTATCCTAGAGTATATCTTGACAATGTTTTTTGGGCCCTTGTTTTAGGCAGCATTTTTCAGATTCCAATTACCCTTTGATGTTGAGTGTAGAGAAACATCCTTTCCAGAAGCCTTCTATTGTAGATGTCTGGACCATTGAATCCCATCGATACAGAGGATTTCCTTTTTTTGATGTAGACTTTTTAAATGGTATTTGAGAATGACGTCCCAAGATCGAATATTTCGTACTTGGAAGGAGGTTGGTATTGATAAAACACTTCAGTTTTATTTGTTTGATTGAGATATGAATCTGTACCTCTTGGGTGCTGTAATAAGCTTTAGGTCTCGGTTGATCAAACTCTTTCTTCTTCCCTTGGGACCAATCTTATTCACCCTCCTAAATGTTTATTTATGTCATAGTTGGCTTCCTTCCTTATGGTGCACCGGGACTGATTTGATGATAATGTCGTCGATGTAGATTTCCAAAAATTCCCTAATCGTATCATGGAAGATGAAATTGATTGCCCTCTGATATGCTGCTCCGGCATTCTTCATTTGAACATTCCAATAACCCCTAGACATATGAACATAGTCTTGTGCACATCTTCTTCTGCTCAATAAATTCGGTTGTCTACCGAGTGACCATGCATTAAGGGCATAATTTCATCTCCCGATGCTATATTTAGTAACATATCAGCCATCGGCATCTAATACTTGTCTCTAGGAATCGTACCATGCAAGTCTTTGAAGTCAATATGTATACTAATGGTGCCTTTAGTAACCATTCTATACTTAGGAATAATTTTTGTTCACAAATTATTCTTTTTGATTTTGTTTTTTGGATGAGTTTCTAAGCATATAAAGGCGTTCGGTAATGCTCAAAATTTTTATTTCCGGAATAGAAATGCATTTGATACGATTCTTAAATTTTTTTGTGACTAGAATTTTTTTTTAACTTTTTAATACTTTTATTATATTTTCTCTTTTGGTTTTTTTTTTATAATTTTTTTATAATTTTATAATTTTATCATATTTTTAGTATAATTTCATTATGTAATTTCATTATATTTTTAAAAAATATTTTAATTTTTAATAATTTTATTATATTTTTGCAACCAAGTAGAGGAAGAAGAAGATAACATACTTAATGGGCGCAAAATCTATCTACATCTGAATGGATTGCCTTGAAATTCCTAGCCTAGGTATAGCCTCATGAAGTGCATTGACAATCATTGGTTTGACCACATTAATTATGTATTTTATTATCTAGTATTTCTCAAACATCCTTATCATGGTAGCCAACAACATATGATTTGGCTCCAACTGCCTTCTTTGCTTATGAGTGAGTTGCCTTGGTGTGTTGACATCTCCATCTTACTCTTGTTCTACCACCAGTTGAGTAGTTGATTACTTAGAACATTCAGTATTTTCATTGTTTGGTTATGGTAATGGGTTGTTAATGCTAGCATTGTCAGGATCCAATTGATTCTTTGTTTGTATTATTGTACTCTATCAAATTAACTACACAAGTCCTACCGAATGTGTCAAAAATATATTTTGTTGGAATTTGACTATGTAGTAAATATCTATCATCGAAAGTTATTCTTTGACTTTTACGACAGAAGATAGGTTATGTAGCAATTCGAACAAGAAATATCACAAGTATAATAACTTCACTTCAAATGGAATTGGACATACACAAATTGTGTCGAAATTTAATCGACAATAAAGTCTAAGAACATAATCACTTCAAAAGGAACCAAACATACACAAACCATGCTGGAATTTAATTGATGACAAAGTCTAGGAAAATGAAGATGCAATATCGGAATTTAATTGACGATGCGGAACTGGAAACTACACCTAAGAAACACATAGGAACTTATTCGATGACATCAGTATGGAGACTATAACTCTAGTGAATGCATTGAAAAAAATTGAAAGAAAACATGTTTGCTCGTTTCGTGTTGCTGGGAGGGGGTTCTACAGTAAATGAATGCTGGTATTTATAGGGTTTATGACATAACCGTCTAGGAGCAGTCCACTAGCAATTATAGCTATGCCTCTACATCTTCGAGAATCTTGGGCCCATGTTCTCACAATGCCATGATCTCGTCTTTAGGCGGTCGCTCCCTTAAAATCGCATTTTGATCCTTCGTGTCCATTTATTACCACATCCATTCTTACTCCACAATTTATTGCACTTTGTTGCTTCATTCGCTAATGATTACAAATTTCAAAATTCCATATTTGCATCCTGACATCCTCTAAATATCTAGTCTCCTCTTGATATTTCAATCGGTAATCTATCAATCATTTTAACAATATCCTTGTTGACTAACTCTGTTATGACAATCACCAATCATACGCCGTCGAGTATTAGCAGTTGATTAATGGTCATCAATCTATATCAATATCAATAACTTTCTTCTAGTCGTTAACAATGACTCACGTATTTAATAGTAACTTGTATTCTAGTTGTGTGCATATCCATATCCACCACTTGGCTAATATTGTAGCCATCTGGTCACATCGTCATGACGTTAGTCTCATTGTTTGTCTCTCTTCCTTCCTCTATCAGCGGATGCAGAGGAGGCTACAGGGTTGCATCCATTGCGAACGAAAGTGTGGCCTTGCCCAATAACATATCTGGGTCATTTCTGGGCAATGACATTAGATTAGGGTTATGACATTAGAGGATAAATGTCGTTCAATATACCTAGTAGTTGATGTGCATCTTAAGAGGATAACTACGCCTGCCGCAATCTAATCTTAGAGAATCTCAGTTCGCATAACAATTATAAGAATGAAAGCTAGATTTTTCTGGACGACAACACATGGAAACCTTTAATTGGAGAATCTTTTTGGGGAAGGATGGCTTGTGGTGGCCCATTTGATTTTACGTGAATTTTGATCCCATTCTTGACTTCGAGATACTATCTCAAGAATCGTAGCCCGTCTTATGCGCGCGAGCGAAGCTCAGAAAGAATCACGCAAGCTTATCATGTCTTTGTTGAATTCAAGCACACCGGATGGAATTTTGCTACGCATGCGACGAAGATCACATATCTGTCCATGCATGTGGAAAATGAAAGAGGAGGGAAAGATTCCTTGGTTCGCATCGCTTTCTATTCTTTGCATTACATTTTGTAATGGCAGGAATCAAAAGCTGATCGGGCTCAAGATCCGAGAATCCACCGTCAAAGTGCGGTATAATTATTCAAAGATGCAATTACGTTTGAACGAATTAAAGGATCGAGAGTTACGAGAAGGAAAGCAAGTAATATTCCTTTCCTTTTCGAGGGGAATAAAAGATGGGTTTTGTCATCACCTACACAGCCAAATCCCCTACGATCTATGAAAATTAGGTGTCCCAAGTTTATTTTCTTAGGAATTGAGAATCTCAATAGGTTCTACTGGATTAAAAACAGACAGGAACGAATATTATTATTCATTTATTTGCTTGTTCTCTAGACGTATGGAAAAACCCACGATTCGTATGGGTCCACGGATGGAATAAAATTGTTTAGTGGGGGTCCATGGCCCCGTGTAAGCAATACTTAGGAAAAACAATCGAAGAGTGTGGGATTCGTACTCTTTCACTTTAAAGATGAAGTGACCCATCGAACCACCCTCCAATAGGGACGGGTATCTAAATTTGTACATAGATTTAATGTCCATGTTCGTTGGCAAGTAGACCTAAAAAACTCTTACCATCTCAAAGGTAAGAAATTTCCGAAAAATGTTAAGGAAAAAGATACTATAAGTGTCATAGTTTTTGTACGGCATTTGTAATTATCGTAAGTTTTTTTTTTCGCTCACTTAAGTGTTATAACTTATATATGATGCTCTCTTGAGTGTCATTACTTAAGTGCTATAGTTTTTTAAAAATGTGCACCACAAATTTCATGCCATGTTAGATTTTGGTACTTGGGTGAGCATTTTTAAAAATGTTAAAGCATTAAAGTGCTTAATTGAAAGTAATGACACTTAAGAGAATATATAATTTTTTTATAGAAATTATGACACTTCTCAACTGTTAGAAAAAATAAGTTATAATATTCAAGTGAGTATCGTGCAAAAGTTATAACATCCGTGATGTTATTATTATTAAATTTGATGGCACCCTTATTCTTTTCGCCTTCCTATGGCATTTGTGCGTAAGTTCATTCAAGTCGGTTTCCCATTGGATGAACAACCATAGAGAAATGTAATTCAAAGGATTACGTGCAACATGAACTTTCATTCAACCCCGCGGAAACGCAGACCCTATTAAAAATTTACGATACCTTCGATTCGGTATACCGAGTCAATTGTACATGCATACTGACATTTAGGGGTTCCCAAAAAACCCCTACGCCGGCTATTTATGCACATGCACCAAAAGGAATTAATCGAGAGAGAATTGCTTTCGCACGCAAAGTTTGTGTGCTGCTCTTCCTCTCTATGGTCCTTGAAATGACATAACGAGGAAATGCGCACCCGAATATACGACTCCTCCATCATGTTCCCATTGACCCGTAAACCATTAATCTCACTTTGCTTGTCGACGGGATCGAACCGAAACCATACAATTTCGTGTGAAAAAAAATAAAAGAACAAACATGGTCTCAAGCTTTTCAAACGGAATATGTGACGCATTGTCGGGCCATGACCCCCCCCTCTCTCTCTCTATTATATTCTTTTGCCTGAGATGGCCCATTAGGGTTTGCTCTTTGACGCAAAAATAAAAATAAAATTGGTTCACTTTAAAGCCCCCCTCTCGGGTTATTATGACTAAGTGTTCGCTTTCTTTTTCCTTGTCCCTCATAGATAACATCCCATGACCCACTTGAGGAAAAATCAAGCATTAAAGTGAGGGAAACGCAAAGGAGAAGAGGGGAAAAATGGGAATTTTGTTTTGAGATTAGTAAAGAGGGAAAGGCATATTACCTACCCCCTCTGCCCAATGGGGTACACTCCTTCTTCTTCTTCTTCTTTTTTTCGGATAAGATAACCTTGATCGAGTTAAATGGAAGTCCACTCATAAGACATGATTAGAAAAGAGCAGAATCATAAGCCATGTATTCTGCATGCACCGGGGGGAATTGCACTGTGCCGTGATAATCATTGTGATATGCGAGTGACGCTGCGCATTGATTGCCCATGAGATGCCTAGGTGCATGTGCTATACACGTCGTGTATATGATCAGCATATGTAGAGCAGTCAATTGGGCTCATTCCTTGCTAATTATATCAGTAAAACCTTGATTGATGTAATATCGATTGGGTATCGTTATCACCATAAATTCGATCAGCAAATCTTACATATAACAAGACAAAAAAAAAGTTGCTCGATGTTTTGGGAGATGTTTTCATTTCCACCATCTGCCGTTGGACTGACAACTCTCTTTTCAAATTCAAAGGTCTTGAAGTAGTTAACTGGAGTAGGAATAAGGTTCTAGAACTAGAAGGATACACAGACAAATTTGCAACATGGTACCATAGGGTGTCGTGATACGAGAAGATTCGGTTGACCTTCCTTGAAGGAGAAAATAGACAAGGCTTGAATTGAATAGATCATATTTACTAATTTTGCAGTGTTGAACCGTTTTTGGCAATGATATTGGGATCCTCTAGATTTAGGAAGTGAGTGGACATTCGGTTCATGCAGATTGGCCAACTAGAGTTTCCATCCCCTTAAAATAATGTCATGTAAATACAGGATGATCGAATGTTGAAATTTGAAACACATTATTATCAAATTACCCTCATCCATCAAACACGCTAAGCAGTCGCCACCCATGCCACTACCCACGAAGCTCAATAGCATATCATCGACAAAGGTTGCGGCCTTCACCGCCATGGATTGAGATCACCGCCATGGAGCCCCAAGGGTGGTAGCAGTGACCGGAGGTGGATGGTCTGCCACTATCGTGGCGGCACGTGTTCGACATATTAAGGTTCGAAAAGAATGTCGATGTGCCGCCTCTCAAATTTACCTTCTAACGAAAGTGAGAATGATCCCAGTCGTTTTAGATTAATTCACCCTAAAAAATCATGAGGCATACAGTTTCTCCTATCCTTAGTCCTGTTGGAGATGGAACGGACACATCCTTCCCACAGTACATTCCAACAATTCAAGGACTATGGAATCTACACATCATGCACCCATTATTAGCAAAAATTCCCTCAAACCCACACCATTTTCCATCTTCTTGTGAGGTGGATAATTAGGGAAAAGAAAAGGGTCGAAAAGAAAAAGGAATGAAACACCCCATTGTGGGACAAACACTTGTAGTAGCATCATCTCGATAGCAAAGCACCACAAGACAACTTTAAGAGGAGGAGCTTGTTGATCCACCCATGATTGGGACCCGATCGGCCCTTAAAACCAGTGGAAAATCAATCGGCACTCGGCGTTAGTGAGGTTGTAAAGCTAGATGCTAGATCCCCATTTGGAAGATAAACAAAAGCATGTAGGACTACTTCAATTTCTGATAATCAGTACAATTGTTTCTGGTACCCCAATGGGGTAATTGGTCCGCCGTCAGCTTTTGATTAAAGAACAAGATTAGCCTCCTTAAACGCATTAAAAAAATAATTGCTGGTCCCTAATCAATGCCCGAGGCCGGAAGACAATCATGAAGGGTTCGGCAAGACATGCTCCATCATTAAAAAAGGGCGTCCTCGGAGAGCGTATGTGCGTCAGTGTGCTTCACGCAGGATTCAAAGACTGGTCAAGACAGCCGAAACGCAGGTTTATGGAGTCAAGAGCTGAGGATTGGATTAAAGAAATCTGGTGTTCATATGTGCTTTAGGCCGAAGGTCGGGGGAGGGCCATTTGTCGTCGAACGCCCGTGGCGGAGCCGCCTACAGTAGCGTGGGCGGCGTGGCGTGGGGGGGCATATTCCACTATCGAGTGTAATGCTTTGGTATTCTTTATCGTCAAGTAACCGTAGGCCTAGGACTAACAAAAGAACATGCTATCTCTTCCTTTTCTTTTATTACTTAAATAACTGGTTGAAAAAAACTACATTAATAAATCGTCAAAAAGGTTTAGAATTAACTTGGCAAATTGTCAAAAGATTAGTGATAAAATGACATAATTGAAAGATTTAGGATTAAATTTAGGAATAAATCGTCAAAAATGTGATTTTTTAAACAATTTTCCCTTAGGTTGTGTATTGAGTTAGTTTTCACGCATGCTTTCTTTGTCCAATCGAAAGCCGATTATGTATGTAGATACTTGTAAATTCAAGAGCAGTTTTTTATTTTTAGTCTAATCTCAAGGGGTGGCATCAGCCCATCCTAATCATTTTTAGGAGAAATTTCACATTAACGTTCCTTGAACCCTCATTCTTTTGTGGTGGTAAACCCTAAATTTCGAGTCCATTTAATCACCTCTAAGCTCTCGTTCCTTTATATATTGAATCCAAATTTTAAGTTAATTTCAGTTAATCCTTTAAGCTTTCGCCTCTCACACATCAAACCCTAAATTTTAAATCTTTACACGAGGTTGCTCCCATGGACTTACAAGTTGTTTTAACCATGAACATCATCAAATTCGATGTTGCTAATGACTAAAACAATGCATAGGTTTGGGAAAGTAAAGTAAAGAAATTAAAATTCAGGATTTAACGTTTAGGGGAGTGAGAGATCAAGAAAACAAAGTAAAATTTCACAATATTCTTACTTGTTTGTCACAACCTTTTGAATTGCCGCTGTAGGTTTTGAAAGAAGTTCTCCATATTCAACTGGAGTCCAAACACGCGCCTTTGCGCATGCAGCATTTTTAAATTAAGTGTGATTGACCGTATGTTTTGGTGGAGTTTTGAGTGAAGCGTGGAAGCAAATGCTGGCAAATAAAGGAGGACACTCCGAAATTCGAAAGTTGACTCCACACTCAGTACCGAATAAGCGACATAAATCTCCCATTACACAAATATTTGAGGAACTGAATCACTATAGAACAAGACGTTGTGTTTTTTAATGTGTCACGAAACGAATCAATACGCAATAACTCCAAATATGTTATCACCAAACGGTAAACTTGGTCAATCATTTCATGTGTGCACAAGTTTCGACCCTTCCCCTTTAGAGGAAGGCAGTCAAACCACATGGAAACTCCATTTTCACCAAATCGTGCAGTCACTGTGTCTGTGCCACAGGGTCGGGCAAAAAGGGAAATTCCAGGGGTTTGGACATTTTTGGGGGTCATCAAATCAATCAATAAGGCAAAAGAGGAAATAAAATTAAAATAGAGAGGAGGAACCCAGCACCCTGAATTTGGGAATAGTGCTCTAATTTTGAAGGACACAAGAGAGTACGGGCCATTAATGGCCCCTAAATATAGGTTGATGCAATTCCATCAAATTCAACACAATTGGAAAACAAATGAATCTAAGATAAAGGTTGTTAAAGGAGTAAACGGCACAATTTCAAGTTGAATCAAATAGATGGTTCAAGCCATTTTTGATAAAAAAAAAAAAGAAAGAAAGAAAGGAAGAAAAAAAGAGGTTTCCTTATTCTAGATAGAGTCGTTGATCCTTAGAATGCTTTCAAGTGAAACTAGATGAGGCAATAATGTAGCTAAGCTAATGTGCATTTTTGTAATTTTAGCTATATGAAAGCAGCGAAAAAAATTGCCATGATCGATTTCTAGACCTTCTCATAGATCTATCTTTTGTACGTTAGTTGTCCCAAACTCTTTGAGTAGTCAAGTACTTCCTATCAGCTGTGGGAGTTCCTTATTCTATGGATGCCGTTGTCCTTATCAAAGTGACCTTAAGAGAATACGCAAGTGAAAAGGGTGAACACACTCACCACTTTAATGAAATAATTTAAATCAATTTTAGTGCAAATAATGATCGAGTGAGATGTTAGGGGTTGAGAACAATGAATTCATGAAGCTTGCTCTTCCTTCCAAATTCAAATATTTTTTCCTATATTTAGTAACCTCCTACAAAAGATCAAGAACGAATCTTTTTTAATTGTAAACTACAACAATTCGAATGTCGTGATAATTCGAAATTCAAACGCAACGGATTGTGAAAAGATTTCAAGAGATTCAAATCTCCAATGTGCACAATGGGTTCGAAATGAATTTGTACAAAATGAATGTTGTATAGAGCAGAGTAACGTTTCTCATGATACCCAAGAAAGAGGAGAAAAGAAAGAAAGAAAGGAAAGCCAAGATATGATGCATTACGCATACACACACAAAACATTCATTCCAAATTATATGAGAGAGAGAAAAACAGTGTGGAACAATGTACTGCTCATGACTCGCCCTTTATCTTTTTATCTCTTTTTATATTATATTTTAGTTTGTGATTTTCTTTCCCCTCAAATGACTGCTTTTTCACTTTGAAGGGAAGACCAAGAAGCTGAATGTCTGGGACAGTCACAGCCACAGGGTACACATCAGAGAGAGAGATAGAGAGAGAGAGAGAGCCCCCAGATCTTCCTGGCTGCCCTAAAGACCAGATGGGCAGGTCGTTTTCCAGCTGAGGGGCCGTCGTTTCGCCATCGATGGCTATCCAAGAAAAGAAGGACCTGCCCGTTGGTCTCTCTTTTGCCCCATTATCGTCCTCTTCTTTAGAAAAAGAACATCTGGGACTGAATCGGTAAATCGCATTTTGGAATGGGGGGAAGAAAGAGAAAGAAATGAAAAACCAAAGAACACCCTTACGACCAATACCCTCTCTCTCTCTCTCTCTGGACTTTTTTTTTTTTTGGGTGGGTCGAGACTCTCTCCGCACTTTATTCTGTTCAAAATTTGTTACTTTGCTGTTGCTGAGAACGAGGCTGTTTGTTTCTTGGGGGAAGAGAGAGAGAAACAAAGGCAAAGGGGAGAAAAAAAGCAGCTAGGCATTCTTTCTTTGTTTCTCTTTTATTTTTCCCCCTGCCTCTGTGTCTGCCGCATTGTCTTGTTTGTTCCACTCTTAAGACTCCCTCTCTCTCTATCTCTCTCTCTTCACTTACCATTGCGTTAAAGTGTTCATCCTCCCAGACACGCCGCCCCGCGCGCATACTCTCTCTCTCACTCACTCATTTGCCGATTCTTCCATTGCCTTATACAAACAAACGCAGCTCCAGAAGAGGGTAGACCTGGAAGACCCATTTGGTCTTTAGCCTCTCTCTGCAGCTGTTTCTGGGCTTATTTTGGTATTTGTCCCGAAGCTGCCTCACATAAGAAGGGGACAACACAAATCCAAAATTTCCCCCCTGGTTAAGGAGTTCTGCATTGAGAAGTTTTGTGGAGCGAGAAAGCATCTGAAGGAGCTTTTGGGACTTGTGTTTCTGATTAACTTTGATGATTCCAAGCAAAAGCCAGAGGAGGAGGGAGAGCAGAGTACACTCCACAGCTGCATGAACTGTTGTGATACAATGACAGATGGCAACTCCCAGAAAAGCAAGGTGTGTCTTCGATAGTCATTTGGCTGAGATCACAGTTCTGTGTTAATGATAGGTTTGATTGTTGTATGCCTACGATGAAGTTGTGCCATCAGCTTCCTTTGAAATGACTACTGACTTTTACGTATGCATCTCAATGATGAAGCTCTCATGGTCAAAGAGGATGGTCAGGAAGCTGTTCAACATCAAGTGCAAGCCTGAGGACTTTCAGGCAGACGAAATGGTTTCTGCAGGTGGGTCTCTCGATTCCTTTCATGGCGTTAAAATTTTCTTTGGGTATCTACCATTTCTTCTCCCCATGAAATGGTTCTGTCAAGTCTGAAGCATAAGTCTTGCTCTTAGCATGTTTGTGGATTTTAGGCTCAGCCCAGAAAAGATGTTCGATTGCTCCAGTATATAGAACTACGAAGTTCCCAACCACCAGAACATGGGAGACTCTAGAGTTGTTTTTTGCTTGCCTACACCCAGAAAATTGCTTTTTTGCTTGCCTAAACCGATCAAATTTCTTGTATATGTGCGCATAGAAGCTCAATTCTTGTTCAATTTGTGCCATTTTCCTACTACCTTTCCCTTTTTGTTAGATGCGGACGGTGCATTTACCCGCTGGGTTTCTTTTCAGGAGGTGATGTTGAATTCCGAACCAGCATATCAGGGAGAGAACCGGGCACAGTCAAGAAAAGCAGAACAGGTCAAGTATTGCTGAAATTGTATCTTTTGGATTGCACTCAGAAATTAAAGCGTTTCTTTTTTGGCCGGATAATACCTGAAACTGTTTTGTCCATTATCTGATGCAGAAAAGATCAACAAGAACCCGGAGCACCGGAGAAGGAGAATGAATCTTGATAATCCACGAGTTATAGATGTGCACAACTACAGGTACTTGTGCCCCCAGAGTAAATTGGATTATTACCGCACTCTTGTGCTTTTATCAGCACTAAGCTTCTTGAATCGTTGTTGTGATTTTTGGAGCAGCATTTTTGTGGCCACTTGGAACGTAGCAGGAAGATCTCCACCTCAGAATCTAAACCTAGATGAATGGCTCCATGCATCTCCTCCAGCCGACATTTATGTACTTGGGTATGATCTTGTAATTCATCACAAAGAAAAAAAATGCTTCTATAACTCTATTATCCCTAATCACTAATAAGAGAATTGTTATTCAGATTCCAGGAAATAGTTCCTTTGAATGCTGGTAACATTCTGGGAGCAGAAGACAGTGGTCCAGCCAAGAAGTGGCTGGCTCTTATTCGTAAATCTCTAAACAATCTCCCAGGAACCAGTGGAGGCAATTTTTGCTACACCCCGTCTCCAATCCCTCAACCAGTTGCAGAAATAAACGCAGATTTCGAGACATCAGTGAGGCGCAAGGCCTCGGCTCTCTTCCCTCGCCGATCATTCCAAACAACCCCCAGTTGGAGAGATACCGACACTTCAATTGGCCAACCGCGGCTTGATCGACGGTATAGTGTTTGTGACAGGGTGATTTTTGGTCACAGGGCGAGTGATTTTGACCCCAGTTTTAGATGGGGCCACAGGCCAAGTGATTATTACCGGCCAAGCGATTATTCCAGGCCAAGTGATTATTCCCGGCGGAGCGATTATTCTCGGCGGAGCGATTGTTCTCGGAGGAGTGATTTTTCTCGGAGGAGTAGTTTTTCCCGGCCAAGTGATTACTCGAGATGGGGTTCGTCGGATGATGACAATGGGCTTGGACCTGAAGATTCCCCAAGCACGGTGTTGTATTCACCAATGTCTTGTGGGGGGTTCCCATCAAATGAAAATGGTTATAGAACAAAAGGGAATTCAAGATATTGCTTAGTTGCGAGCAAGCAAATGGTTGGCATCTTCTTGACGGTATGGGTGAGGAGTGAACTGAGGGACCATGTCCAGAACATGAAGGTGTCTTGCGTTGGTAGAGGATTGATGGGCTACCTAGGCAATAAGGTATTTTTGAGAAATATGGCAATTACTTTACTTTTACGTGCTCTTAGACTCAGGTTTGCATTATTGGAATCACACACGAACATAACGTGAAGCATTGGCTGTGGCTTTGCAGGGATCTATTTCAATAAGCATGTTGTTGCACCAAACAAGCTTTTGTTTCATATGCAGTCATCTGACCTCAGGCCAGAAAGGGGGTGATGAGCTGAGAAGGAACTCTGATGTTATGGAAATTCTGAAGAAGACAAGGTTTCCCAAAGTTAACAGTGCCGGGGCTGAAAAGTCTCCAGAAACCATTCTTGAGCATGAGTAAGGCTCCCTCCAATTGAGCTTAATTCACTTCTGTAACTAAAACAAAAACAGAACATGGGATTTGGAAAAGAGAAAATGGGAGTTTGTGAAGTTTTCACTTCTGTGTTGAAACAATGGACAATCCATGATTAATGTAATTTGACTCGTATTTATTCTCACCAGCTGTTCCAAGTGTGTTCTTTGCCTTATGTGGCTTCATCATCTGACAAAGTTCTTGTTTCAGCCGGATTATTTGGCTTGGGGATTTGAACTATCGTATTGCCCTCTCTTATCGATCTGCCAAGGCACTTGTGGAGATGCAGAATTGGAGGGCGCTTTTGGAGAATGATCAGGTATGTTAGCACATACTCTTCCCGAGATCTTCTGTCCATTTCTATCTCCTCCTTTTATGTTATGATGACTCTTCATCTATTTAAACTAGATTATTGATCTAAACCATCTCTATTTAATCGTTGCAGTTACGAATTGAACAGAAGCGAGGCCGGGTCTTTGTGGGGTGGCATGAAGGGAAAATATATTTTCCACCGACATACAAGTACTCTACCAATTCAGACAGATATGCTGGGGATGATATGCATCCGCGGGAAAAGCGTCGTACTCCTGCGTGGTAAGCAGATTTAATGCAGATTGCATGGACCTATTTTGTCTGGATTAGTCAAATAAGTACAGAAATATCAAAGGTTTCCTTTCTGGTGATTTTGCTTGCTGATCTGTGTCATCCTTGTTTGTCAAGGTGTGATCGAATTCTATGGCATGGGGAAGGCCTTCGTCAGCTATCCTATGTCCGTGGTGAGTCAAGGTTCTCGGACCACAGACCGGTTTATGGCATTTTTAATGCTGAGGTAGAGTTGAGCCATACACGGTTAAGGAAAAGCACAAGCTATTCTAGTTCAAGAGTTCAGGTTGAGGAACTGCTTCCATATTCACATGGATACACTGAATTAAGCTTTTTCTGAATGACAGTGGAACAACGCTACTAATACCCAGGTACTCTCTCTCTCTCCGCCACATAATGACTTCTCTAAAAGGAGCAACTCTTATTATTCATTAAGATTACTTGCTTTTTTCATTCTGGTTTATATTGGAGATGGGCCTTAATGGTGAACTCCATTCCTCTTTAGACATTTCGATTCTCAAGTATCACTTGCATTATGTAACCCAGGCACAATACTGGAGCTCTATCATATTCCTTGTCTTGTTTGGTGGCCTAAAATTAAGATGGGTTGGGCAACTGTTTCAGAAACATGAAGGAAATACTTTTCTAAAGAGGATCTGAATTTTGCTCATCTTTTGGAGACTTTCAGAAGCATTTGAAGTGTCTATGGCAAAGTCACCTGAAATCACTCCTTCAAAAGAGGTACGACTCGTTGGCCAACTATTCTAGTCTTTTGTGTTTGGATGCTCTTCCGAGTGAAATTCTTGAGTTTTCTTGCATCTTCTTATTCATATTTAGGACTTCTGGTCCCCATTTGCAGGCAGAAATTACTTGAGAGAGTCTCCTTGGAAGGATGATGGGGACATTGCCTCACCCACTAACCGAAAAAGGTTCAGCTCTCACTTGTTTTACCTTTATTGGTTTTGCCGTAGAGCTTTATCTTTTTCCTCACCTTGATTAATTCCTTTTTTCCTTTTACTGACCAGGCGTAAATACTACTAACTTCGCTAACCTACTCCAACGATAAAAAACTACATAGTTAGCTGCGGAGCTTACAGCTTCAGTACATATCAAAGCAACAGATGCAATTAAAAAGCCATATGACTTGTCGCATAATCTTCAGTGACAGCAGTTTTCAAACTCCACGATGACTAGGTATTAATCATCTTTTGGTATATTTTTATGCTTAGAACTAAATTTCTTGAACTTTGCCACTTAAGAAATAACTGTGATTTCTATCATCTTTATGCAGGATGAGACTTCACCAGGCCAGAGTTGCAAGTTCCAGACCAAAGATTATTTGATTCTTTATTCTAATTTCTTCAGGAGATTATTTTTTTTTAACCCTTTTTGTGAATTTAAAAGAGAAGGAAGAGAGGGCAAACAGAATCATTTGGGTACTCCCCCTTTCTGTTTTAAATGCTTATAGAAGTGAAGCATTTGATGATTTTTGTAAGGTTCTTCATTATTAAAAGTGATGAAGGATCATAGAGAAAAGAAGGAAAATGGAAAGAAAAAGCTGAAACCCCCTTGTTCTTAGGCTTGTCTTGTTGCTGATGATTATACTGAAAAGGCAGTTTTCTTGATCATCTCTCTTCTCACACTCATCTTTTTTATTTTATTTTTTATTTCAATGCTCCTTTAATTTTAGGGTATCCTCTGTGAGAATGAAATAACAAACTCCAAAAAGCAGCAAGAGGCAGCAAGAGGACAATCCTCGCAGCTTTAGCAGATATAATGGATTTCATGATTGATGAGCTCCCCAATGGAGGGTTCTATAATTACTTTATTTGGAGGGTATGTGTGTGACTTTGTACCCGTTTGATGATGTCTCAAAAGAAGTGCAAGTTTTGCTTAAATACCATTTGCCAGTACTTTAAACGGGACGAGAGCAGAAGAATGAAACTTGGATATGGCACGCGTGAATTTACAAGGAGATGCTTCCGTTGTGAGGAGAAATAAGGGCATGCCTGCTCTGCCACACAGCAGTATGCCGAGCCAGAGCATTAAGCCAATAGTATTATACTGATCTTTCTGTAGCAATTGACTGTGCGGTCCTCTCCTTCCAATAAGTTTTATGCAAGTGTGGGAAAGAACAGGAGGAATCCATGTGTGTGTGAATTAGACAAGTTAACATTGGATCGATAACACAAACTATTAAGTGCAAACAATTTCGTAGTTGGGCCACCACCGAGTTCCGGCTTGCATTTTAATGGACCCATTAGATGAGTGAGGTGTACTTACGAGGCGGAGTTATTCCGCCGGTACAATGGTCAGAGGGTATCTTGGTTAGCCTTTATATTTCAGACTCAGTTTGTCTATCTGTCTTGTCAAAAATATATTCCATGTTGTGGTCGGGGCATTGTTGTAGCCTGAGTTCAAGTTTGCGCCGACAAGAATTACGCCACTTGACCAAGTCCAAGGGACATCGGTTTGAATTACCTGAGTTCCATGCCATGAAAACAACAGGGTCCAGAGATGGTCTCTGATAGAACACGTACCGTAAGTGATGCCATATTCCCCTGGTCTTTTTCCTTGAAAAGGCAATTCAGTTTGGCTTGATTGTGTTCCAACTTGGATTGGATCATTTTGGCTTTGCTTAATCATGCCAATAAGTTGATGTGCATGGAAAAAGAGGTTATCTAAGGATGTGTTTCAAATTGAAAAAAGAAAGGCTTATCCTTGCCTTGCGCCATGGCAAATAGGCATGCTTTATGAATGAATTTAAAATGAAAAACCTTATTTTGGTAGGTTCTGAATTCTCATGCACGTATTTTTTATTTTCAATGTTCAGAGAGGGCCAGGATTTCGACCAAAAAAAAAAAAGAAAAAGAAAAAAGAAAGGGCCAGGACCAGCAAGAAACACTCTTTTATCAGCTGGTTTTGGATGACTTTCCGAGCAAGAATGAAGTCAAAAGGCCCAAAACCAAGTAATTGATATGCACAAGCAAAGAATAAAGTTTATTTATGAGTTACTGAAAGATGCTTCTGCCGCTTTTTCTGATCCACCAAAATTATTTTTTCAGAGTGATTTAATCATACTCACAGCTACAGAGCATAGAAATAATGAAGTAAGTTGTGCGGTCATTATTTTGTCACTTGATCATGCTTTGGATCTGACACTATAGACCATTTAGCAGAAGTCCTGGAGACTGGTTCTGATAAACAGGGCCTAATTTTGCTCAGTGCATTTGTTGTGTCCTCCAGCATGTGTGCATAATTGCTGAGCATTGAGAAAGCCTGGATGACAAAAGCTGCTTGAAATGTCAATTGCCTGCATAGATCAACCAACTTGTGTTTTTACCTCAAATTTTTAATCAGCTCACTAGATCTCAGATAAAATTGCTCGAGCTGAGACTTTTCCACCAATCCTCTGCAATTTGGAGCCGTTTTTCATTGTTTTCCAACAAAATTCCTGGACTCCCATTATTAAGTCATGGAGCAATTATAGAATTCCATTCTAAAATCCAATTTCTAAGTGATTGACATTCCGACCCAAGATCAAGCTCTACTCTAGTTTGCCGTGTACTATGATAAAATTTGTGAGTATTTTCGCCTCCTTCCATGTTGTTTCAGGTCAAAGTGAACTCTCATTGCTCTGGTCCAAATCCAAGTGAAAACCCATGTTTGTTCTATAGCTTTAGGCCTTACCAAGTAAAAATTTAATTCTGGCAGACAAGTAAGAAACATCTCATTTTTAGAATCAATTGGTCCCCTGTGGCAGCAAAAACATGGCCTTGGGGGAGATTCACTTTTCCTCAAGAAGGGGATGATGGAGACATTTCATCATGTACATGCCTGTCAAAGGCTGTTCCTCTTTTTTGACTCTTTTTTGGAGTGTTTCTGCAGTGAATGTTGAAAGCATATGGCAGTCACTTTAGTCCTCAAATTTTCAGTCAATTGCTAGCATTTGGCCCAGACTCTGCTGCACATAATTCACTCATTTTCTGAGTAAAAAACAAAAAACCTTATTGAACTCCACTAAACAAGCACCCCGAGCCTATGATATCAGTTTGGGGCATAATTCAGCTATCTGCTTAAACAACCTATCTGGGTTTCTTCTCTTGTTATTGGGAAAAAAGGGATTAAAAAAAAGGACTTATATGCCTTCATGGCGAGTGATTCTTTTGTGATTATAGCCTGAGCAGAACATGTCTTCCCAATAGCACCAGATCTAGACCAATCTCAGTATGATTGTGAACTGTATGAATATCGCAAACAGGGTATTGTCTGATATGATTTATATCTGGCGATTGATTTCATTGATTACATCGATGATTTGTTAATGTCTTACGGGAGGTAGTGTGCCATGGCAGCTAAATTTTGTTGTCTGCTGCTGGGAAAGTCAAGAGGTAAAAATCAGACAATCTTAATGGCCTAGATAAAAATGAAAGAAAAAATGAAAATTCAGAGATGGAAAGCTAAATGATGCGAGCTTTTCCCCTTTCGCTGAAGATGGGAAAGAAGGGTAAAACCTTTTGGGTATTTGACTCAAGCATGAGCATGCACACATGTCATTGAAGCTTTTCTGGGAGCTGTTCAAGCTCTTCTCTTTCTTTTAATCCTTTTTCGTGGACAAGTAACTTTTTTTTTTGTACTAGGGAGATAATAAAAAAAAAAACGTGCTCTCTTGGCTCTTCTTTTGCCGTGACTGTGAAATGAATACCTATGTTGAAAAGAGCTGGACCAGTGTGCTCATCTGACAGTTAAAATTGGGGAGTCTCGATCTGGGGTTCTTTTTAAAATATTTCTTTGGATTGGTATGTACTTCCACATACACTTTGGCTGCTTTTGCTGGACAAACCATAATTTCATGTTGCAGATGCCATAGAAAAACGTAGGGTTGTGTAGTTAGCAGAATGAGCAGGGTGCTCATGTTAGTAGCTGGAGAAACAACTCAATCAAGTCCTCCTTTTGATGGAAAACTTTGAACAAAAAGAGGGAAAAAGAGAGCGCATAACTAAACTTTACAAGAATATCATAGAGGCATTATGAGGACTAAGCCTCTAATACTCTCGCTAATTTATATCAGTCCATTTCTGCATCAGAATATATTTAGCTTCCATTCTTGCCTGCTAGATTAGCATGTACTTCAAATTTGGGTATCGACGGAGGAAAGGTTGACATAATTTGATTAGAAAAAAATGTGAAATACTTATATCAGTTATTTGAAAGAGTCCATCTCCTCTGGTTTTTTTAGAACCCAATACTCTAGATTTGGCATCCTTAGCATCAATCACAAGTCACTAGTAATCAGCCGTGGAATTGCAAAAGGAAGGTGGAATCTGTTCTGCAATCTTCATGCAACTCCAGTAGTTGGGCTATTCAATGGGCCAGAGAGGAGCGCTTCTTCAACTTTGAGCCCGCCCCAACAGCAATCAATGAAAATGACTGAAGAAGTAGTTGAGTGGTGATTGCGAGACTCTGATTTAATCATCATTTATGTGGCAAAAAATAAAGAAGAACAAAAATTAAACGGCCTCATTATAGCACGAGCTCAGTCCATACAAGATTACTAGTTCATCTCGACTGTCGGTCACCTTGGTTACACGATCTAACATTTGATATGTTTTAAGCCAATGCGAATAGAGAAAGCGCAGGGGATATAAAACTTGAAATGATCCATATGTGAATATATGTATGGAGGTGGTTCATGTATGGATCTCAGACTCGGAATTATAGATATAGGTGAAATAGAGAAAAGAATCACCTTATAAATAAAGGTTTTTATTAGGTCTACTATCAAAGTAAAGGTTTTCTTTATATATTTACCGTTTGATGGATGATATGTATAATTCAAAAATAAACATATAACTAAATTTATCTTTTTCATGCATCCCACAATAAAATAAGTAAAAGACTTTTTACGTAACAATATTTAATATATCTAATACAAAAAGGAGTTATATTATGTCCATTTTGTATAATTCATTTTACATGAGTTACGTGTTGTTAAAGTCTCAAACCCATTATTTAGGCCTCTGGATTATATATTATATTCGCATAAGAATCACTTTGCCATCAAATCATGTTGAGTTTTCAGATGCAAATTAAATGAAGTAGGGATTCTCGCTTATAACTCCGTGCTTTATTCCTAATATTATCACCGATTGGAAAATAAATATGAAGTGTGGGCTTTCCTCAACATAACAACACAAATAACATATCATAAAAATAAAAATAAAAATTGAAGCAATTTAAGATATTAAGAAAAAGATGTACATCGCAGAACAATTTCTATGGACATTGTCAAGATGTACATCATTGCTTTCTCCCCCTACTTAAGTCTGAGATTCTCAAAGAAAGTCTGCAAAAAATGGTGATGGACGACTCAATCAGATGTTAAGGATCCATTTGATCTCTCTACTTAACAAGTGTCCGTCGCATCGGTTCTAATTCACGACATCTAAGAGCACACCCTCGCTTGCGAACGCATACGGATGAGCAAATTCAGAATCATTGCATGTGAAGGTTGCGTCGATGCGCATGATCTTCGACGTGGTACCCGTCCAGTGCCATTTGCTTCTTCCGACATTCGGCCGAGCAGTACACCCCGAGGTTGTAACTGCATTTGAATAGTCAAGCATTTCCAAAGATTCAGAACACGCTAAAAGTTATGAATTACCCTTTAGTAGCAACTAATTATAGAGACAAAAATCCTTATGTACATTCAGATTTGGAGCAATTTTGATGTCGATGACAAATTGGTTCTTTTTGGTTATCCAGCAAGGTCGAAACTAGAGGTTTAATTACTTCAAAAGTAAAAACTCTGGTAGATAATGCAAATATTCCTGAAAATTGCTCTTGTTAAGAAGGTCTCAAAGATATGTAAAAGTTATTATCCCAAAAAAGGATTTCACGGAAAAATAAAAGAATTTCAACTTGGAAAATATATACGATAAAACACTAAAAATAAATAAAAATAGAATATGCTCAGCTAATATAAGATTTTTTTGCAAGCATCGAAAATATATACCATAAAACTATTATAATTAAGAAATGAATAGAAAAGAGAAAAAAAACATGGAATCGAATTAAACGAAAGAAGAGATCATAATCGGTAATTACAAGGCAAGAAAAGAAGCTCTAGATAAAAAGACTCGCACCCGTACATATACAGGTCAGAGTTCTTCGGAAGCTTCTTCTTGCACCGCGAACATCTCTCAAGAATCTCCTCTGGAAACCCTACACGACGAGAATGGCTCTCGCTGATATTTGGATGTGATCTGACGGCGTGGCTCTTCCACGTATCCGGCGACCCGGTAAATGGTGTTGAAGATGTAGGCGGGTCTCCATCCCGTGTCGTATCCGCATTATTCTTGATGGCCAAGTCTTGGCCGTGCTGATCTTGCTCTTGTCCGGCCAAGATGAGCCGATCTCGGAGATGCTCAGCCAATGTTGAGTTGGCGGCAGGCCTTGTGCCGGCTTCTTGGATGCTCTCGGAAGGCTTGACGTTGATGACGTGATGTCTCGGGGACGGCATTATGATTGCTCGCTAGCCTGTGTTGTTCAGGTGGCTGCTAAGGGGATGAAAGAGGATGAAGGTCCTTCGAATGTGAAGAAGATTTGGTTTTCTTTTTTTCTTTTCTTTTCTTTTTTTTTTTTTTTTGGGGGGGGGGGAACAGAGGGAACGCTAAGGGAAGATCTTATGATAAGATCAAAGATGGATCTTGGAGAAGAAACAGCGCAAAAGAAATGAATTCGTGGGTTTGCGAGAAGGGTTTTAGCAGGGTTTTTACTTGGAAATCTTTTGTATAGAAGGATTAAATAAGGCTGGAAGGATTCTTGAAACAAAACTAACCTTTCTTAACCAATCCCTTCGATTGATGTACTTTTCTTGAAATGCTTTAGCATCATAACGATAACACGCATACAATTTTTGTTTGTATACACTTTTTTTTTTAAATTAGCAAGCTTTTCTAACTATTGACACTTAAATTTTGGTGACCCAATCATTCATTTGTTGCATTGAAAATTAAGAATTAATTTTTTACCTCCAAACAAAAAATTAGAATTAAATTGCTTAGCATTTTTTTTAGGAGCATTTATCATTCAGTTTGTATTTTTCAATTAATTGCATTAGTGTTGGCTGACGGAAGATAGTTTTGATCTTAAATTTTGATAAATTGAGCCCGTGAAAGGAGAGAAAATTCAACTAAGCCTAGGGGAGGCTGTGGCCGAAATTCATAGGCTTGAAGGGCTTTAATTGGCTTAATTTGAACTTAATTCAGCCCATCGAGAGTTTAATTAGGGACAAACCTTAGTTATTAGAGCCCATCACATTAGAAAAAGGCTTAAGTTAAAGCCCATGATATTGAAGTTAACCTAAGTTTGCATTATAAATAGAGCATTATGCCTCACAAATTAGGAAGGAGGAAATCAGAATCTCACAATACACTGAAGAATACACATGAGAAAATGAGAAAAGAGAGGGAGAGAACTCTCTCGGCCACCTTGGCCGAGACATTCGTCTTGTCATGTTGCACTACCGTCGCGCCATCGACCGTCGATGACGCAGCTGCTAAACTCGAGCCCAAGCTGCTCCTTCCCTTGGCCGGACGCTGCTTTCTTCTGCCTCGTGGCTACCCAACTGAGCCTCTTGCCGCAAACAGCCTACAAACTCAACAACGTTTCTTGAAAATCACTAGTGAGCCATCAAGATCCCGATTGGTTTTTGTGGTCTTCCCAAGAATGGTCATCCGACGCTGTTGCTCCTATTGCTCTTAGGATGCATCTTTGATCATGTGTTGTTGCCCTAATAACGTCCAAGCTCTTAGGCTGCATTTGGTTATCCAAATTTATAAATAAGATAGGATTTGATAAGATATGATAAGAAATCCTTGTTTTGTGACTTATACATTGAAAGTCAAATATTCTCAAAAACAATAACATTAGGCAAGTAAAAATTTGCAGGTTAGATATTAGCAAAATCATCCAAAGCAGTATATCTTTTTCAAATTAACATATTCTTATCAAATCCTTTTCAAAACAATAACATATTAAGATTAGATATTAATACCACTTTTGTCTCTATATTTGACAGCAAACATCACTAGCTAACCATTCCATCAATGGATGGAACAATTATTCAGTATGACACATGACAACAGGTGACAATGAGTCAATAAGAGCGAGTCAAGTAAATGAACTAAAAGAAATCAAACTGTTGGACAAAATGATAAAAGAGTAATATGGAAATGCATTAAATAGCAATTCACTTCAAATATCATATGATTCCAATAAATAGCATAAAGAACATCATTTGATGATGTTAATTGTCATAAAACAACATAGAGACTCTACAAGAAACCTATTACTTAAAAGATAAAATTGACTATAACTTTCCCCTTCCAACTCGCACAAATCCACTGCGACTCATCACTCCAAATCATTACTCATTCTCTTCTCTCATCTCTTGGAGAAGAAATCCCATAAATGCCTTCCTATCATCTCCTTGAAATCCCAAAAAAAAAATGAATATTTCAGGATCCTTCACAATTTTTCTGCATAACTTTATTCTATCCATGGTACCTAGAGACATTTGAAGAAGCTCCTCATTAATTTTTTGCTTGTTATTATCCAAATTCTTAGCATGTTCAATGCGGCTGGCAATCATCTCCATCCTCTAGTTAGCTTTTTCCAAGAATCTAGTGGACACGTTACCCCACTTTCTTTTTAGCCCATGGACACTTTACCCTTTTGAAGTGCCATCCTTTATTAAAGTTTAAACGTAAAAATCCTTTTCGACAACATAATCTGAATGCAATGTCTCACTTTGCATGTGCTTAAATCAAAACCCTTTTACCAGATCACACAAATATCTACGTACTCGCACGACTACATCTTGTGTAGGACATTACAATTGATTCACAGATCAAAGCTATCCTCTTGACTTATCCAATGGGTCTTTTATCTTAGATTGGATTTCTTCGTTCCCATTATGCATTGATTTATCTCTGGCATGCGCATCATGACCTGCTCGTTTAACAAACAATAAAGGAAAAATTGAAGCACAATCGTTTTGCGTGAAAGGCATAGCAAAAATCATGCTAATTTTTAGCTACGTGCCTAAAAGTATGTAACAACTCCTTTGAATCTGTTGTCCCATTTGATGCATACATTCTAGATCTAGTTGAATAAATTTTAACACCAAATCGTCGTCCTTTCAAGTGTGTATCCACCATTCTTTTCCTTTGAATTTGTGATTTAACGACACAAATGTTTACGATTATTTAAGTGACACAGGTCTAATAAATCCATTGACTTTGTAGAAGAGAATATGAAGTGCGGAGAGAAAAATTAACTTCGGTTATCTGCACCGTGTGGAATGCGTTACACTGCGGCTCGAATGCACAGTTTTATCACATGCGCATATTTCTCTCGTCTACTTTAAAGTCCTCCTCAGCGCCGTAGCATGGACGACTGATGGGAATGGTTTGAGAGTCTCGCCTTGGATTCGCTCTAGAGATGAGCGTGTCCTGTTCTAAAAGAAACATAACTGGTAGGATAGGTGGTCGGGGTCAGATGCCTATCAAATTTGATCATTTTTTTTAGAGTGGGTTGCCTTATTTTATTTTATTATTCTAAAAGTGACGAGCGAATATTCACTTGGGCTTTTGACTAAGCCAAAAAGAACTAAAAAAGATATTTCAAGGATCGAGCTGATGCAAAGTGTGTATAATTAGTCCTATTTAATTTTCTTAGATGCTTTTTATTTAATTTTCTGTAGTGACTACAGTTTCAACTCAAAGGTCGTATGACAAATTGTAATTTCATTTGCTAAATCAGGCATAGATTTGGGTGACATAGAAATTCAGTCCTTCAACTTGCGTTGAAGGATTTCGTTTTTTGGTCACTTTGAAAAAGAACTGAAAGTATGGTTAACCAACTTCTGAAGCAAGAGCGTGTGCGTGAGGACTAGTATACAATTATGTGCACAAAAGAAAAAAAACGAAAAAAAACTCAAAATGATATATATTTCGAGGAGAATGGTTTTCTATAATTTGGAAATGAAGAGAAAAAAGAAAATAAAGAAAAGACGCATTGATTGCAAATGCCATTCCCTGGAGAGCCAATGGAGTAGCTGACCATTTTTAAAGAGATGGGCGGACGCTACTTTCCGCTTAAGAAAAAGGAAAACAAAGGATTAAAGAGATGAAATCCATTTTCCTTGAAGCCAGTTCATTAATCATGGGTCCTTCATCATGTGCATTTGACTGGTAATTTGCAGACAAAAGGTTTTTAACCAATCAATCAGAAAACTGGCCTCCAACAAGGGCCGCACGAAATACGTTCATAGAAATTTTTTTTATATCAACCAATCAAATTCATTAACAGTCTAATTAACAATATCACATAAAGATTTGTGCCGATAAGTCATCTTGGTCAAATGTGATCTTCAATGAGAAAACGTTTCACTATTAACACTTTTGGTGCCTGAACGCACAAGAAAATCCCAGCCTAAGATTCGGCTCATCCTTAAGCACCTTCACTTTCTGAAATTCTAATATAATTGAAAGGCCTAATGATGTTCTCTGTCGACCTTTGAATAAGAAAGCCAGTACCTGATATATAAAGAAAATGAGGAGAAGATCAAATGGTGAAACAAAGTATCGAATCTTAGGCAACTCATTGCTCATTGTTAACCTCCTCTATTCCGTGATTCTAATGGCTTCTTCTTCCTCCAAGCCTAGAAGAAGTTACAATGTCTTCCCGAGTTTCAGAGGTTCAGATGTCCACAACCACTTCCTCAGTCATCTCCATGCAGCTCTAGGTCAAGCAGGGATATACACTTACATCGACGATGAAGAACTAAGGAAGGGAGAACAAATATCACTTGCACTTATGAAAGCAATCGAGGAATCGCTATTCGCGATTGTGGTTTTCTCTGAGGACTATGCCTCTTCACCATGGTGTTTGGAAGAGGTAACGAAAATCATGGAGTGCAAGGAGCAAAAAGACCTCATGGTCTTTCCAGTGTTTTATAAAGTGGAACCAAAAGAGGTGAGAGGGCAGAGACAGAGCTATGGAGAAGCTATGACTAAGCATGAGGTCAAGTTTGGGAAGGATTCCGAGAAAGTAAAGAGATGGAAGAATGCTCTTTTTAATGCTGGTGACTTGTCCGGGTGGCATTTTACTGATGGGTACATGAGATCATTTCTATTACTTCAATTAGTTTATCTTTTGGTACTTAATTTTCTCTTAGGTTTAGGATCCCGCAAAGTTAGGGTAATTTTGCCTCTTAACTCTTTCACGCGAACACACTCTCATTAGACACTCGCACAGGACAGAGCACACTCACGCAATACACTGAATAGAGCACCATGTTTGAGCCATGCGTCCTCTCTGAGCCTCCACTGATTATCAACACGCCACTGCCTGGGTGCTGACGTCCCCACACTGCCTCAGCCGCGTCATCTAGTTCCTCTCCGTCTCTGTGTCAAGCAGCCTTAGGTGACGAGCCCAGATCGGCGATTTCTAGTCTAATACTTGTAAAAACATGTGCATCTTGCAAGTGAACATATTTGTCCATTCATCTTCTAAATATATTGCAAACTAGTTTCTTACTTAGCCTTCCTCTTTCAATACTCGTTCAGTTCTTTGGATTGCTCTAAAAGAAGGCTGAATTGATATTCCCTTTACAGGTATGAAGCGGGGCTTGCACAAGATATCGTACAGGAGATCTCAAATCAACTAGGTCGAACACTATTAGATGTAGCCAAGTATCCAGTCGGGATAGATTCCCAAGTACAAGAGCTTAAAACAATCTTAAATCTACAGTCCAAAAATGATGTTCTTATGGTAGGATTATGGGGACAAGGTGGAGTAGGGAAGACAATCCCTTGCTAAAGCCATTTATAATGCTATTTTAAGAGAGTTTCAAGGTTCTAATTTCTTGGAATGTGTAAGAGAAAATTCCAAAAATTCCAATGATGTGGTTCATTTGCAAGAAAAATTGCTATCGCAGGTATTTATGGGGACAAAATTAACAATATACAGTGTTGGTGAAGGATGTCAGCTGATTCAAGATGGACTTTGCAATAAGAAAGTTCTCATTATTCTTGATGATGTTGATGATACATGCCAATTAGATGCTTTAGCCAGAGATTGTGAGTGGTTTGGTAAAGGGAGCAGGATAATTATCACAACAAAAGATAAGCATTTGTTAACTTATCGTGGAGTTCATATGCATGAAGTTAAAGCTCTCAACTATGGTGAAGCTCATGAACTTTTTAGACAGCATGCTTTTACAAGTAATCAAAATATAAATAAGCAACAAGCTAGTTCATAGGGTTTTACATTATGTCAAAGGCCTTTCTTTGGGTCTTGTGGTGTTGGGTTCTTTCTTATGTGGTAGAAAAGAACATGAATGGAAAAGTACCCTAAAAAAACTTGCCAAAACTCCTGACCCAAAAATCAATGATGTGCTGAAGATAAGTTATGATGGACTGGAGGACTATGCAAAGGAAATTTTTCTTGATATTGCCTGTTTCTTTAAGGGGTGGAGTAAGGAGTACATTAAGAATGTTCTTGATAGTTGTGATTTTGACACGACTATTGGGATACAAATTCTCATTGGTAAAGAGGTAGAGATGATACAAATGCATGACTTAATACAATTAATGGGTATGGATATTGTTAAAGAAGAATGTCGTGATGATCCCAGAAAACGCAATAGGTTATGGCTTCATGATGATGTTCTTGATGCTCTATCGGAAGATATGGTAAGACTTGTTAGTGTATAATTATTCATAATCTATTCTTATCTTTGACTTTTTTTACTATAATTACAAACAAAACTAATTATGTTTGAAAAAATATACAAGGAACAAATGCAATAAAAGCCATAGTCTTACGGCTACCAAAGCTAGAACAGATTTACATTGGTCTTGATGCTTTCATAAACATGAGAAAGTTGAGGTTGCTCATCTTGCTTAATGTAGATAATTCTTTTCAAGATCCTATTTATCTCCCTAATGAGTTATGGTGGCTTGAATGGCCTAATTGTGGTTCGATCTTGGAATTTAAATGTGGTTCAAAGAAATTAGTCGGGCTTGATATGCGGAATAGCAAGATCAAGGTAGTGCCCGTACAATGGAAGGTACGTATTTACTTGGTGCTTTTTCATTACTTATAGCTAGATATTAAATCTGATGATGTTTAATACTGTTCTTAGAAAAACATCTCCAGTTACTATATTCTTTATACAAATTATTGCACCATTTACCAACAAGGAACAATGTCCTGATTTTCCCCCTACTGGACAGCAGAATTGTCTACATGTAATTTGTTTTGGAAAAGAGCATACATACATACATACATACATACATACATACATACATACATACATACATACATACATACATACATACATACATACATACATACATACATACATACATACATACATACATACATACATACATACATACATACATACATACATACATACATACAGTGAAAAAATAGTAGTTACTTGTTCGTCAAAGTTTTGTGATAATGCTTATGAGTTATGATATGTTAAAAATCAGAGCCAGATCTTTTAATTGAATATTTATCTCAGTTTTTTTTTTCTGCGAAATATTTCTTGCAGGACTTTAAAAAATTGAAGTTCATTAATTTCAGCCATTGCCGGTTGTTGGTTTGTATGCCGGACCTCAATTGTACTCCAAATCTCAAGGAATTGAATCTTAGTTGGTGCAAAAACTTGGAGCATGCCCATGAATCACTTGCATATCACGGCAATTTACAATTGTTGAATTTGAGTTCACACTCTAAACTTCATTGTCTCCCCGATGTACTTTAGCTCAAGAATCTTCAAATTCTCGGCCTTGCTTATTGCTCAAAATTTCAAAGATTCCCTGATATTCCAAGTGAAATCAATGGCTTGCATAGTCTTTCTTTATCGATGACTTCAATTGAGGAACTTCCTGCATCCATAGAAAATCTCATCTCTTTGGAAGATCTGGATCTAAGCCATTGCAAGAAACTGTCAACTCTTCCATCTCGCATTTATAAGTTGCAAAATCTTATAGAATTAGGCCTTGAGTGTTGCCCAAAGCTAATCAAGTTTCCAAAGAAGGAGGAGGATTTGAGCAAGCCTAACATGAAGACGGGATTTCCAAAGTTAAAGTGTCTAGACCTCAGAGAATGCAATCTGTCAGAAGTAGAGTTGCTAGAGAATCCTTCATGTTTTCCTAAGTTATGGTACTTGAATGTTTCATATAGCCAACAACTAAAAGAGATCCGCAAGATTCCAGAGCAATTGCATCTACTGTACGCAGCTAATTGCAAATCTCCGAGTAAAGTTCCCTCCAATATACATCGTGTTAAGTATGTTTACTTCCCTTCATGTCACGAGCTGGTCAGTAATGGATTGACCATGAATGATTTGTTCAACCTCGAGGCTAGACTCTCTCTCTCTATACACACACATACACACAGGAGGCTGAAAATCCAGGATCGCCGACTAATTAAGAAAAGCAAATATATAGAAAGTGATTTTTTGTGTATATTTAGAGGAGGTGGCTATAGGGCAACGCAAACGATATTCTCTCTATTTATAGAACTCTAGTTTGCTATGGAATAATAAGGATCATCCGATGAAAAACTTGAACAATACATGTTCTTCCAATTACAAAATCTTCAACAATAAATATCCTGTTTCCACTAATTAATTACAAAACATCTTTGTAATGCTATTGCTAACTAGAGCTGAACTCTAGGACAACCCACTTAATCCATTGAAACACTTCTCTTTATGTGCCGATTTGGAAAAAAACTAAGAGTTTACATCTATGACAGCATTTTGATCCCAGATCTAGGAGTGATTTTCTTCTACCCGGAGGAGAGATGCCACAATGGTTGCTCCCTAATAAAGAGGGTTATCTGTCTTTCACAGCTTCAAAAGATTTGTATCAGAAGTGTGTAGCATTAGCCGTCTGTGTTGTATTCCACGAAGAAGAACAAATGAACGTTGAACCATTTATGCTTTATGCATTTGTTAATGGCAAAACGGCAATGACTTCCGAATTTCGTGCTACTTCATCAAATTTGGATCATGTGTGGCTTCGGCGTTGCGTACCAGGGGAGCTGTGGGGAGGACTAGAAGATGCCTTTGGTGCAAATGACAGGAGTCAATTCCATCTTATGATTACAGCAAGATGGGCTGGTAAAATCGTGAAAAAGTGTGGATTCCGCCTAATATGCAAGCCGCTAGAAAACGATTTGGAGGTTTTGCTCAAAGATGATCAATTGATGGATCCAGCTTTAGTTTATGAGATTCAGAATGAATATTGTCAAACAAGCATAGAGGAAGTCAGTTTATTCAAATTATTCCAACATGAAGCGATGGATGTATTCACAGTTGAGGTCTTTCTCTCTCTCTCTCCCCGCGTGATTGATTCAGGGTCTATGCTGGGTGTTTGTGTGTATGTTGCAAAAGCTGAAAATGCTAGATAAACAACTAATACAAGGTGATTCTGCACGCATGGACATGATCAAATAAGCAAACAGGAAGACGGTTCAAATGACATAGAAGATTTGCAAGATAGTAAAATGACCGCACGGGAAGATAGTTTAACGAATTACTCCACATAAGGAATGAATATGGTTGACCTCTCTCTATCTCTTTCTCTTTGCGCACGCATGTTGATACCGACAGTTGGGCGCACTGTGTTGGTATAATGCAAGAGCTGAAAATTCTAGACAGAATAACAAATCTAATTTAGAGGGATTCTGCATGTATATGTCATAGGGGTGGGTACAACATTTGCAAGGGAATGATTTACTATGCATGAATAATTTTTAAATTGTAAGCAAAATTAAAAAGTCTAATTACTGTAGAGCAGCTTTGATTGAACTAAAAGGAATATACTCAAATCTTACTCTTTTACTTGAACTATCCCAACTTGGGTGTTTCTAACAATTTACTCATGTAACAGAAGTGTCGCTATTCCTTAATTTCACCTGGATTCCGAGATGTTAGCCCTGGAGGAGAGATGCCGGAGGGGTTCCACCTTGTTGAAGATGGTACCATATCCTTCATGGCTTCACAGGACTTGTAGCACAAGTTCCTAGAATTGGCTCTCTGTGTTGTTATCGGCATAGAAGATGGAAAACAGGAAATATCTTTTGAAATCGTGCCACATGTTCAAGGCCAAAGGCGGAATGTGCTATCAGGTACTCTAGGTTCATTTGATTCGAATCACGTGTGGATTAAGTGTCTCAAACCGAATGTGCTTTGGGGAGTGTTGGAGGGAGGAGTTGATTTTAGGCAATTTAATGAGTGTTATTTACAATTTAGTGTTAAAATTAGAGTATCGGGTGGAACCGTGAAAAGGTTGGGATATGTGGTAACATGCACACGACTAGAGGATGATTTAAAGGTAATGCTTGAAGACAATCAATTAGTGGATTCGGCTGCACTTTACGATGGTGTATTAGCAATAATATCGGCAACAGATTTCGTATGCGAATTGTCACGTATCTATAGAGAGAAACAGGAAACCAGGGAGAGTGAAACAGATTTAAATGGGAAGAGGCTAGTGCAGTATGGGTTGGCTTACAACTCCTAGAGGGAGCAATCGTTAAGCCAGCAAAACAAATTAGTGGTGGCACAGGTTTCCTGATACCCTGGGACATCTATGTCCTTGTTGCAGTAACGGATGGGCATTCAGTTCAATTTCTCATGTGAGATTCAAATATGTGCAATAAGATAGAGGGTGACTTTGCACACGACATTCATTAGCAAGTGCATTTGTTTTTCCATATTTCCTTGTCAATGGGATCGTGATCTCATTGATAAGTGCCATATTCTGTACAACATATTTTGTTACATATCATTTACTAATCTCAGTGGCGTTAGCACATCCTTGGAATAGTCTCAACTCGAGACATATTCTACTTAGATGTTCCGTCTTGATAATATTTTAATGTTCAGATCTAAGTTAAAGTATATATTTTGAATAAAGACATTTGTGCTTGGCTACAATTGTATCTGATGTCTTGGATTTTTAATTTGGGTGACACGTAACTAATATCAGATTTTCCAGTCTTATTTCCATTGAGACCTCAGTCACCCGGGATCAGTTTTCCAGATTTGCCGCATTTTTTTACATATTTGGCAAGTAGAGGTAATGGCAAATCTTCCCTCCACTTTTACATATGTATCTCCTTGTCATTGTTTTTAATTATTCTGTTTAATCTTACGGGCTTCGCATTATTCATCTACATCGTGCTTTTTAACAATGATGATTATGTATTTTTGTCCAAATATAAGCCTACCAGAAGGTTTGGTGCACACGATTTTGGGAAATATACCGGATTAATTGAGCATAATCAATGAATCACCATCATATGGAGCTTTTCTATAGACACGTTGGGATCACGGTTTCTAATTTAGATTATTTCTCAATGCTTTTGAAAAGTTACTTCCTTTCTTTTTGCTAATTAAATTTTGAAATAATTGCAGATTAACAACAGGAAACCAATCCATAAATTGCCGACATCTTATCAATTCCAATTCTCCCACATTTTGCTCCTGGGGACCACAATCTTCAGCAGGGACTTCCGTGTTGCTGCACTATTCAAGTTTATGGACCTCATCATTCATGCGCTTGTGCAATTTTATCCTTTCGAAGAATTTCTGTCAATTATGTTGGTATGAATGTGATATTTTTTAATAGCAATCAAGAAAGTGTCAACAGAGCATGACATCATAAAATAAGTCGAATTTTTTATTTAAAAAAGACACCGAAAGCATATCCATATTTTTCATAAAGACATGAAAACCAATGGCCCTTGGAGGTAACATTTAAAGATTTGGGGTGGCGCCACCGCTGCCACTTTGGGCCAAATGCTTAGGACCTTTGATATAGCTTCTCCTAATGTGTATAAATGAATTGCATGCCGTTGAAACCTATAGCATATGCCATTTCAACAAAAAATTCTTGCAATTAACTTTAGACTAAACTTGCAATTGATATACTAGATGATACTTCCATCTAAGATTTTAAATTTTTAGAATAATTGATAATGATTTCACAAGATTCTACTAAATCAGGTTTTGTAAGGGTAATGACTCGTGATCTCACCTTTTTCGCTTATTATAAAATACTTTTGATCTTTCATGTGTTTCTCTCTCATTTCCTTTTTAACATGTCCAATTAATAGGAGGAACATGTCATGAATCTAAATAGTGATTGAAGAAATCAAATATTTTTCATATATTTAGAGAAAATTATCAAATTAACCTTAAACACGTTGTATGATTTTTAGTTTTGCCATTTTGCATGAAATTCCGAAGCAAAATCCTCAGATGATCGGTGGCCGTTGGTAATCGCTGACAAGGCAATCTATAGGGAAGGAAGTTAAAATGCATTCCCGATATTATGCGATTTATTTGAATTAGAAACTTCTCTCCCTCTCTCTCCCCTCCTCCTGTAACTAAATCTAATCATTCAAAGCTGAGAAAACGAGAGAGAAACAGACATCTTTTCTAGGAAATCGATCATGTTCAAATGCATCCCGACATTATGCATTTTTTGTTCCCATCATATGTTGGCGTGTCTTCCTCCTGCTGCGTTCTCTGGCTATCGTCGGAGAGGAAGGAAGTTAAAAGTAGGTTTGTTCGATTCTATGAATAACAAAAGAAGGAGAAATATATATAATTGAAAATGGACTAGGCGTGACTATAATAAAAGATGAGGTTAGTATAATTATATTTGAGATTGAGTTCGGTGAGGTTTTAAAGTTGAAAGGGGCTGGATATAATAAATCCATTTATGTCCACTGTAACATCCTGAAATTCGAGCCCTTTGAGGGAGGAATGAACGTGAATTTCGCCAATGCATTGTTGGCTGATCTCACTCGGAACTGATCACTCCTGAGATACTGATCTTGAGGGGAAATGCTAATGAGGACAGAACTCGTGCAACTAAAGAACTTGACCTGGAAAACGACTTGACCGTGAGAATTGCGTAAGGACGATCCTATAGATATGCAGGCCGATTCCAGGGACGAATAGAAGTCGATTCGTAGACAGAAATAATGGGACGACGGGTGATTCCGTCTACTGTTATCAAACCCGTGAACGGCCCTATGTCGATCCTTGATAATCGTGTATTTTGAAATAAGAATCGATCCTTCGCAATTTCATGCAGTCAAGGACGTCCATGTGTTGAGAAGTCTTGAACGTGAATTGGCACGAGTCGGTTACGCGTGAGTTCTCGAAGCCGCCTGTCAGTCTGAGTAGTACCAAAATGGCATTTGAGCGAAATTGACATGGCATGAGAATCCAATATTGGACTTCGAATTTTCGGGAATGTTCGAGAAGGACTTTTGGACAATGCTTCTACGACAGTTGACAGTGCCAATTAAGCCGGGTATTTGGAAAAAGGGATTTTCGGACCGAGGAAACGAGCCTACGAGGATGTGGGCCGGGCAAGATCAGTGTAGGCCTCACGCCCAAGGTGGGACAGCCGCCATGGAAGGCCCGAGGCGGCGAGTGAGCCCGTTTAGGCCAACCGACCCTTCACCCGTCTAGCCCGTTGTTTAACCTTGAGCCGATTCGAGCCCAATAAATTTCCGAGCCCGTTCCTATTAATTTTCCGGCCCATTTCCTAGGCCCGCCTTTCATTTTCAGCCCAAGGACACATTGGGAAATGTGCAAGGTGGAAATGACCAAAATGCCCTTAGATATTTTGAAGAAAAGTCAAAAAGGAAGAGAGAGAAGATGATGTAATGTTTTTGGGGAATTGAGCCAAGCCATTAATGGCCTTGATTGAGGCCTATCTTCAGCCTCACTTCACTCTCTCTCTCCTCTTCATCTTCCCCAAACCGCACACCCTTCTCTTCCTAATTTCCCTTCCTTCCTTCAGTTTTTCAGTTCTGACCTTTCACCGAAAATCGAGTTGTTCATTGCCTTCCTATTAGAATCTCGTCTCGTGCCACCCGCCGTTATGTTCGGAAGAGAATTTCCGTTTAGATAGCGTCGACCGATCGCCGGAAAGAGCCGGTGGCCGATCCGTACAGCCGCCGGAAGCCGGATGTTGCCGGACCGTCACTGTTCCGCCTGTCCCTGCTTTGTTCCGCCTTTCCCTGCTTTGTTCCGCCTTTTCCCCTATTTTTTTCTCATTCCAGCCAAACCACCGCCCATACCAGCCACAAGTGGTTCCCCCTCGACCCCCAGGTGCCGCCAGTCGCTGGCCCGCCGCTCGCCGGAGCTCCGGGCAGCCCGTTCAACTCCGATCAGCTTCTTCCTCCTCCAGCGGTGCAGTTTTCAGAGTTGCGGTGGGGATTCCGAGTTGTTGCTGCTGTGTTGAGCCCGGGACCGCCTTGGATGATCGTGGTAGAGGTCCCCGGGTGTCGGGTTCGTTGCCGCCGCCGCGTCCGTGTCGCCGGCCCGCTTAACGGGTGAGTTTAGCTCCTAATCCCTATTTAGTGCCTAAACTTGCTTAGGGTTGGTTAGTTAGTGTTAATTTTGGTTTAAGGGGTTTAATTAAGTTGTATTAGCCCTAAGATAGGTGGTTAGATAGATGATTAAGATTATATTAGCTTAATTTTTCTTATTAAGCTTAATTGTGCTTAATTTGGGATTAATTGTGTTTATGTGATTGATTAAGCATGATTTGATTTAATTGAATTGATTAATTGTTTTAATTAATGTTTTGTTTAATTTCTGGATTAAATGTTTTAATTAATTGAATTTCGGGAAAATCATTGTTCAGACCTTGTTCAAGACACATTCACGAAAATTCACGGCACTTGTTCATGCAGAAGCTAAATTTAGTCTTATTTTGATGTGCTCTTGATTGTTGTGATTAATTGGAGTGCCGATTGTTAATTATGCTTGTGAATATTGATGAAATGCGTGATCGTGTGTTGGTTGGATTTTGGATTTTGGAATTGTCAAGTGATATCGCATGACATATTGCGTGGGTTATTTGAAATGGCATGTCGCATGAGCATGAGCGCATGAGTGATGTTGCATTCACGACCAAGCAAAAGCAAAGACAAGAATGAACTGTTTGTTGATGTGTTGCATGGTCAGATTAAAGTTGATAGCCGGTTGAGCCGGATGACCGCCAATCCCCATTGGGGTTGTGCGTGACCATTGGGTCGCCCGACGGTGGTCGAGATGCGGGGGGCTGCGGCGAGTGAGCGGGCCCCATGCTCCATAGGGAATGTCGTCGATGGGAGTGAGCCCGTGACGTCGCCGTGCCTCATGGGGGAGGACGATGCCTGGTCTTCGACCGGTAGACCGCCAACCATAAGGTTGTGCCGTGGCCCTAGTGGTCGTAATAATTGGAGCATATGTGTGAGTGTGAGACATGAGAAAGTTGTGTGAGATGCTCTGATTATTCGCATGCTCTTAATGTCATGATGATTTGTGGTACGCACGCATGAGTTGACAGTCGTGTAGGGTGTGTCAATGGCCATGTGAGATCGCTTGTGACGCGATTTGCATGTGAGTGATGAACTGTATCATCTAACGGCCATGTGCCTTGTTTGCATTGTATGCGATTTGACGTGCAGGGTATGGCAGATCGGGTAAGGTTGCATGCGAACCGAATAGTGTTTATTGGTTGACCCTGGTGGTTGTTTGAGTGTGGGTTGTCTGTTGTTGGTTGTTTGATTGCGGGTTGTCTATTTATGCATTTGTGGGGTTGAGTGAGGGGTGGTTCTGGAGAGATACCCCGAGTCGATTTGGCGTACTAACCGGGGCTTAGGGGAAGAACTCGCTGAGATTTTATCTCAACCCGTTGTGGTTAAACATTTTCAGGTCTTTAGAATGGCGTACCCGTAATGGAGAATCCTGCCCCCGCTTCTCCAGTGATCGACCCGACGGAGCTTGAGTCCGATGGGTCCGTGTGACCGTGATGTTGAACCTAAGGGTTCTTCTTGTTTAATTGGATTAGCCTAGTTTCTATTTGATTTGGCTTAGAGGATGGATCGGCCCTTTTTGTCGGGCTTGTAATTCGGAAAACGATCCTCCATTGGTTAATCCAGTAAATCGAATAATTGAGTAGTTCTTTGTTGTTCTTGTTGTTCATCCTCTATCCATGTTTGATTGTATGTTTGTCTGGGGATGGTTCGTCTTCCGCTTGCGCATAATCAAAGATAAAATGAATGGTCGTCGATGGGTCCTGAGACGTCGCTTTCAATCGACCAAGGCAATGGGGTTGTCGCGAGCTCGAGAGTCGGGGCGTGACAACCCCGTCGGTTTTGGTATCAGAGCGAGGTCGAGACTTGGAGTGATAAGGTGCGTGGGATTTTTGGGATAGTGAGATAGGGATGGCTTTTAATTATGTGCCTGTGATTGCTTTTGTGGTTTCGTGTGGTGGCGGGTTGCACATAGTCCAGAGTGATGAGCAATCTGAGCGATCGGCCCAGGCGTAGGGCGTGCAGTCGGACCCGTGCTTAGAGGTAGCACGCGAGGCAGATCCTAAGTTAGACGGGATCCTGCTGGCGCTAGAGACCTTGTTAGGGTAGCAAGTTGAGTGCTTCTGTTGTGGTCCTTGTGGTTCCCCTAGTGAGAGGAGAGGCCTGTGAGAGACCGATACCTAGGCTGGTAGAGCTGTTTCTGAGATTGAAGCCACCGAGGTTCAGCAGCGTGGGCGACCCTGAAGCTGCGACCCTTTGGATAAGGGATTTCTAGAGGATTGTTACAGTGTTGAGGTGTTCAGAGGAAGATCTAGTTCTTTTGGCGGCTTATCGGCTTCAAGGTAATGCCAGTACTTGGTGGGAAGCCACTCAAGGAAAAGTGTTCCCTGAAGGCACGGTTCAGACTTGGGGTGCCTTTCATGAAGCTTTCATTGGATATTACTTCTTGGACAGTGCAAGAGAGTCAAAGATGACTGAGTTTCAACAATTTCGTCAGAATCAGATGTCAGTGGATCAATATAAGGCGAAGTTCGCTGAGTTGGCCCAGTAAGTGCCGAGGTTAGTGGAGGACCCTTTGGATAGGGCGAGACGGTTCAGAGATGGCTTGAAGCTGGAGTTGAAAGCCAGCTAGTGTTCTTGAGTTTAAAGAGTTTTGATGAGATGTACGAGAGGGCCCAGATGATAGAGGAGGATATGATTGAGAGGGCGACCACATTTGGCTCGCGGTTCGTGCCTAATAGAGATAATTGTCGATTTGGAAATGGACCGATGATGGAGAGAAAGAATCCCATCCCACCCAACAGAAAATGGATTGTCATGGAAAGACAATTCAGTTTAACCTAGTAGTGGGTGATATTTTTGAGTTTGTGAGAAATCGAGGAGGATCCTCGACCCCTTTGAAATTTGTCGTTGGAAGTAACTTGTTTATTGGACGAAGGTTGCTAAGATTATTGGACAACTGAGGTTAATTAGTTAGTTGAAGAATCAAGGATGGATCGTTGTACTTATATATTGCTTATTAGTAGCTCAACTAAGGGACGGTCATGAGCAGGTATCCATTATCAAGGATGGATGACTTGTTTGACCCACTTCAAGGAGCTTTGATATGTCCCAGGATAGACCCAAGGACGGGCTATCAGTAGTTGAGGATTAAAAAGGAGGATAAACTAAAGGTGACATATCGTGTGTGATTTGGTCACTTCAAGATTACTGTACCGCCATTTGGATTAACTAATACGCTTGTTGCTTTTATGGATTTGATGGATTGAGTGATTAAGGCGTATTTGGAGCAAATGGTAATTGTGTTCGTGAGTGATATATTGGAATATTCAAGGAAATTAGAGGAACGCGAATAGAATTTTAAGGGTGGTGCTATAGACCATTTGAGAGCATAAACAGTATGCCAAGTTTAGTACGTGCGAGTTTGGGTTTACTTGCGTTGCTTTTGTTATCGTGTGATTTTGGATGAAGGAATTTCTAAGGATCCGCTAAGATCAAGGCAATCATGAATATGTCAGGGCTTATGACGGTGACGAGAGGTTCGAAGTTTTCTAAGTCGGACAAGTTAGTACAGATGATTTGTAGAAAGGTTCTCTACGACAGCTACGTCTCTGATGCGAAGGTTAATGAAGGACATAAGAATTTGAATGGACGAATAAGTGAAATTTTTAAGAGCATAAGTATAAGCTGATTACCACACTAGTTTTGAGGATTTAGTCTACTATGGGAGAATACGAGATTTACAGTGGGGCGTCGTATAAGGGATTTGACTGCGTGGTAAGGCAACAAGGAAGATTGGTTGCTTACGCGTCATGACAATTGAGGTCATTGGATTTAATGGAAGTCAGATAAGTTTTATCTTGATGATTTGAGGAGTTGTAGGTATGGGATCATAAGAGATGACCTATTAAATGGTGAGAATCTTTGATAAGAATTACAGTGGATGATTTATTGCTCGGAAGTCTTAGATTCGATTAAGACGCGAATTTACCCAAGGTGGATTATTTCAAGAGATAATTGAGATAGGGATTTGAGAAATGGATTTTTGTCTTCGGTGGATTAAGAATTAATTATCCCTTCATGCTAGATGGATGAGTGAGGAAATAGCACTAACGATGATTTCTTCTCGAGGTATCAGAAAGGATTTGAAGATGTATTCGAAAGCCTTTAGTGCGATAAATGACATTTGGTTTGCACTAATTTTCAAGTGATTGAGGTGAATTCTTGGTTTGGTTATTAGATGGACATGAAAGGAATGTTAAAAGAAAAATCTGTGGTTTGAGGATTTCGGACAGTGATTTGATGAGAATTCAGTGAATCAGATTTCAAGCGTCGATAAGTGACCCTGTGGAAACGAGCTCATGGGTTGACGAGCTAGAGAAAGTTTTGCACTTTGAGGTGCTCAGACGAGGTTAAAACCGTGAGGCTTGGTATGGGACAGGCCAAAGCAGATAATACCTCTATGAGATGGTGCATGTTTAAAAAGGAATTTTGCTAGTAGTAGTGCAGTTTGAAGATGCCCGTAACGACTGATCCGACGAGGGCGGGGAGTGGTCGCCGGGGCTAGAGTGCATGAGCAAGGAGCGACTCCCGACAGGCTTCTAGGATGTCGAAAGGGGCAGAAATGAACTGAACTACGCACTGTGCAAAAAGAGAATGCTTGTGGGATAAGATTTTATCAGAGTGGTATAGCAGAATTATGGTCACGTTTGTGGAACTCCAGTCTATGGAATGAGGTCAGAGAACTGGGAATCGTTGGTTCAAAAAAAATTGGTTTAGCAGTTATTGAATGCAATTCAGATTATCAGCGACAGACTAAAGACCGCTCAGAGTCATCAGAAGAGTTATGCAGATAAGCGTCGTAGACTGTTGGAGTTTAAGGTGGGCGATCATGTGTTTCTAAAAGTATCGCCGATGTGGGGTACTTCCAGATTTGGCAAGAAAGAAAAGTTGTTTGAGGTATGTTGGACCTTTTGAGACTTTGGAAAGGATTGGGGTTTTAGCATATCGTCTTGCATTGCCACCGAAGCTTGCTCAAGTACATGATGTTTTCCACGTGTCCATGTTAAGAAAGTATGAACCGGACCCAAATCATGTGTTAAATTTTGAGGAACTGGACGTAGACGACAGGGTGTCGTACGTGGAGAGGCCGATACGGATAGAGGACCGTAAAGAGCAAGTGCTTCGAAGCAAGACTATCTCTTTAGTTAAGGTGATCTAGCAGTATCACAGATCAGATGGAGCTACATGGGAAAGTGAGGAAGTGATGAAGCATCAGCAACCCCATCTGTTAAGGATTTGACAGTAACAGCAAATTTCGAGGACGAAATTTTTATAAGAGGGGAAGAATTGTAACATCCTGAAATTCGAGCCCTTTGAGGGAGGAATGAACGTGAATTTCGCCAATGCATTGTTGGCGATCTCACTCGGGCGATCATTCCTGAGATACTGACCTTGAGGGGAAAGGCTAATGAGGACAGAACTCGTGCGACTAAAGAACTTGACCTGGAAAACGACTTGACCGTGAGAATTGCGTAAGGACGATCCCGTAGATATGCAGGCCGATTCCAGGAACGAATAGAAGTCGATTCACAGACAGAAATAATGGGACGACGGGTGATTCCGTCTACTGTTATCGAACCCGTGAACGGCCCTATGTCGATCCTTGATAATCGTGTACTTTGAAATAAGAATCGATCCTTCGCAATTTCATGCAATCAAGGACGTCCATGTGTCGAGAAGTATTGAACGTGAATTGGCACGAGTCGGTTACGCGTGAGTCCTCGAAGCCGCCTGTCGATCAGCGAGTACCAAAATCAAAATGGCATTTGAGCGAAATTGACATGGCATGAGAATCCAATATCGGACTTGAATTTTCGGGAATGTTCGAGAAGGACTTTTGGACAATGCTTCTACGACGTTGAGTGCCCGATTAAGCGGGTATTTGGAAAAAGGGATTTTCGGACCGAGGAAACGAGCCTACGAGGATGTGGGCCGGGCAAGATCAGTGTAGGCCTCACACCCAAGGTGGGACAGCCACCATGGAAGGCCCGAGGCAGGCAGGTGAGCCCGTTAGGCCAAACTGACCCTTCACCCGTCCTAGCCCGTTGTCTAACCTTGAGCCGATTCGAGCCCAATAAATTTCCGAGCCCGTTCCTATTCATTTTCCAGCCCATTTCCTAGGCCCGCCTTTCATTTTCAGCCCAAGGACACATTTGGAAATGTGCAAGGTGGAAATGATTAAAATGCCCTTAGATATTTTGAAGAAAAGTCAAAAAGGAAGAGAGAGAATATGATGTCATGTTTTTGGGGACTTGAGCCAAGCCATTAATGGCCTTGATTGAGGCCTATCTTCAGCCTCACTTCACTCTCTCTCTCCTCTTCATCTTCCCCAAACCGCACACCCTTCTCTTCCTAATTTCCCTTCCTTCCTTCAGTTTTTCAGTTCTGACCTTTCACCGAAAATCGAGTTGTTCATTGCCTTTCCATTGGAATCTCGTCTCGTGCCACCCGCCGTTGTGTTCGGAAGAGAATTTACGTTTGGATAGCGTCGGCCGATCGCCGGAAAGAGCCGTCGACCGATCCGTACGGCCGCCGGAAGCCGGCTGTTGCCGGACCGTCACTGTTCCGCCTGTCCCTGCTTTGTTCCGCCTTTTCCCCTGTTTTTCTTTCATTCCAGCCAAACCACCGCCCATACCAGCCACAAGTGGTTCCCCCTAGACCCCCAGGTGCCACCAGTTGCTGGCCCACCGCTCGCCGGAGCTCCGGGCAGCCCGTTCAACTCCGATCAGCTTCTTCCTCCTCCAGCAGTGCAGTTTTTCAGAGTTGCAGTGGGGATTCCGAGTTGTTGCTGCTGTGTTGAGCCCGGGACCGCCTTGGATTGTCGTGGTAGAGGTCCCTGGGTGTCGGGTTCGTTGCCACCGCCGCGTCCGTGTCGCCGGCCCGCTTATTGCATTAACCCTAGCTATTTGTGCACCATAGGGGTTGTATCTTCCCAACTTCTTATTGGCTGGAGACTTTTTTTCCCTTCTTGCATTTCTCCTTGTGCTACACTAGTCTGAGCTGTTGCTTTGACTTTTAGCTGGCCAATGTCACTCCCAGACCTTGAACATATCTCTTTTCCACGCATTTCCTAATGAGCCAGAGGTTCTGAATCATCCACTTCCTCCTCACTGCGCATTCTGATTGGGTTCTTCCCTTCTGAATCAAAGGGAATCAGGGGCAATGTTTACAGGAGTTTCTCGTTTTCGACTTGACTTCACGAATAAATTTAAATATGCTTTCTAATATAATTTAACTAAAAAATTCAAAAATTGTTAATTCATCAAGTTTCTCCAAATGCACTTTTTTTTAATCAATCTTCCATCCTACTAAGTAGGACAAACAAACTAAGAAATTCTTTAGATATATGAAGTCATTGATACATGGCCTAGCAAGGCTTGGTAAGATTTATTTAAATCTACTTACTTACCAAATTTCCTATCAATATAACCTGTGATCAAATTACATGGAATTCATAATGATCAAAGTGAGTAGTAGGCTCAATTAACATTAGTGATATTCTTAATCTCATCTGTGACATCGATGGAGACAATAGTAAAATAAGCTAAATTTTAGATGCAATTCCTATCAAATCCAATGTTAGTGGACACGTTACTCCCCTTTCATTTTTGCCTGTGGATACTTTACCCTTTTGAAGTGCCATTCTTTCGTAAAGTCCAAATGTAGAAATCCTTTTTGACAGCATAATCTGAATGTAATGTCTCACTTCACACTTAGATGAAGTCTTCCTTACAAAGTTTCATAAGAAATATCCAATTATTTTGATAATGACTTAAAATTTGATTTGACAGGGAATGAAATTACTAAGCAAATGAATTCCAAAAAAGAAACAACAAATTCCTTCGACCCAATTCTTGTAAGTTCCCCATCATGTGGTCTAGAGCGTGTGATTCACTAATTAAATTAAATTTTTTGTTGTTTTTTTTTTGCTCAGATTCAAACAAATGATCTCCACCGAACCCTTAGGCCCAATGAAGAGATTCAGTCAAATTGGCATGATTTGCCGATGCCTCGGCAAATCTGTGTAGCTTGACCACTTTATGATGGAAAATGCCCTATGGTTTGGAGACTATGCTGAGGTTTCCCTTTCGAGCCCCAAATTGGAAAAATCTTTTGTGGAGATTTGATGGGTGTTTTTATTTTTTTGGGAGGGAAGGGGGCAGGGGAATATGCCTGATTATTAAAGGCTCAAAATCTTAACAAAGATCTTTGCCATGCTTGTGAGAGAGAGAGAGAGAGGAAGAGGATTTTGTACGTGCAAGATTTGTAAAAAAAAAGAAGAAGCAGAGGACAAAAGTACTTGGCACTGCATGGAATTAAATCTCCCATAAAGGCGAAATATGACGTCATCCAAACGCAGACACTTCGTCGTCGCCTTGCAGGGCTCCAGTGAGTCTATCCCAGCCGTTCCTCGTGGAGAGACCTTAGGAGAACAAATGGTCGCGGTCGATGCCCCGGGTCCACGACAAGTCAAGATGCTCATGATTTACCCATAAAGCCCCGGTGTGTTGAAATTTTTGGGCCCACCATGGGCATTAAAGTCGAAATTTATGTGGGATTCGATCCCGGGTAAGGAAACGACAGAAGCTGACTGAGACGTAAGAAACTAGATTGAAAAAAGAGCAGGTTCTTTTCTTAGTTCTTGCGCACGCCATCCAACATCCATCTGGCTCACTCACAGAACACATAAACCATAAACATCTAAAATTGGATTTCGCCATACAAATTTTATATATCTTCCAATGAATCAAGATATTGTAAAATTTTCCTCATATTGCTCTTTCAATTCAAATTCTCGCCGTCCAATGCTAAATTTATTGACAGAATTTCAACCTTGAACAACAAAACTCTGCATAAAACCAAAGAAGGGAACCATAACTTCATTGAGGTAGTCAAAAGAGTTGTAGAACACATGCGATGTCTTAGGATTTTGAGCAGAAGGCTCTTGGACGCACTGACACCACCCACCCCTGTTCGCCCAACTGTATCCTGTCGGCGGACGTGTATTTTGTGGTGGTCACCCCCACGTGTGACGACATGTATTCTTGCCGAGGTGGGCCTCCGCCCACTCCCCAACTGCTAATCCGCACCGCGCATAATCTGATTCGAGATCTGTGGGTCGGCTGGGGTCGCATTCCATTTTCCTAGTGACTACAGTTTCAACCTAAACGTGGTATGACAAATTGTAATTTAATTAGTAAGTCAAGCATAGATGTGGGTGTTCATCGCTACATGGAGGATTACGTGAGAACACGTTTGGGCTTGGAGATTGAAGTGCGTTGGGCGAGCATGTGGCAGGCGGGCAACGTGTGGACGGCGTGCGGGAAACGTGCAAGTGGTGTGCACTGATTAGAAAGGTCATCGCAGAGTCGTAGCCTATTATGCGAAATCTAAGAGGATTTTGCCTTTTTTGCCCTAGTTGCTGAATGCCCATCTTTCTCTCTTTTTTTTTTTTCTTTTGGTTTGACTATAGACTCCCTATTATGCTCGGGGAAGCTTTTTGCTCGCATGGTCGACACTTATTCACCCTTGAATTTTGTACAATGATTCTTGGCTTTTTTCCAGGACCGTTAATGTCATGTATGTCCATGTGTGTAAGAAGTTGCTTCCTGTTGGCGCTTGGTGGTCATCGCTTCCTATTTGAAGATTGGGGTCCTCCCCTCCGTTTGGTTCCTTCAAATGCTTGCTTCTTTTCCCTCTTCAAGATAAAAAAGCCTTGACCACTCCACTCCGACATGAACGAGTGATCGAGACTTCTTTATCAGACATGATTGCCCCCCACGTGGCAAAAGGACCCATCAAATCTCCACAAAAGAATTTTTTGATTTGGGGTTAGAAAGGGAAACCTAAGAACAAATTGAAATAAAATATTGGCGGAACTTCGATCTTTGAGGTGACGTCCATTCCCTCTTCTCTTTTGTCTTCATATTTGACTTTTCAACCCTTTTTTTTATTTTTTATTTTGTTACAAAGGTGGCTTCCTATTAAACAGTGCCCCCATCTTTTCCAAGACTGCTACTCCCCGGACTGAGAGGGAGAGAGAGCAAAGACTAAGAGAGAGAAAGCAAAGCAGCCCGTTCGCATGAAAAAGGAGGGAGAAGCTCTCATTCACTGGAGGCCAACCCATTAGTCATCCACCACCCCAGCACTGCCCCCGAACTAGGTAGCTTCCCCTTCGTCTGTGCATCCTTTGTTTTGGGCATTTCATGATGGAGTTTGTGGCCATCCGGCTCACGCAAACTCAGCTCCTTGTAAAAGCTACTTGGAGAACACGTTTGGGCTTGTGGGTTGAGGTGTGTTGGGCGAGGGTGTGGCGGGCGAGCAACGTGTGGATGGCGTGCGGGCAACGTGCGGATGGCGTGCAGGCGGCGATTGATGTCACTGACTCGGTACCGGTAGAGGAGGACCTCCTTGTGCATGAGGAGGCCACAGAGCATTTGGGTGTACATGCTCTAGAAGGAGTCCGCGCAAAGGGACAGCCTCACTCGGGCTCATGTAGACTCGGTACGGGTCGTAGGGGTGAGTCATGACGTGTTCACTCTTGTAGTAGCTCGTGAGCACCAGGTGCGCCACCAGGCCACCCGGCATCTTGGTCTCCGCCTTCTTGGTGAAGAGGAAGTAGAGGTCCTTGCCCTTATCCGGTCCAGGCACATAACTGCATATCAAACAGACAAAATCCCAATAAAAATAAAATTCAGATACCACTTCCAAAATAACTTTAATGATGAGAGGAATGTTATCTTGAATCATTTTATGAGATAGAGCATTACAGGTCTTCTAACAAGACTCCGTTCGGACAAACTACACTTTTCGCCGCAGAAGGTCTAAGGACAAAAGGCATACGCTACAAAAAGAACCATAGGATCTCCCTAGGGGAGATACTTACAAGGAAATACAAACTAAAAAAAGTGCAGCACCCCGCCATCATTTCATTTATCATGATTCTACTAAAAGTTGCGCCTTCTTTATTAATTCAATTCTCATTCGGGAATTTTTTAGGCGATACTCACAGGTTCATGGCCGGCATGAGGAGACTATAGAGCAGTTGGTGGCGGTCCAGCTCCTCTTGAATGGTCGACGAGTTGGCCTCCGGTGAAGCTTCAGGAGACTCGGAGGGGGACCTTTGGCGGCGGACAACATCTTTCCGGTGAGCTTCCTCTCTCCATTACGAACCAGCCTCTCAAGCCCTCAGTTATGCGAACAGAATCCTCCTTAGGCAAGCGTCCTCTCCGCCTCCTATCTCAGATTCTCTCCCTTGTTCTTTTCTCTCGTTTTTCTCTGGCTTTTCTCTCTTCGCTGATATATCACTCGAGCGAGCTTCCCCCAGCTAGAACGAATGTTCCTCCTCCTCTCTCCTCTCTCCAAGGCCAGCATCCTCCTCCTCTAGCCCTGCCAATCTTTCCGGTTCTGTCTTCCATCGAGCACGCTTTCGCTCACGCCGTCCCTCCTCCTATTGCGTCCATTTCCTCTTTTTGGGCTTAAGTGGAGTCTTAGAAGAAAAATGAAAATTGGGCCAAGAAGAAACGAAACGAAGATGGGCCAAGGGAGTGGGATTTCAGGGGGCCGAAATTTTATTAAAAGAGTGTAATATAATTATCCCTATTTAATTTTCTTCGATGTTTTTATCCCACTTTCCGTAATGGCTATAGTTTCAACCCAAAAGTAGTATGACAGATTGTAATTTCATTTGCTAAATTAGGCATAGAGTTGGGTGACATAAAAATTCAATTCTTCAACTTGCAGTTGACTGATTTCTTTTTTTGGTTACTTTAAAATGATGAAAGTATGGTTCACCAACTTGTGAAGCAAGAGTTCGTGCATGAGGGCTAGTATTCCATTATGTGCACGCAAGCATAAAACAAAAACAGACTCAAAAGATGATATGTCTTTCGAGGAGAATGGTTATTTATAATTTGCAAAAGAAGAGAGAAAAGAAAGACGCTTTGGTTGCGACTGCCATTTCCTGGAAGCCAATTAAGTGACCGACCTTTTTGAAAAGAGGAGATGCTCTACTTTCCATACAGGAAAATGAAAAGAAAAGGACTAAAGTACCTTTTAGGGCAGCCAATGGAGTAGCTGACCTTTTTTAAAGAGATGGGAAGACACGCCTTTCCGCATAAGACAAAGGAAAACAGAGGATTAAAGAAGATGGAATCCATTTTCCCGAAGCCAGCACATTAGTCATGGCTCCACCCTCATGTTCATTTGATTGAAAATTTGCAAATGAGGGCCGTAGGAAATACGTTCATAGAATTTTTTTATTTTCATATAATTATCTACCAATCAAATTCATTAGCAGTCTAATTAACAATAAATTCAACTTACATAAAGATTTGTGCCAATAAGACATCTCGATCAAATGTGATCTTCAATGAAAAAAAGTTTCACTCTTAACACTTTAGGTGCCTAAAGCGCACAGTAAAATCCCACGTACCTCATTTTCTGAAATTCTAATATACTTTAAAGGTGTAATAATGTTCTTTGTTGACCTTTGAATAAAAAGTCAGGCACCTGATATATAAAATAAATGAGGAGTAGATCAAATGGTGAAACAAAGCATCAAATCTTAGGCAACTCATCTCTCATTGTTAACCTCCTCTCCTCGTTGATTCTAATGGCTTCTTCCTCCAAGCCCAAAAGGAGTTATGATGTCTTCTTGAGTTTCAGAGGTCCAGATGTCCGCAACTACTTTCTTGGTCATCTCTATGTGGCTCTAGATCAAGCAGGGATTTACACTTACATCGACGATGAAGAACTGAGGAAGGGGAACAAATATCACTTGCACTTATGAAAGCGATCGAGGAATCGCGAATCGCAATCGTGGTTTTCTCCAAGGATTACGCCTCCTCGCCATGGTGTTTGGACGAAGTAACACAAATCATGGAGTGCAAAAAGGAAAGAGGCCTCGTGGTCTTTCCGGTGTTTTATAAAGTGGATCCTAAAGAAGTGAGAACCCCAAGAAACGACCAGAGTTATGGACATGCTTTGGCCAAGCATGAGGTCAAGTTTGAGAAGGATCCAGAGAAAGTGAAGAAATGGAAGGAAGCTCTTTATGACGCTGGTAGCTTGTCCGGGTGGCATTTTACTGATGGGTACGTGAGAACAACTCTACTACTTCAATTAGTCTAGATCTTTTGATGCTTAATTTTCTCTCCTATAAAGTTAAGGGGTAATTTGACCCCTCACTCTCAAGCAAACACACACAGCACAGATCACGCCTATCCAGCACACGAAACAGCGCATCACGTGCGAGCGAAACAGAGCACCCCGTTCGTCCTCTCGAAGCCTTCCCCCGGCCAAAAAAAAGGCCACGCCGCCGCCCGATTTCTACATCCCCACGCAGCCCCAACCGCGTCACCTCAGCCCCTCTCCATCTCTCTGGATCAAGGGGCTTAGGCGACGAGCCGCAACCCCAGATCTGCCGTGTTGAACCCAGATCGCGGGGTGGGTAGCCTTCGGCGATGGTCACCGGGGCTGGCTACGACGGCTGAGGCTTTCCTCTGTCGCAAAGAAAGACGACTACTTATTTTACTAGTACTTTTTTTTTCATTATTTTTTTTCAACTATTTGGAACATGATCGAGATAGTATTTAATTCACATCTTACTAATTTTTTGAAGAAATAATAATATAAAAAAGTACATTTAATCAGTTTAGTCCGGTCCGATTCATCATTAGAACCAAGAATCGACTATCCAAACACCGATTCCATTTTAGGAATCGAGAATCGAACCAACACTATGAGAAATTGGACCGCCCAAACACCTGTTCTATTTTTAGAAACTGGAAACCGGATTGACACTCTCGACAAGCGGACCAAGTCGGTTGGTTCAATCTTTTCTGAACGGTTTTCAATGTGGGCGGTCCGTTTTGCATACCTCTAGGTGCGGTTAGCCCATACCCTTTTTCGTTCGTTTAATAGATTTTAATTATTAAAATTCCAGGAAAATATGAAATGTGTTTTTTTTTTATACAAAACCCAAAATGGTGAACTTGCAAATTGATATATGCTTTAAAAGGGAAATTGCACAATTGTCAAATAAAACAAGTATCTCTGATGTGGCAAGACGCAGAGCATTATCGTGTCATATGGCACATATTTGATCAATTTGCATTAATTTAGTGATTTTTCATATATCTTAAAATGCATTAGTAAAAAAAATATTTTTCGTTTTAAAAAACTCATGATAGTAAATTATCGACTTAAACTGAATCTTTTATATCTGCTGATCTCTAATTCGAAATAATAGATGGAAACAAGAAATCTCTTGAAACAAATTTTTAGCCAACATCTTGAACCAATTTTTCTTTCTGCAAATTTTGGGCTTCGAGGACTTGAGTTGAAGCTTGTCCCTCAGGCTTCTTTAAATTAGTCTCTGTTTCCAATTACATCAAGCCTTTCATTGCCAACATGGGCACCTCTCTCACGAGAGCATTTCTCCCTTCCTTTGTATCCATATAGTCATTTTCTCGGAAGAAATATTTTGTCCACAGAGTAGTTTACCTCGTTACGTAACCCATCATATATAGGTAAAGATAAATCCGTGTTCTATAAACCTTTTTTATTTGTTAGAAATGTTTATTTTAATTATTTATAGAAAGAGGATGAAAAACTATGTTTTTGAAAGGAAATACAACCCTTAATGACATTCTTGGAAAACTCGAAGCTTTAAAGAGCAAGAAGGTAATTGAAAGATAGTTTTCTTTGTCCCAGTGACAAGCGCAAGTGTCTTTGTTTGTCCACTTCAAAAAGTGGGACTCAAGTCACCGGTTCCGGCCGGTCCGGTCCCGGTTCCCGGCGGTCCGGGCGGTTCCGGTTCTTTGTCCCTAATCCCTAAACTGTAAACTTTGATATTATTAGGATTTACCTCATGATAATGCTAACTTAGACTTCACGTCATTGGTTTCCATCACAGCTACTACTTTGCTAAAGAAAAACCAGATAAAAGGGTAGGCATTTGGAAAATCTAAGGAAAAACAAGATAATTCCACGAAAGTCTGGAGAGAGACCAAGACAATGTCGATCAGCATTTAGCATATCCAATAATTAACTTGAATTTTAATTAAACATAAAATAAATTAACACATAACATGTAGAATAAGATGAAAAATATAGTCTTAGACAAGTGTAGACACGGGCATCTTACTAGTTGGATATGTACGGACATTCATCTCCAGATATATTGTGGACTAATTTCTTACTTAGCAATTCTCTTTAATTACTTATTCATTTCTTTGGAATGCTCTCTAAGCAATTTCAACTAATTTTTCCTTGTCAGATATGAAGCAGGGCTTATACAACATATTGTATTGGAGATCTCAACTCAACTAGATCGAACACCATTACATGTAGCCAAGTATCCGGTTGGGATGGATTACCGAGTACAAGAGCTTAAAACAATCTTAAATTTACAGTCCAAGGATGATGTTCTTATGGTAGGATTATGGGGACAAGGAGGTGTAGGGAAGACAACCCTTGCTAAAGCCATTTATAATGCTATATTTAGAGAGTTTCATGGTGCTAGTTTTTTGGAACGTGTTCGAGAAAATTCCAAAAATTCTCTTGATTTGGTTCCTCTACAAGAAAAATTGCTATTGCAAGTATTACAAGGGAATAAATTAGTGGTCTACAGTAGTGGTGGAGGAACTCAGTTAATTCAAGATAGACTTTGCAATCAGAAAGTTCTCATTATTCTTGATGATGTTGATGATGCATGCCAGTTAAATGCTTTAGCTGGTGATCGTGAGTGGTTTGGTAAAGGAAGTAGGATAATCATCACAACAAGAAATAAGCATTTGCTAACTTCTCATGGGGTAGATCGGGATCATATGTATGAAGTTAAAGCTCTTGAGGATGGTGAAGCTCTTGAACTTTTTAGAAAGCATGCTTTTCTAGGAAATCAAAGAACAGAAATAAGCAACAATCTTGTTGATCAAGTTTTGCATTATGCGAGAGGTCTTCCTTTGGCTCTTGAGGTATTGGGTGCTTTCTTGTGTCGTAGAGGAGAACATGAATGGAGAAGTACCTTGCAAAAACTTGCCAAAAATCTTGACAGAAAGATCAATGACGTGTTAAAGGTAAGTTATGATGGATTGGAGGATTATGCGAAGGAGATTTTTTTGGACATTGCTTGTTTCTTCAAGGGGAAGAGTACAGAGTACATTAAGAAAGTTCTTGATAGTTGTGATTTTGACACAACTATTGGTATACAAATTCTTATTGAACGCTGCTTGATTAGCAAAGAGTGTTGGACCATACAAATGCATGACTTAATGCAATTAATGGGTATGGATATTGTCAAACAAGAATGTCGTGATGACGCTAGAAGACGCAGTAGGTTATGGCTTTATGATGATGTTCTTGATGTTCTGTCAGGAGATATGGTAAGAGTTATAAGAATTCATATTCAATTCTTATATTTGACTTTGTTTACTTTAATTACAAAGTAACGTTAATATATTTAAATGAATACACAGGGATATGAACATGACAAGAGCTATAGTTTTGGAGCTACCAAAGCCAGAAGAGATGTAAATCAGTCCTAATGCTTTCATAAACATGAGAAAGTTGAGATTGCTCATCTTGCTTAATGTAGATAATTCTTTCCAAGGTCCCATCCATCTCCCTAATGAGTTAAGGTGGTTTGAATGGCCTAATTGTGTCTCGATTCCAGATTTTAGCCATGGTCCAAAGAAGTTAGTTGGACTTGATATGCGGAAAAGCAAAATCAAAGTAGTAGGGGAACAATTTAAGGTGCGTATTTACATGATCCTTTTTTCATTACTTATATGTATTGAATCTGATTATGTACATTGTTGTCCTTAGGAAACCATTATAGTTACTATGTTCTTTACACATATTAAGGCATCAAATGTAGGCTGTCAATCAGTACGTGAACCATTGAATAAAAACACTACCTTCTAGTTGACAACTTGTTGGTTATATTTGAAATACATATAGGAAAGATTTCATTTTTCATCCTTGTACTTTAACTGTTTTTCTAATCAAGTGCATGTGTTTTTAATTTATCTAAATAATCTAGTCATTCTACTTATTCAAAATGTCTAATTAAGTCTCTTTGGCATCATATCTTGCCAAATCCAACCAATGTGGTCATCAAGTATGATGTAGATTGAACATTGCCTACATGGATAGCCATTGTAAATAATGAATGAGTGCCCATGTATGTGTGATATTTAATCCACGTTACAGTGCAGGACCGTCCACTGGCCACATCAGCTAGATTTGGCTAGATTTAGTATTAGAGAGAATTGATTAGACAATTTATGTAAGTAGAAGTATTTGATTAGAAAAATCAAAAGTACAGAATGTTTATTAAAAAAGTAGTGAAAGTATCAAGATAAAATAAAACTTTTCCGTAGATACATGAAAAATGACAACAGCAAAGTCAAATCATAATGATTTTGAGAAGAAAATTGAAACAAAAGCTCCTTGGTTTGTAAGATAAACATTTGAGTGCTGAATGTGCTTAAAATATACCATGAAACTTTTAATTTGATCCGTAGGTTTTTGATATATAGTTGGTAACGGTCTCTGTGCTTTCAAGGACCCTTCCCATGAAAGAATAGAGAAGTCACGCCTTTAGAACTCTTTGGATGGTGATGGGTAAATCTCTTTTCCTTATTAAGTCAAAATATTGTTAGCAATGGAATTTGATAGTTACCGATGTCTTTCACCCTTACCAACATGGAGCAATGTTCCGATTTTGCATTTCAGAACAGCAGAATCACCCCTATGTAATTTGTTCAGGAAAATTGTAAGGACAATTTATTTGCCTGTGGACAAATAGAAGTGTTACTAGTTGATCCATGTTTTGGGGTAATGCTTATGAATTTTGATGTATTAAGACTTTTTTATATAGTTTCCTAGGATGTGGACATACCACTAGTTTTTTAATTGAAAACTAAGAGCCAGTTTTTGAATTGAATATTTATCGCCATTCTTTTTTTTTTCTTGTTTGGAATGTTTCTTGCAGGACTTTAAAAAATTGAAGTTCTTGAACTTCAGTGAATGCCAGTGGCTTGTTTATATGCCGAACCTCGATTATATTCCAAATCTAGAGCAATTGGATCTCCATGGGTGCAAGAACTTGGAGCATGCCCACGTATCAGTTGCATATCACGCCAAACTACAGTTATTGAATTTAGGTGGGTGCTCTAACCTTAATGATCTCCCTGCTAGGCTCCAGTCCAAGAATCTTCAACTTCTCATTCTTGAAAATTGCTCAAAATTGCAAAGATTCCCCGATATTCCAGATGAAATCAAGAGCTTGCAAAAACTTGATTTAAAAGGGACTTCAATTGAGGAACTTCCTACATCCATAGAAAATCTTGTCTCTTTGGAGGAAATGGAGTTAAGTTATTGCAAGAAATTGACAATCCTTCCGACTAGCATTTACAGATTGCAAAATCTTACAAGCCTAAAGCTTGGAGGCTGTTCAAAATTAATCAAGTTTCCAAAGAAGGAGGAGGATTCGAGTGAACCCCATGCGAAGACGGGATTTCCTAAGTTAAAGTTTTTAAATCTTAGTGAATGTAGTTTATCAGAAGTAGAGTTTCTAGAGAATGATTCCTGTTTCCCCTTCTTAAGAAATCTGCATTTGAGGGGAAACAATTTTACTAGCCTTCCTGCATGCCGGCGACTAAATAAGCTGGATTGGTTGGATGTTTCGTATTGCCATCAACTCCAAGAGATCCTTGAGATTCCACAGCAACTGAATAAACTATATGAAAATAATTGTGAGTCCCTAAGTAAAATTCCCTTCGACATTGACGTTGACGTTGTTGACTTCTCTTCATGTCATGCATTGCTCCATAATGGCTTCACCATGAATGATTTGTTCAAGCTTGAGGTTAGACTCTCTCTCTCTCAAACCCCCTCCCCCTTTCTCCCAATACATATATAACAATTTTTGGATTACTGTGAGGATAATAACTTATTTTGACCTACAAATTCTTGAAGGAGTGGCCCCACAACAATTTATAATTATTTGTTAATTAATTTTTTGTGGTACAGAGTAGATTGTTATTTTCACAGTAGATTAAATACTGTCAACCAATAAATTCTCTTAATATGGAGTCTTGTAAATGTTGGTGCACGAGTGTTTTATATTGCAACAAGCTAAAGATCTTGCATTAGTGGGCCAATTAAGAAAAGCAAGCATTGAAAGTGATTTTGAGTGTATATGTAGTGGAGGTGGTTATAAGGTCATGCAAATGATACTCTTCACTTATTTAGCTCTAGTTCGCTGTGGAATTGCACAATTTAAAATATCAACAATACATGTACATTTAATTACAAAATCTTCAACAATATGCATGTTGTTTCCACCAGTACAAAAAATCTTTGTGATGCTATTGCTAATTATAGCTGAACTCTAGGAACACCCACTTAATTCATTGGGAATCCTCCTTTTAGGTGCCAATTTCAATAAATTATCTAACGGTCTACATCTTTGACAGCAATTTCATCCAAAAATTGTTTGCGAACTTCTTTTACCTGGAGAAGAGATGCCAAAGTGGTTGCTCCCTAATGATGAGGGTTCTATTTCTTTTATGGCTTCAAAGGACTTGTATAACAAGTTTCTAGGATTAGCTTCTTGTGTTGTATTCCAAGAAGGAAAAAAAGAAGAATTTAACCTTGAAGGGTACGTTAATGGCAAGAAGACGATGGAAGGCTCAAGCACCATCGGTTCATTGGATTTGGGTCATGTATGGCTTCTGTATTGCTTACCAGAGGTGCTGTGGAAAGGAGACCCTTTTGGTCCAAATGACTGGAGTCATTTCCAGTTTATCATTAGAGCACCACCTAGTGTAATTGTCAAGAAGTGGGGATTCCGATTAATATGCAAGCCACTAGAGAATGATTTGGATGTTTTGCTTCAAGATGATCAGTTTCTAGATTCAGCTTTACTCTATGAGGTTTCGCATGAAGATAGTCAAATGATCATAGAGGAAGAAAGTTAAAGAGAAATAGACAATTTACGAGCACAGAGGAAAATAATTGAAGCAATTTAGTGCACAGAGAGTCGAACATGGTTGCTCTATTTTTCCATCCAGAATATGCAGGTTGTTAAATCTTGTAACCACGATGCTTCATGGCGGCTCAAAACTAACCAAGTTTCCCAAAAAGGAGGAAGTGATCCCCATATGGATACATATTTCTTAAGAAGAGATCCTCAAGATTCCTCGTGACTTCAAAGGACTTGTATTACAAGTTTCTAAGATTAACTTTCTATTTGTACTCCCAGTGAAAGAAGCAAGCGAGAATAACCTTGCGATTGAAGTATCCATTGATGGAGACATTAATGCTGCACGCCCCTGGACTTTCAGTTGGATCATCTATGGCTTCATTATTGCAAAGCAAGGGAGCTGTGGGGAGTAGGCCCTTTTAGTTAAATGACTGGAGTCATTTTCTAGTTAGCATTAGAGCATCGGGTGGTGGAATTGTGAAAAAGTGGATTCTGACTCACATATGAGCCATTAAAGAGCGATTTGAAGGTTTTGCTTCAAGGCAATTAGTTGCTGGATCCCGGTTTACATTATGAGATTTGGGATGAAGATAGTCAAATGAGCACAGAATAAGAAAGTTCAATCGAAACTGAAAATCTACTGGAAAGTCAAAATGAGCACAGAGGAAGATAATTCAAGCAAATTAATCCACAAAAGATGAAACATGGCGGACTTTTCAATTGAGCTCTCTCTCTCTCTCTCTCTCTCTCTCTCTGTGCATCCGAGTATGTGTCTGCGTGTATTGATAGTGAGTGTATGTTGGATGCACTGTGTCTGTATACTGCAAAAGTCAACAATTCTAAACAAACAAACAAATCTAATATAAAGCGATTCTCCACGTATTTGCAATAGGGATGGCTACAACAAATGCTAGGGAATGGTTTTTATGGCATGATTATCATATATAACGTAAGCGAGGATTGATATGTCTAATTATTATACAATGATAAATATGTGTGATTATTATAAAAACTCTAGTTTGGTTGAATCACGAGGAATGTGCTCAAATAAAACTCTCTACTTGAACTAGTTACAAACTTGAGTATTTATAGCAGTTTACCATTATAACAAAAGTATCACTATTGTCGAATTTTTCCTAATTAGTGAAATGTTCTCCCTTGAGGAGAGATGCTAGAGGAGTGCAATCTTGTTGACAACAGTATTGTATCTTTCATGGCTTCACATGACTTGTATGACAAGTTCCTAGGATTGGTTCTTTGTTTTGTTTCCTGTGTAGAAGATGAAAAAAGGGAAATATCTTTCAACATTGTGCCCCAAGTTAATGGCCAAAGGCAGAATGTGCTATCAGAAACTCTTGACTCATTTAATTAGGATCATGTGTGGATTCAGTATCTCATATCAGATGCGTTGTGAGGAGTTTCAAAGGGAGGAGTTGGTTTTGGTCAATTTGACGAGAGCTATTTCACTAGCCTTAGACCTAGACTATTGGGTGGAATAGTGAAAAAGTTCGGATATGTGATAAGATGTAGGCACCTAGAGAATGATTTGAAAGTTGTGCTTGAAGACGATCTATTAGTGGATCTAGCTGTACTCTATAAGGTCTGCAAACGTCGCCTATGAGTAGAGGAACTAGAAGCCAATGACAGTGAAATAGATTAAACAGGAAGGGACAAGTGCAGCAGTGTTGGCTTACGCCTCGTAAGGAAGCAATCGTTAAGCCAAGGGGTCCAAACTGTTGCACACCCATGGAGAGTACAAAGGACGACATGGTTAAACTACATAGATGCAAGGGAAGATCGTCTTCTTCCTCAGCAAAGCACGCGATAACCATCACTGCATCGACCTGGAATGCAATTCCCACTAATTTTTATGGTAGTCTGGTTTTGTTGGATGGTTGATCACGACTTCGGAGGGAAGTGAACTTCTTCCTTTTTTTATTGTTATGGTGGGTTTAACGTAAGAGCTTTATTATGCTGGACCTGTCCCTGTAGTTACTTGTTTTATGCCTGCGTCATTTGATTTAAAGGTGAAATCACGAGTCAGTGACACACTCGAGATAAGTCCATCCAGAGAAATCGTTGTGAATGAATATTTAAACTCAAGAAAATTCATAGCAAGTACTTGTTTTTCCATATTTCCTTGCGAATCAGATTAGTGATCGCATTACCAATAGTCTTACTCTGAGCAGCATGCTAAGGTTACACATCAGCAAACTGAGTTTCTAAAACAAAACCATCAAAATGCCTTAAAAACAGAATCGAGAACCAAGAGGTGACATGAGATTTACATGATTCAGTCGAAGGCTGATGTTCATGAGTGAATGAGAAAAGCAAAGACTTGCATCTCCTAGTACAATGAAAGAGAAAGAGCTATCGAAATCTACCGTTATCGTGTCTAAGTCTCAGAGTGAAGTTAGCAGGAACTTATCTTCACGTGTGAGCTCTTTGAGAGTTATTTTCCTTTGTTTTTCACCTTCTTCCTTTTTTTTTTTTTTTTTTTTTTTGTAAATGACGCGAAAATATTAACCTCGTACTAATGGCAAGTATTTAATTTGAGTTGGTGATTATTTTCAAAGTGACCAGGTTCCATGCATATTCCCAATGAACCTTGAAAGTCTTTGGCAAATGATAATGTATCCCAATGCTGAATTTCATACTCCTCTCACCTTGGCACTGCTTGCTTGATTAATTTTGCACTTCAAGAATCTGTGATCTCGAGGGGGACAAGAGCATGAAAACGAAGAATAAGCACTCCCTGAGATACTAAAGAGATCTGGCATAATCTGAAGCAAGTCCCAATGCGACCACACCCGTACTCGTCTCCCCCACATGATATCTCATTTATTTTTGTAAAGTTGTATCAATACAATGTTCGAGGAACTATACGGAATTGCCTGCCTAAATTATAAGGTGAAAGGATATTATACTAATATGAAAAGTCATTACAGATATTCTTCTAAACACGTCTCCACTATAGGAGAAATTGTAACATGGGTGTAACATATGTACTAAACTAAATCTGAATCATTGCAGTTCCTCCACTTGAGACAGCTTTGTCGTCGTGGACACACCAACGTATAGTATGTCTTTTATGGCCCCACTTAGCCTGGATTGAGGAAACATGCCAAACTTTCTCCCTTAGTCGCCTATAAAAAGCTCAAACACGCTCTTGCAATTCACCCTGCGGTTGCTTCTGGAGTGTGTATGCTCTCTAAGAAGGATCGAGAGCTAAGAGAAATGGTATTGGTAGGAACAACCCAAGTCCCGGTGATATTGTTCTCCGAGGAATGCATGAAACCAGGGAAAAGTTCATGGGTCAAAGCTTGCGAAGTGATCATGCAGGCCCTTGAGGATAACGAGTGCTTCATTTTGGATCACCCCAATGTCCCTCTTGGCCTTCATGACTCTATCTTTAGCGTTGCCAAGGATCTCTTCGACCTCCCCCATGAATCCAAGATCAAGAACATTAATTTGAAGCCTGTCCTTGGCTACACTGGAAAGATCCCTGCGACTTCTGTTGTCGAGGCCCTGACCATCGTTGGCCCCGAGAAGCTTGAAGAGTGCAAAAAGTTCACCTCTCTTATGTGGCCCTCTGGAAACGACCGCTTCTGGTACTATTTTTTTTCCCCCTTTCCGAGGCATCACATGGGAAGTGCCTTCTTCTATTTCCTTCACACTTAATACTCAATTTGCACATCTCTATTGACTGTACTTTTTGAATTTATCAACGACTCCCCGTCCCACTTCGATGTCTTGATCTTTCTCCTAATGGTTTATGAATACGCCAGCCATTACTAGGAAGATGTTTGAAAGATGGTATATGCAATAACGTCTCATGATTGTGCATATTTTATACATAAACAAGCTGGCTATGTCATGTTTCCAAGCTCACTTCTCAAGACACCTTTCTAATTGAACCGTGTTATTGAGTATATATGCCAACTTTTATATGCCTTGCTAGTGCACTTAAGAATTTTCTTATTTTCTTAAACAATCCCGCATGAAAAGAAAAAATACTACTAAAAACTCCAAACTATACTACTTGGGACAAATTTATCCTAAACTTTTTTTTTGCGCCACCAAAAACCCTAAACTATGTCACTTGGAACAAATTTATCCTGAACATTTTCTTGTATCACAAAAAACTCCAAACTATGCCATTTGAGACACATTTACTCCAAACTCTTTGGTTGAAGGGCATTTTCGTCTTTTTTTTTTTTTTTTTCTTTTTTTCTTTCTCCTCTCTTCCTTTGGCCATGGCTAGTGAGGGCCAACCTTGCTGGCGGCGGAGTCAAGTGAGGGCGGCCCTCGCCTAACGCCGAGGAGGGCTGCCCTCGCTCAATGTCGAGGAAGGTTGCCCCTGCTTGATTCAATGAGGGCGTCCCTCACCTGGCTTGCATGCCCTCGCCTGCCCAAGGCGAGGGCCTTGCCTTGCCCTCGCCCAACTCCACCGCAAATGAGGATGGCCCTCGCCAACTTCCCTCTGCCATGGCCGGCAAGGGAAGAGAGGAAAGGGAAAAAAAAAAGAAAAAAAGAAAAAAGACGAAAATGCCATTCAGCCAAAGAGTTTGGGATAAATGTTCAAAAATTGCATAGTTTGGAGTTTTTTATAGCATAAAAAAAAGTCCATAGTAAATTTTTCCTAAGTGGTATAATTTAGGGTTTTTAATGGCACAAAAGAAAGTTCATGATAAAAATGTTCCAAATAGTATAGTTTGGGGTTTATGGTGATATTTTCCCGCATGAAAAACATGTTTCTCCAACCAACTTTAGCGTGTCAACCTTAGGCTACAGGGTATGGAGAAAAATAAATAAGGAAGAGCCAGTTCTAAAGTTGACTTCTCTGATTTAACCTCTCTCTTTCTCGAATTTTGGCTATAGCAAAGCTGCTAATGACTATGGTAAGTTCATAGTTGAGATGGAGAAAGTACTATTCAGGATGGTTTGCTAGAGCTATGGTGTCGAGAAATGCTACAACCCTTACATCGATTCCAACTCATACCTCTTACGATTCTTGAAGCTAGGAGACCTGAAGGTGTCGAGGTCAGTGTGAACCCAACTGGTCACACAAACAAGAGCTTTTTTTCCCACTTGCACCAAAACAACATTAGGGGCTTGGATGTGAGGACCAAAGACGGCGTCTGGTTTAGTTTTGAGCCCTCAGCTTCAACTTTCATGGTCACTGCTAGTGAACCATGTGTGATGCGTCACTTATTTGCTGGAAAATTCTTCTTTGTACTAGTTTGCGCTTGTTCATTGAAATCATTTGTAATTTTGAGGGGTTCACTCTTGATTAGGCATGGATCAATGGAAGGATCAAGGCTTGTGACTACCAAGTGGTGGTTACAAAAGAGAATCAAGTGGGATACTCACTTGCTATATTCTCGTATGTCACGAGGATGATCGAGATGCCAGAGGAGTTCATTGATGAAGCATACCCTCGGCAATACAAGCCCTTCATTCACATGGATTTCCTTTGCTTCTATGACTCTGTTGACGATTGCATGAAGGGCAAGAGCCTTATTAGCTCCTTTTGTAGAGTTCGGGCCAAATAGCCTTCATGATTCATTCAGAATGAATATACTATATGCTCTTCATGTCAAATAAGATGAGATTTGAGGAAACTGTTGTCAATCTTCTTTCTTCCATTTTCTAAAATAAAGAGGTATGCTAAGGTAAGAAGTGATTGATTGATGATGGAGATGGATTTGGTCTGTATAATTTATAGACGATACAATATTTTTTGGGGAATTAGGAAGAGATGTTTATCTCATTGGCCTTTGCTTAGTCACTGTTACTCAGGCCAAGCCAGTTTTTGAAAAATTAGTCTGCCAATTGGCAACCACCTTGGACACTATTATTTTCATTTAGCAAGAGAGATTGAGACATTGGCGAATATTTGATGTAATGGAGTTCTAGTGCATTGCATCACGGGATGGTGTGCGTGGATGTTGGAACCTGGTATGATAGTTTCTTTCTTAACAAAGAGTGCGTTAGGTGAGGTAGGCGTGCAACATGCAGATGGCATGTGGGAAACGTGCAGGTGGCGTACACTGATTAGAAATGTCATTGCAGAGTCGTAGCTTATTATGTGAAATCTAAGAGGATTCCACCTTTTTTGCCCTAGCTTCTGAATGCCCATCTTTCTCTCTTTCTTTTGGTTTGACTATAGACTCCCTATTATGCTCGGGGGAAAGCTTTTTGCTCACATGGTCGACACTTATTCGCCCTCGAATTTTGTACAATGATTCTTGGTTTTTTTCCAGGACCGCTCATGTCGTGTGTGTCCATGTGTGTAAGAAGTTGCTTCCTATTGGCACTTGGTGGTCATTGCTTCCTATTTGAAGATTGGGGTCCTCCCCTCCGTTTGGTTCCTTCATGTGTGAATGCTTGCTTCTTTTCCCTCTTCAAGATAAAGAAGCCTTGACCACTCCACTCCGACACGAATGAGTGATCGAGATTTCTTTATCAGACATGATTGCCCCCCACGTGGCAAAAGGACCCATCAAATCTCCACAAAAGAATTTTCTGATTTAGGGCTAGAAAGGGAAACCTAAGAGCAAATTGAAAGAAAAAATTGGCAGGACTTCGATCTTTGAGGTGACGTCCATTCCCTCTTCTCTTTTGCCTTCATATTTGACTTTTCAACCCTTTTTTCATTTTTTGTTTGTTACAAAGGTGGCTTCCTATTAAACGGTGCCCCCATCTTCCCCAACACTGCCACTCCCCAGACCGAGAGGGAGAGAGAGTAGAGAGCAAGAGAGAGAAAGCAAAGCGGCCCGCCGCATGAAAAAGGAGGGAGAAGCTCTCATTCGCTAGAGGCCAACCATCAGTCATCCACCACCCCAGCACCGTGCCCGAACCAGGTAGCTTCCCCTTCGTCTATACATCCTTTGTTTTGGGCATTTTGGGATGGAGTTCGTGGCCATCCAGCTCACGTGAACTCCAACCCCACCAGCTCGTTGTAAATGCTACTTGAAGAACACGTTTAGGCTTGGGAATTGAAGTGCGTTGGGCGAGGGTGTGGTGGGCGGGCAACGTACAGATAGCGTGCGGGCAACGTGCAGGTGACGTGTGGACGGCGGTTGGATAATGGGAGACATTGGCCTTCAAATACACAAGTACTTGCGGAATGTCTTTCACCTTCTTTAGTCCTTAGGGATTTTTATTCTTGTTTTACCAAATGGGAAGATAAGTTTGGTCAGATGGTCCAGAAGATGACACAATACATTCTTTTCTTTCTCCTCCTCCTCATCCTTTCTTAAACCTTTTCACCCCTTCCTCTTCTGTTTCAAACCAATTCTCTCCAAACAAATTCTCTCCTACGTGCAAACTAATATGGACAACCATTCGATGAAGCTAATGACTTCAAAACTCCATCAAACAGAAATGACGCTAAAACTCACCCAAGAACATAAGGTAATTGCTTTATACTACTTGTTCTCATTTACTTTCATATTATTCATTGACAGTTAATGATATTTTTTTTAGAGACAAAATGAGGAGTTCTACTACAAAATGATTCTGTTGGAAAAGCTTCGCCTCTCAAAGCAGCTGCTCGAGTTAGAGATTGCTCATTTGAAGGGACTCATCAATGTCATAAAGCATCTTAACGATGATGAGTGATGTTGTTGTATTTTCAAGTCGTCGTCAGTGAAGCTTAAGTTTCTCAGGTTATCGTTTTTCCATTAGTCATTGTCGGTGAATGCTTGAGTTATTATTTCTCTCTCTCTCTCTCTCTCTCTCCCCTCTTGTGTCCAGCTCGGTGCTCAACTCCTCTATGCGGAACCTACTGCATGTCCAACTCGGCGCTCAACTCCTTTATGCGAAATGTGTGACGACAGGTATTCTCGCTGAGGTGGGCCCCCGCCCACTCCCCAACTGCCAATCTACACCATGCATAATCTGATCCAAGATCTCTGGGTCGGTTGGGGTCACCTTCCATTTCCCTAGTGAGTACACCTTTCAACCCAAAGGTGGTATGACAAATTGTAATTTAATTGGTAAGTCAGGCATAGATGTGGGTGATCATCGCCGCATGGAGGATTACATGAGAACACGTTTGGCTTAAGGATTGAAGTGCGTTGGGCAGGCAACGTGCGGAAAGCGTGCGGGAAACATGCAAATGGGGTGCATTTGATTAGAAATGTCATCGCAGAGTCATAGCCTATTATGTGAAATCTAAGAGGATTCTACCCTTTTTCCCTAGCTACTGAATGTCCATCTTTCTCTCTTTCTTTCTTTTGGTTTGACTGTAGACTCCCTATTATGCGTAGGGAAGCTTTTAGCTCACATGGTCTACACTTATTCGCCCTCGAATTTTGTATAATGATTCTTGGCTTTTTTCTGAGACCACTCATGTCGTGTGTGTCCGTGTGTGTAAGAAGTTGCTTCCTATTAGCAATTGGTGGTCATCGCTTCCTATTTGAAGATTGGGGTCCTCCCCTTCGTTTGGTTCCTTCACGTGTGAATGCTTGCTTCTTTTCCCTCTTCAAGATAAAGAAGCCTTGACCACTCCACTCCGACACGAACGAGTGATTGAGACTTCTTTATCAGACATGATTGCCCCCCATGCGGCAAAATGACCCATCAAATCTCCACAAAATAATTTTCTAATTTGGGGCTAGAAAGGGAAACCTAAGAACAAATTGAAAGAAAAAATTGGCGGAACTTCGATCTTTGGGGTGACATCTATTCCCTCCTCTTTTGCCTTCATATTTGACTTTTCGACCATTTTTCCATTTTTTTTATTTACAAAGGTGGCTTCCTATTAAGCGGTGCCCCCATCTTCCCCAAGTTTGCCACTCCTTGGACCGAGAGGGAGAGAGAGTAAAGAGCAAGAGAGAGAAAGCAAAGCGGCCCGCTTGCACGAAAAAAGAGGGAGAAGCTCTCATTCGCGGAGGCCAACTCATTAGTCGTCCACCACCCTAACATCACACCCAAACCAGGTAGCTTCCTTTTCATCTGTGCATCCTCTGTTTTGGGCATTTCGGGATAGAGCTCATGGCCATTTAGCTCTCGCAAACTCCAGCCCCACCAGCTCCTTGTAAAAGCTACTCGAAGAACACGTTTGGGCTTGGGAATTGAAGTGCATTGGGTGAGGGTATGGCAGGTGGGCAACGTGTGGATGGCATGCGAGCAATGTGCAGGTGGCATGCAGGCGGCGGTTAGATAGTGGGAGACATTAGCCTCCAATACACAAGTACTTGCAGAATGTCTTTCACCTTCTTTAGTCCTTAGGGATTTTTTATTCTTGTTTTACCAAATGGGAAGATAAGTTTGGTTAGATGGTCCAGAAGATGATACAATACATTCTTTCCTTTCTCCTTCTCCTCATCCTTTCTTAAACCTCTTCACCCATTCCTCTTCTGTTTCAAACCAATTCTCTCCTACGTGCAAACCGTCATGGACAGTCATTGGATCAAGCTAATGACTTCAAAACTCCATCAAATAGAAAGGACGCTAAAACTTGCCCAAGAACTTAAGGTAATTGCTTTATACTACTTGTTCTCATTTACTTTCATATTATTCATTGATAGTTAATGATGTTTTTTTCAGAGACAAAATGACAAGTTCTACCGCAAAATGATTATGCTGGAAAAACTTCGCCTCTCAAAGTAGCTGCTTGAGTTAGAGATTGCTCATTTGAAGGGACTCATCAATTTTATAAAGCATCTTAATGATGATGAGTGATGTCGTTGTATTTCCAGGTCGTCGTTGGTGAAGCTTAGGTTTCTCAAGTTATTGTTTTTCCATTAGTCATTGTTGGTGAATGCTTGAGTTATTATCTCTCTCTCTCTCTCTCTCTCTCTCTCTCTCTCTCTCTCTCTCTCCTCGTGTCCAACTCGATGCTCAATCTTTTCTTATTTTTTTCACCACCTACATTTCAAGCAGGAGATGTGCAGGTGGCGAGCAGGCGGTGTGCGGGCGGCAGGCAGGCAACGTGTGCCCAAAAATTATTGCGGTTTTGTTATGGAAGTAGAATGCCAAATCTCTTCAACGAAAATGGTTTGCCTTCTATCTAACGTTCCGAGATCCATACGCCTTTGGCTTGGTTGGGATTTTGGTCCTTTATGCTTTTGAGGCTTTCTTGTCTTGCCTTTACCCTTACCCTCCATTTCCCCACTTTTTCTCTTTCAGTTTTCTTGCAAGTCACAATGTTTCCTTAAAATCTTAAAGAAAAGATCACATGTCATTCTCTTTTCTCTTACTTCCTTCTTTCTTTGCTTTGTTTCGTGTGTGAAAAGATGATAGTGGCGGTAAGTTTTGACTTACACCATTAGTTGCCACATCATCATAATTTCACCTTCTTTATGATCTACTATCACATGAGCTTCTAAGGGGTATTCATTGAGATTTTCCTTGGCACGGTCTTTTCCAAATACAGTTGCTAGTCAAGCATATTGAGGGAAGGACTTCCCTCTCAAAGAAGCGGCTCATGGATAGGCCCACAAATAAAAAAAATATTGTTTTGTTAAAATATAAACAAGTAATAAAGAAGAAAAATAAGAAGAAGTGATACAAACCTTGCAATATTTTTGTCAACTATTCTCAGAATGAATATTAGCATAGTGCTTTTTGCAATCCCACCTAAAGCCACTATGATCCCTCAAGTCATATATTTGATTGTACAACTTTTTCAAGTTTTTCATCTTCAACTCTATGTGAGAATTACACTTGATGCAAAAGCCAGGGCACTTTTCTTCAAGCCACTTCTCTAACATAATCATATAACCACTCTCGAAGCTGTTGGTAGCTTTCATTTTTTCGTGCAACTAATTCTTCAAGATCATTTATGTGATGTTTTTAAATTTCTATCCATTTTGAAATAAATGAAGTGGTTATTTATTAATGTGTTATTAGTTACATTTACTTGAAACTGATCACTCACGAGTATTCGAAAAGACAATTAAGGATCGATACGCATATAACTAGATAATTCAATTGGGAATATACCCTTCGACCATAAGGATCAAAGAGGGATAATATCATGCATTCACAAATCAATTAGTGATCGGAAATAAATTGATTCGATGAAAGTACGAAATCAGATTATGGGTGATTCACATGATTTCGATATTAATAATAAATGATGGTAAGCCGATTCCTTTATGATTTTTGTACTCAGGATAAGTAATTAATCCCTTGAGATTACATAACAACCAAGAGTTACCCTTGAATTGAAGATGCAAACGTGGATTGACAATTATCAACTATGGGTCTATTTCACGTGAAAATCCTAAAAGTCTCATGATAATTTAGGTCGTACTAAAGTCGCAGTTGATAAATTTTAATCTTGATTTTAATTCGATTTCGGACATCAAACTTTCAAGAACCTCACGATTAACCTATTGGATGTTGCCTCATTAATTCTTAATTTTATCGGAAATGCCAAAATTTTTGGAAAAGCGAATAACGGGCTAAGAAATTGGAGTTACAAGAAATGGGCCCAACCGAAGGCCCATTGAGCCTTGCGTCCACTGTGGCCAACCCATCAAGGGCCCATAGGAAAGGTGAAATTACCATGTTGCCATTGGCTTCTAGAAACCTTTGATTGTGTGGTCCTAAAGCAATCTTGAAGGCTAGGTCCACATTGAACCTTAAAGAGCAAGTTGGGTTCAACTTGCCCATCAAGTTTTTCTCTCTCTTCTCTCTCTCTCCTCCCTTATATTGGCCGATCACCCTTTAGCCCCTCTCTCTCTTGTTTTTCTCTCTTCCCCCTCATTTTCCATTTTCCGCCTTCCGCTATCGTTTTCCGCCCTTGCCATTCATTGTCATCGCTGGTCAGACTTTCTGCTATCCGTTAGAGTTGCTAGTCATTATCTGGAGCATCACCAGTTGTATCTAGCAGCCATCTAGCATTGCCCAACTACTGTTACCCCCTATCTAGCGCATATTAGCCTCTGCCGAGACTATTTTACCGCCGGTCACCACCGTCCATCATCCTTTGTAGAATCCTTATTGATTGTATTAGTGGTCAATGGACTAACTCAATGCATCATCATCTAGCAAGATGCAAGAATATCCATATGCAGACGTCGGGAAAAAAAGAAGCCAAAAAATTACCTTGAGTCAAGTTGTTGGGGTTGCTAGTTCATTTGATCCATGAAAATTAAGAGAAGGATTTGGAAGATCATGTAGTATTAATTAAAGAGGCAACGGGGAGGGATAATGCATTGACGAAATTCAAGGTTCTAAACAAATTAATGGAAGAAATGAGTTGGGAGAGAGGCAAATCTGGTGAGGGTCGCATGATGAACAGAGTTTTGAATGTAATAAAAGAGATCAAATCTTCAATAAATATGGAAGATATTATGAAAAAGCAAAAAGTGCCATTTACTTATGCACAACATCTAAAGCCTATTGTTGATAAAGCAATTACTATTGAAAAAGTGGAGGGTTTTACTCAAGCTCTTTGAGCAGCTTTGCATTGGTTATGAGATGGAGGCATCATTGAAAATGTGAAAATATTTATGACCCAAATATTCTAACCCAAATTTAAGTGGAAGAACAAGCTTGGAGTATATCTTGCACTATTCATACATGGTACACGCTACACTTCCTTTGGTCAATATTTTACAAAAGTGGATACATTTTAAGAGATTGTTGACAAGCTCTATTGGTTTGTTTATAATGGTCACGTGATTGTTGATTTCTATTGTGGGGTTAATAAATAAAATTAGGCTGTATGCTTGAATGTTCCATACTTCATTGCTACTATTTTTTCTATGCCTTCCTAATACTTATTAAAGGTCTGGCAAACTATAGATTATTGAAATAACAATTTGCAAGCTTTAAGTGTGATTAATAGAAGGATTGCTAGATGTCTTTACAAGGCAGTTTTAATGTAACAAATAGAAGATGTAAATCTGCAATGTGGGGACATCGTGATTTCTAGTGAGGAAAATGTTAAATGTTTATATTATAGGAGCCTTATTAATTGTGTGAGTCATGAAGGGACTAGCTCAATGCATTATCATCTAGCAAGAGATAAGGATTATCCATGTGCAGACGCCGGCAAAAAAAAAAAAAAACAAATAAGTGCCTCAAGTCAAGTTGTTGGGGTTGATAGTTTATCGGGTCCATGGAAATTATGCGAAGGATTTGCATGGCCATGTGGCGTTAAGTAAAGAGGTTTTAGGGAGGGATGATACATTGACGAAATCCAAGGTTCTAAACAAATTAATAGAATAAGTGACTTGGGAGAGGAGCAAATCTAATGAGGGCTCCATGATGAGTATGGTTTTGAATCTAATTAAAGAGGTCAAATTTTCAATAAGTATGGAAGATATCATGAGAGAGTAGAAAGTGCCATCTGCTGATGCATAATATTTGAAGTGTACTATTGATAAGGCAATTAGGATTGAGAAAGTGGAGGGTTCGACTCAAGCTCTTCAAATAGCTTTGGAGAGGCTAGATGAAGAAGGTAGTATTGAAGATATGAAAGCTATCTATGGCCTAGATGTTTTAACCCTTGGAGTATATCTTGTGCCATTCATACACGGTACATGCTATACTTCCTTTGGTCGATATTTTACGAAAGTGGACAATCTTCAAGAGATTATTGACAAGGTTCATTGATGCATTTGGGATGGTAACGAGATTGTTGACTTCTATTGTAGAGCTAATAAATATAATTAGGATGTATGCTTGTATACTCTATTGCTACTATTTTTTTAGGTCTTCCTAATGCTGATTAAGGGTCTGTCACATTATAAATTATTGAAATAATAATTTGTAGGCTCTAAGTGTTATAAATAAAATAATTATTAAATGTCTTCAACGGGTGGTTTTAATAGCACAAATAGAATAAGGAGATTTACACTGTGGGGACATTGAGATTTTTAGTAAAGAAAATGTTAAGTATTTATATTATAAGGGTCTGATTGGTTCTACTAGTGGTCAATGGACTAGCTTAATGCATCATCATCTAGCAAAATGTAAAGAATATCCACATGCAAATGTCAGAAAAAATGCAAAAAATATCTCAAGTCGAGTTGTTGGGATTGTAGCTTATTGGATTCGTAGAAATTCACGAAAGATTTGTAGGATCATATGGCATTAGTTAAAGAGGCTATGGGAGGATGATACCTTGTCAAAATTTAAGGTTCTAAGCAAGTTAATAGAAGAAATGATTTGGGAGAAGAACAAATCTGATGAGGGTTACATGATGATTTGGGTTTTAAATCTAATGAAAGAGGTCAAATCTTCAATAGGTGTGGATGATGTTATAAGAAAGTAAAAAGTGACATACACTCTTACACAATATTTGAAATCTACTTTTTATAATGCAATCACTATTGAGAAAGTAGAGGGTTCGACTCAAACTCTTCGAATAGCTTTGTAATGGTGTGAAGAATGAGACAACATTGAAAATGTGAAAGTTATCTGTGGCCCAAATGTGTTAGCCTAGTTATTTAAGTGGAAGGATAAACTTGGAATATATTTGCACCATTCATACATGGTACGCACTATACTTCTTTTGATCAATATTTTATGAAAGTAGATAAACTTCAATGGGTTGTTGACATGCTCCATTGGTATGTTTGATATTATCATTTGATTGTTGATTTCTGTAGTAGGTCTAATGAATATAATTTGACTGTATACTTAAATGTTTCATACTCCATTACTACTATTTTTTCCATGCATTTATAATGCTGATTAAGGATCCAGCATACTATAAATTATTGAAATGATAATTTACAGGTTCTAAGTGTGGTAAATATAGATGATCGATAGATGTTTTGAACTGGTGGTTCTAATGTCACAAATTGAAAAAGAGATTTATAATGTGGGGTTATTGATTTTCTGGTGAAAAAAATGCTAAGTATTTATATTTTAGGACCCTTACTAGTTGTGCTAGTGGTCAAGGACTATCTCAATACATCATCATCTAGCAAGATGTAAGGATATCCATACGAAGACGCTGGAAAAAAAGGCAAAAAGTGCATCGGATCAAGTTGTTGAGGTTGATGGTTCATTGGATCCATAGAAGTTCTATGAAGGATTTGCATAACCATGTGGCGTTAATTAAAAAGGCTATAGGGAGGGAGATGCATTGGCAAAATCCAAGGTTCTAAGCAAATTAATGGATGAAATAATTTGGTATATGAGCAAATATGGCGAGAGTCCCAAGATGAGCAAGGTTTTAAATTCAATAAAAGAAGTCGAATCTTCAATAAGTATGGAAGATATTATAAGAAAACAGAAAGTGTCATCTACTCATGCATAATATATGAAGTCTATTGTTAATAAGGTAATTACTATTAAGGAAGTGAAAAGATCAACTCAAGCTCTTTAAGCGACTTTACAGTGGCAAGAGGAAGGAGGCGGTATTGAAAACACAAAAACTATATGTGGTCTAGATGTTCTAATCCAGCTATTTAAGTGAAAGGACAAGCTTGGAACATATCTTGCACTATTCAATATGATGTGCGTTATACTTCCTTTGGTCGACATTTTAAAAAAATGGATAAACTTTAAGAGATTGTTGATAAACTCCATTAGTATGATCATGATGATCACTTGATTATTGACTTATATTATGAGACTAATGAATGTAATTTGATTATATGCTTAAGTGCTTCATACTCTATTACTACTATTTTTTTTATACCTTTTTAGTTTTGATTAAGGGTCTGGCACACTATAAATCATTGAAATAATAATTTGCAAGCTCTAAGTGTAATAAACACAAATGATTGATAGATGTCTTGAGTGGATAGTTATAATGTCACAAATAGAAGAAAGAGATCTACAATGTGGGGACATTGAGTTTTTGGTGAAGAAAATGTTGAGTGTTTATATTATAGGACCCTTATTGGTTGTGCTAATATTCAAGGGCTTAACTCTATGCATCATTATCTAGTGAGATGTAAATGAATATTTATATGAAGATGCTAGAAAAAAAGGCAAAAAAATGCATTAAATCAAGTTATTGAGGTCGGTAGTTCATTGAGTTAATGGAAATTCTACAAAGGGTTTGCATGATCATATAGTGTTAATTATAGAGGATATGGGGAGGGATGCTACATTAGTAAAATTCAAGATTTTTAGTAAATTGATAGAAGAAATGACCTGAAAGGAAATCAAATTTGCCAAGGGTCACAAAATGAGCATGATTTTGAATCCAATGAAAGAAGCTGGATCTTCAATAAGCACGAAAGATATTAAGAGAAAGAAGAAAATGCAATTTACTCATGCATAAGGTAACTGCTATTGAGAAAGTGAAGAGTTTGACTCAAACTCTTTGAGCAGCTTTGCAGTAGCAAGAGGAAAGAGGCAGCATTGAAGATGCGAAAGTTATTTGGAGCCCAAATGTTCTAATCTACTTATTTAAGTGGAATGACAAGTTTGAAGTATATCTTAAACCATTTATACATGGTATGCACTACACTTCATTTGGTTGACATTTTATGAAAATGGATAAATTTCAAGGAATTTTTGACAAGCTCCATTGATATGTTCAAGATGATAAGTGATTGTTGACTTTTGTTGCGTGACTAATGAATGTAATTATGCTTATGCTTGAATGATTTATACTCCATTGCAACTATTTTTTTTTATGTCTTCCAAATGTTAATTAAGTGTCTGACACACTATAAATTATTGAAATAATAATTTGCAAGCTCCAAGTGTGATAAAAAAAAAAGATTGCTAAATGTCTTGAGTAGGTGGTTTTAATGTTACGGTAGAAGAACACGATTAGTAATGTGGGGACAATGAGATTTTTTGTGAAGAAAATGTTGAGTGTTTTTATTGTAGGATCTTTATTGATTGTGCTAGTGGTCAAGGGACTAGCTTAATGCATCATCATCTAAAAATATAAGGAATATCTATATGCATGCGCCGAAAAAAAAAAAAAAAAAAAAATGCCTCGGGTCAAGTTGTTAGGGTTTGTAGTTCATTAGGTTCATGCAAATGATTTATAAGATTATGTTCCATTAATTAAAAATGTTATGGGTAGGGATGATGTATTGGCGAAATCTAATGTTATAAGCAAATTAATGGAAGAAATGATATAGGAGAGGAGAAAATCTAGTGAGGGCTGCAGGATGAGTACGGTTTTGAATTCAATTAAAAATGCCAAATCTTTAATAAGTATAGAAGATGTTATGAGAAAGCAGAATATGCTATCTACTCATGTACTATTGATAATGCAATTATTATTGATAAATGAGAGTGTTACACTCAAGCTCTTTAAGTAGTTTTATAGTGGCTAGAGAAATGAGGTAACATAGAAGATGAAAGATATTTGTGGCATAGATGTTCTAACCCAGATATTTAAATGGAAGGACAAGCTTGGAGTAAATTTTGTGTCATTCATACATGGTACGCGCTACACATCTGTTAGTCGACATTTTACAAAAATGGAATAATTTTCATGAGATTGTTGACAAGCTCCGTTAGTATGTTCGGGATGATGACGTGATGGTTGCCTTTTGTTGTGGGGTTAGTAAATGTGATTGGATTGTATGCTTGAATGCTTCATGTTCCATTGCTACTTTTTTTTAATGCCTTTTTAATGTTAATTAAGGTCTAGCACATTACAAATTGTTGAAATAATAATTTGCAGGCTTTAAGTTTGATAAATAGAAGGATTGCTAAATGTCTTCCGTGGGTGATTCTAATGTCATAAATGGAAGACGGAGATTTACAATGTGGGGACATTGAGATTTCTGGTGAAGAAAAAGTTGGGTATTTATATTGTAGGAGCCTGATTGGTTGCACTAGTGGTCAATAGACTAGCTCAATGTATCATCATCTAACGAGATGTAAGGAATATATATGCAAAAGCCGAAACAAAAGCAAAAAAGTGCTTCGGGCCATGTTGTTGGGGTTTGTAACTCATTGGGTCCAAAGAAATTCAAGAATGATTTGCAGGACCTTGTAGCATTAATTGAAAAGGATATAGAGAGAGATGATGCCTTGGCGAAATCTAATATTTTAAAAAATTAATGGAAAAAATGACCTAGAAGATGAGCAAATTTGGCAAGGGTCGCATGATGAGCAGGGTTTTGAATCTAATAAAAGAGGTCGAAACTTTACTAAGTGTGAAAGATATTATGAAAAAGTAGAAAGTGTTATCTATTCATGCACAATATCTAAAGTCTGCTATTGATAATACTCTATTACTATTGAGAAAGTGGAAGGTTTGACTCAAACTTTTCAAGCAGCTTTGCAGTGACTAGAGGAAGGAGGTAGCATTGAAAATGCAAAAGTTATCTACGGCCTAGATGTTCTAAGTCAGTTATTTAAGTAGAATGACAAACTTGCAATTCATACATGTGACGCACTACACTTCTTTTGATCAACATTTTATGAAGGTGGATAAACTTTAAGAGATTGTTGACAAATTCAATTGGTATGTTCAGGATGGTAATGTGATTGTTGACTTCTATTATGAGGCTAAGAATGTAATTGTGATGTACACTTGAATGCTTCATACTCTGTTTGTACTATTTTTTTCTATGCTTTCCTAATGCTATTAAGAATTTGGCACACTATAAATTATTGAAATAATAATTTGCAAGCTGTAAGTGTGATAAACAGAAGGATTTCTACATGTCTTCTCTGGGTGGTTCTAATGTCACAAATAGAATAAGGAGATCTGCAATGTGAGGACATTGATATTTCAGGTGAAGAAAAGGCTAAGTGTTTATATTGTAAGACCCTTATTGATTGTGCTAGTGGTTAAAGAATTAGCTCACCATATTATCATATAGCGAGATGTAAGGAATATCCATATGCAAACACCAAAAGAGTGATTTGAATCAAGTTGTCGAGGTAAATAGTTCATCGGGGCCATCAAAATTTGACCAGGATGCTAGTAGAAAATAATTAGTGGTTATGTTTATTTTTAGTGAATTGCCTTTTAAGTTGGTAAAGCATGAGGGATTTCATCAATTTGATAATAAAATTGACCAAAATTCTTAATCCCGACTTGCAATATAATAAGACGTGGTTGTCATGATTTATACTTGGAAGAAATAAGTAAATTGAAAAAATATTTATGTGAAACATCTCCTAGAGTATGTTTAACAATTAACAAATGGACTTCTTATCAAAATTTGAATTGTACATGTCTGACTACTCATTTTGTTGATGTCCAATGGAAGTTGCAGAAGAAAATAATAAATTTTTGTCAGATCTTGAGTCATTTTGTTGAGATAATTGGAAAAACAATTTTGAAATCTTTGAGTGATTGGAGATTTAAAGAATTTTTTCTACCACCATGGATAATGCTAGCTCGCATAACTTTGGTGTTCAATATCTGAAAAAGATTCTTAACTCTTGCAACTCTCTGTTATTAAGAGATGAGTTACCATATGTGAGATATTGTGCTCATATGTTGAGTTTGATTGTGAGAGGGATTAAAAGATATTAATGATTCAATTGCTAGAATATGTTCGGTTGTACATTACGTGAGGTCCTCTCCTAATATGCTTAAAAAGTTCAAGGGCTATGTTGAGCTAGAAAATATTGAGTCTAAGAGTTTTGTATGTTTGGATGGGGAAACTCTTTAGAATTGGACATATGTGATGTTGGAAATCAGCTTTGAAGTTTGAAATAAGCTTTTAGCAATATGGACTTTTCGGATAGCAAAAATGTTGAAGAACTTTCCAAAGCAAAATGGTTACCTACTAGTGAGGATTAGAAATATGCCCGTCACTTTTTTCCTTTTCTAAAGTTGTTCTTTGATACAACTATAAAAATTTCATATTCTTCTTATATCACTAGTAATAACATAGTGAAGGATGTGTTTATGATTTATATGATGATTGACAAATATTGTAGAAATAAGAACCAAAGTTTGTGGGAAATGGCCAAGAGAATGAAGATTAAATTATTAAGTATTTTGGCAATGTGAACAATATCAATCTCACTTTATGACATAAGTGGGACTATGTGAAGTGAATGATTAGTCATGTTTATGACAGCAAGCAAGTAAAAGTAATAAAATCACTGATGCTATTGTTTGAGTAATACTGCATCAGTGTATGCCCTCAAAGCAATTCGATCCTAAAAAGCACAAGGATGGTAAGCATGTCAAGGTCCCCGGTGGTTGGTGCTGATATTATGATTGAAATGTATTTTAGCCAAATTGGACAACAATATTTAGATGAAAATATGGATTGGACAAGTACTTGGAGGAAGCATGTGAACATTATAACTCTGAATTTGACATCTTAAGTTGATGGAAAGTAAATTCATTGAGATATCCTATCCTTTCTACCATTGCTTGAGATATCTTGGTTGTGCCCATCTCGACTATAGTATTGGAGGTTGCATTTAGCATAGGAGGTCGTGTGCTTGCTATATTTCATAACTCCTTGACCCCAATCATGGCGAAGGCTCTCATATGTGCTTAAGATTGGTTACAATATGAGCTATTTTCACGTTCAATTAAGAACTTAGAAGAAATCGAAATCTTTGAGTCAGGTGATAAAATATGGTTATAGAACATTTATATATTTCTTTATTTCAATGCCTATGTTAATTCTCATTTTTATATTGAATTTATTGTAGAGTTGCCAACTATGACCACGGAGCGAAACTCGATATTGACTTCTATCAATTGTTGACATTCCTATGAGCCATTACTAAATATGAATGGGGGGTTTTGTTTGGAGGTGGGCTCTTGTTTGAATCTAAGGTTTATTTGGTAAGAAGCTTTTTAATTTTAAATTCTTTTGGTCCAAGAAGTCGGCCTAAAAACGAAGCTGCAAATTTCTCCTGAATGGTTCTTTCGTTTGGTTATTGATGTCTAAAAGTGATTTTCCGTCCTACTTTCTTGATCACCTAAATGTTTATTTTGTGTCTCCTTCTTCAGGCACTAGCTGCAGATGTCAAAGATGAGATGAAGGAGGAGGAGGAGCTAAAAAGATATGGTCATGTAGATCTCTTTATAAGCCCCTTATTCACTCACTCTTAACCAGAATTGCAGTATCTCGATTCTTTTCTAAGCTTATCTTTAGTTGATCTCTTTGCTTAGCGATGGCGATTCCATTAGGAAATTGACACATGGAGTGAAACATTGAGTCCATTTATGAACAAATTGAGCAATAGTAGAAGCACTTTGCTTGTGTTATAAAGCATAATAATTTTGGTACATATGGCTATATTTTTAGGACATATGTTAAAGAAACTCCTTTATATAGTGTTGTTTACTCTTTAACATTATAGTAATGTTTTCTCCTTCTTTAAGCAATTGCCAAGCTCCTATTATTCCTTAATATTGTGCTAGAGTTTCATTTTCTTGATAGTCTTTTGATACTTTTTTCTGTAGTTTCTTGATTAGTAGCTCAGATTCTTCTCAAAATTCTTGTAAACTTTGAATAGCGAGATGGAATTCCAGAGATCTTCTTTATTATTTTCCGCCATAGAAGCTTTTAAATTTATCATAACCTTTTATGTAGATTAGTTTGCTCATTATTGTAAGAAACTGTTGTGTTGATTTACATTCTTGATGAATTCCTTAAGGAGGGCATTCTTTGTCCAACTTCTAAGCACACCCGAAAAATATTTATGGCAAGTTTTTCGCAAGAGATGCTAAACATTTAAAATATGCATGTCTAGAAAATCACCCAAATTACAAAAAGCAAGAGATCATAAAGAATTGAAGAGAGAAAAGCCACCTTAGAGGAAATAAAGGAGAAGCACACTTAACAAAAAAACAAGACCCAACCACTTGACTCGGTTTTTCGCTTTGTGTTTCATGTAGTTCAGGTTAGATCAGGTTAAGTCAAAGCACACGACCCTATTTTTCGACTCAGGTTAAGTAACATCAAGACTCAACCCGACCCGACCCGACCCACTAACACCCCTATTATCCTTAACAATTTAGATATGATTGTTGGTTATTTCGTGTCCTTATTGAGTTAGACAGTATAAGATTATGGATTGCATTATTTAATTAAATATCTATCCATTGCTTGATTGCTTTCCTTAAAACGAAAACTCAAAAAATATATTTGAATTGCATTTGATTCTTGCTAGAATATTGCTTGTTTTAGGATAGTTTGCATGTTTAGATTAGGTAATTTATTTATTCCGAATTCTTAATATAAAAATACCAAAAATTGTTTTAGGATATTAGATTTTCCTTTCCTTAATTCAAATTGCTTGTTTAATTATTAAGTAATTTTAATTTTCTCATTTTAATTAAAAAGAAAAAAGATAACATAAAAAATATCATACATATATCACGTGGAATTTTGTCATCCATTGCATGTCATTAGCATGCATTAAGGTAGTTTAAATGTTTGACATATTAGAATCGCCCCTCATTATATTATGTCGTATAATTAATATTGCAAAACATATAATTTACATGTTAGGTTGCACATTGCTTGCCATCTTAGTTAGAAATTTTTATGCATTATTGGATTACATTGCACAATCCTAAATATGATTTCTAATTAACAATTGGTTACTCAATTTTAGGATTTTCACTCATTTAAATTAAATCTAGAAAAAATTACGTGCAATACATGCAATGTGAATGCAATGACATATAGAGTGTCTATTCTAAAATGAGATGCAACAAATATTTAATGATCTAAAATAATGATGGGCAAATATTAATGCAACTATCATAATATGTCACACATTTAAATAATCATAAACATGTAATTGTTGAATGATGTGCAAGTAATGATCTAATTCTACGTGACACACGCATGATATTTTTTAAGTTTTCTCTTCTTTTTAATTAAAATTCGTAATTAAAATTACCCAATAATTAAACATGCAATGTTAACTATGGAAAATGAAATCTAACATTCTGAAGTAACATTTTTGGTTTTTTTTTTTTTAAATTCGGAATAAATAAATTACCTAATCTAAACAAGCAATCTATCCTAAAACAAGCAATATTTTAGCAAGTATCAAATCCAATTCAAATATATTTTTTGGGTTTTCTTTTTAAGGTAGACAATCAAACAATGAATAAATATTTAATTAAATAATGCAATCAACATGTTACTTAACTCAATAAGTACACAAAATAACCAACGATCGTATTCAAGTAGTTATTGACATTATGGAAGGTTATCTGTTTAAATTTAAAAACGGATAAATTAATGATTGTGTTTAGATCGTTATGTATAGGATGGAAGATTTTCCATACTTGGGCATTGCTAGTAGTTGGTATCTGGTAAATAGAGATCGAATAGCCGTCTAGGTAAGTTGTCAAGTCAGGAAACATTTTAAGATTTTGTGAATACTACATTTTTTAAGCAAATATCTAACAAAATATACCTAAATGCTAACAGAATATATCAACCAATTGCAACATTTATTGATTCTCTCAAATAAACTAATTAAATATTATAAATCTATTAGAGATATGCACCTTACCAATGTTCTTTCCAAATTTGAACCAAGCACAATCTGACTGGGATTGCAACTGGCTCCTCAACGGTGTGGCGGTGGCAACGGCAGCGAACAGATGGTGAGCTTGGGCAGCAAGCACATCGAGGTTGTGATGGCGAACCAGCAGCAAGGCGTCACAGCTCACGTTGGCTTGGGACAGCAGTTGAAATTTCGGACGGCTTTCCAGCGAAGGTGACGCTGGCCACGATTTGGGATCGGCAACATCGTCGGTTTTCCCGAGCATCGGGAAACCAGTGAAAAGAATCGGAAAAATGAATCATCGTCGAGAGGGCTTGAAACGCTGGGAACCGCTTGGAGCTGCTCACTGAAAATTGCTACTGGAAGCTGCTGGACGCTAAGCACATCGAGCACGTGTTTGGGCAGCAGATGGGGACAGCAGCAACTTCGGACAGGATACCGGGGCTGCAGAAAATTCGCTGGGTCTGAAACGCTTGACTGCAAAAGGTTGACCAGAAGACCACGTAGATCCCCTGGTGCAACTGTTGAACACTTGGGCTCCTTAGTAATTGCCAAGAAACTCTGCTGGATCACCAAAGTGGAAGAACGCCGCAAAAGAGCAACCAACAACAGAGCAAAGCTTTGCTTTTTTCCGGGGATTTTGGGCCCTCGAGTGAATATCTTATCTGAGATTGAATAGAAAGAGAGAGAATGGAACGCCAGGGACTCGGATTCAGGATGTCAGCGAGGTTGGAGGCTAGATGATTACGGTGCAGTAGCAGCCTTGTTGGAGGGATTCGAATCGGCGAGTGCTGGTTCTTCGCTGGTCGGGCTGATGTGGCTAGCTGGGGCTAGGGCCAGGGCCGTACAGCAAAGGGAACGGCATCGGGACGGTAAGGGCACAGCTGCGGCAACGCCATGGGGGTTCTCAGCCAAAGCTTAACCTAGAGCTCTTTCTCTTTTCTCATGTGTCTCGTTCGTGTATTCTAATGAATCGCCGGCCTCTAATTCGTGATGTATAAAGCTCTATTTATAAAGCAAATCTAAGTTAATTTCAATATCATGGGCTTAAGCCTTTTCTAATGTGATGGGCTTAACTTTTTACGTAACAATGTTCAATCTAGCCCTAACTATTTTATCTATTGTATCCATATTGTATAATTCGTTTACATAAGTTATGAGTGTTAAATCCTCAAACTCATTATTTAGGCCTCCGGATTATATATTATATATGCTTAAGAATCACTTCCCCATCATGTCATGTTTTGTTTTTAGATACAAATTATAAGAAGTAGGGATTCTCAGTTATAACTCCGGGCTTCTTTTCCTAATATTATCACCGATTGGAAAAGAAATTTGAATCGAGGGCTTTCCTCAGCATAACAACACAAATAACATATCATAAAAAATTTGAAGCAATGCAACATATTAGAAAAAGATGTACACCGCAGAACAATTTCAAGTGACATTGTTAAAATGGACACCATTGCTTTCTCTCCCTACTTGAAATTGAGATGCTCGAATAAAGATTCCAAAAAATGTTGATAAAGGGCTCAATCAGATGCTAACGATCAATTTGATCTGTCTACTTACAAGTGTCCGTGGCATCGGCTCTAATTCATGACATCTAAGAACACACCATCCTTTGCGAGATGCGTATGGATGAGCAAATTTAGAATTACTGCAGTTGACGACTGCGTGGAGATACATGACCTTCGACGTGGTACCCATCCAATGCCATTTGCTTCTTCCGACATTCGGCCGAACAGTACACCCCGAGGTTGTAACTGCATTCGAATATTCAAGCATTTTCAAAGATTCAAAACACACTAAAAGTTATGAATTACCCTTTGGTAGCGACTAATTATAGAGATAAAAATCCTTAATTACATTCAGATTTGGAGCGATTTTGATGTGAAAATAGTGCTCTAATTACTTCAAAAAGTAAAACTCTGGTAGATAATGCAAATATACCTGATAATTGCTCTTGTTAAGAAGGTCTCAAAGAGATGTAAAAGTTATTTTCCGAAAAAAATAAAAAAAGATATCTCAGAAAAATAAAAGAATTTCAACTTAGAAAATATATAGCGTAATCACCAAAATAATAAAGGAAAATTAGAATATCCGCAGCCAATATAATATTTTATTTTTCATACAAACAACCTTATGATTTGGCTACGTATATACCCTCATAGTAAGAATCATTAACTATATATTTTCTCGGCTTCATCATTCAAAAGGGTATATAACCTTCCGGCCTATAAAGAATATCTCAAAATTAACGTTCAACGCATCTTAGACTTTCTCCAAAAAAAAGAAAAAGAAAAACTATTATGATTTAGAAATGAATATTGTCGCGACCTCCCTCTCGCGTCCAGGGGAGGCTACTCCGCCACCGAACGCCTTTCATCGCACTTTTAGCTGCGCTCTCCTGCCCACCAATTCACGACTTAAAGTTCGAGTTTTTAACCCGCAATTCAATTTCATTTAAAAGCTTTTAGCCGCCACTAATCAATTTGGGGTGGGTCGATTAAACCCAAGTAAAATATCGGGAGAAATATTTTACTCGCAACTGCAGAGAAACCAGGATCGGGGACTGATTACACTGGTTAATCACTAACGCCCTTCCAGGTACCTAATCTTGTTTAACCCTCAGGTTTGATATTTTTTGCCTTTTTCAAGGATTTTTCATGCATTGTTGAAACAAACATTTTTTGGCTTTTTCCCTTTCTTTTTGGAAAATATAAAATATTTTTGGGTTTTTCTGATTTTTTAGAAAATATAAAATATTTCTGAATTTTCTGGTTTTTTCTAGAAAAAGTGAAATACAAAATATTTTTGGATTTTCTGATATTTTTGGAAATTATAAACTATTTTTCAGATTTTCGGATATTTCTGGAAAATAAAATATTTTTTAATTTTTAATATTAAATAATAATATAATATTATATTATTAAAACCGACCGGACCCGGGTCGGATATCCGGGTCCGGTCCAGGTCGGGACCGACTTGGGCCGAATGACCTGGGCCTGTTGCTGGGCTGAGTCCAGTTGATGGGCTTGATTCGCTTGGCCCGCGGGAAGTGCCTGAAACAAAAATAAATAGTCAGGCCCAATCAAAATAAAACAAGTCCAGCCCAAGCAAGACAGGTGGGCCTACAGGCCTAACACATGCCGGCCAAAAATCAAACCCTAAAGGGTTGACCGGGTCTTCGTGCCCGACCCGGCCTTGACCCGGCTTGTGCCTCCCCCTCCCGCGGCTGCTCTCCTTCTCTCCGCTGCGCGTCGGGAACGGCTAGGACGGGCAGCGTGGCCGCGGCGAGCAACGTCGACGGTGATGGGGGTGGCCGACCGCGTCTTGTTCTGGCTACGGCAAGCAGCGGCGACCGCCGTGAGACCGACGAAAGGGACGACGACCTTGCCGCAGGTCAGCACGGCTTCGGACGCGGGCGGCGACGGGAGCGGCTTGCTGGCAAAAGGGATGGCGGTGAACTCGACGGCGTGAGGCTCGGCTGAGATCAGTGAGTGGCTCGTTCGTCGGGGGCAAGCGGCGGTGGCGTCGGGCCAGGCAGGCAGCTACGGCTGCGGACAGCGCGATGTGGCGAGCGGCGCCTCCAGCGGCGGCGTCAGGACTCGGTTCTGGCCCAAACAGGATCTGAAGGAGCACCGGCACCGGCGACGACACCTCGATCTGGGGAAGGAAGCACGGCGAGCCGTTGGCCGTGATTCAGGCACGGGAAACCGACGGTCTCTCTCCCTCTGCTCTCACAGATCTCTCTCTCAGTTTCTTTCTCTCTCTCCCTCAGATCTGTTTTCTCTCTCGAAGCTCTCTTGGATCGGCGGTCGCTCAGAATTCCGGCCTCCTGGATGTCTCTCCAAGGGAGGCCTTCTGAGTTCTCGCTTCACCTCCCAGATCTCTCTTTCTCGCTCTGTTTTTTTGCTGCTGTGTTCTTGCTGTTGCTCGGCCCCTCTATTTATAGGCGAGGAGCCCGGTCGACGGAGGTGCTCCGACCGGCGGTCCTCGGCACCCAGCCGGGCTCTCGCTCGACCGAACCGGCGTCCCATCCCCTCTTCTCCGCTCGGCATTGAAAGCTTCCGCTAAGACGTCTCTTCCGTCCGGGTTTTGCGCCGGATCTCGCGCGGCGGCATTGATGGCGCATGCGAGACGTCCTTGTCGTCGCCGGCCTTCGTCTTCCGCTCCTGCTCTCCTGCTACTCGCGTGCAGGGAAGAAGAGGAAGGGAGGAAGAAGATGGAGGGGGCCGGGCCGGACCGGAAATGAAAGGGGCTGGGCCCTGGGCTGGCGCGGATAAGAAGAAAAGAAGGGGGCTGGGCCAGCCTTACCGTGGGCCTGTGTCTTTTTTTTTTTTAATTTTTTTTACTCGAAAATAAGGGAAAATAAATAGGAAAATCAAACTTAGTAAATGCAAATAATATTAGTACTTAGGTGATGCAAAAATCTTTTTGTTAGGGTCAAATTGAACCCTAATTTTCTATGCAATTTAATTTTAGTACTTAGTCAAAATTTAGGTGTCAACAAATATAAAAGAGGAAAAAAAATGGAATCTAATTAAACGAAAGAAACGATCAGAATCAGTAATTACAAGTAAAAGGCAAGAAAAGGAGCTCTAGATGAAAAGAATCGCACCCGTACATATACAGATCGGTGTTCTTCGGAAGCTTCTTCTTGCACCACGAACATCTCTCAAGAATCTCCTCCGGAAACCCTACGCGACGAGAATGTCTCTCGCTGATATACGAACGTGATTCGACTGCGACGCTCTTTTGCGCATCGGGCGACCCAATAAATGGTGTCGAGGATGTAGGAGGGTCTCCATCCCGTGTTGGATCCGCCTTACTCTCGACGACCGAGTCTTGACTGTGCTTATCATGTTCACATCCGGCCAAGGTGAGCCGATCTCGGAGATGTTCAGCCAATTTTGAATTGGCGGCGGGCTTTGTGCCGGCTTCTTGGACGCTCTTGGAAGGCTCGACGTCGATGACGTGATGTCTCGGGGACGGCATTATGATTGCTCGCTCACCTCCGTGTGTTCAGGTGGCTGCTGAGGAGACGGAAGAAGATGGCGGGGAAAAACAGAGGGAACGCTAAGGGATGATCTTATGATAAGATCGAAGATGGATCTTGGAGAAGAAAGGGCGCAAAAGGAATGAATTCGTGGGTTTGCGAGAAGAAGATGATTTAATCAGGGTCTTAGGAGGGGTTTTACTTGGAAACCCTTTTATATAGAAGGTGTGTAAATGAGGCTTGAAGGACTAAGGGAAACAAAACGGTTTCTTAACCGTCCACTTAACCAATCACTTTAAGTGATGTATTTTTCTTGAAATACTTTTGGATCATAGAACAAGAATACAATTCTTTTTTTTTTTTTTTGGCATACACCTTTTTTAAAATTAGCGAGCTTTTCCGACCCAACTTTGGTTAATCTTATGGCTAGCTTGAGATATTGAGCGGTTAAAACTCTTGGATCAATGGCGAATAAAATGACCAAAGTAAAATTTTCCTTCCGACGGAGAGATACAACATAATTACCCATCCCTTTTTGAAAAATTATGTATCCATCATCGGTGTAGAGTAAAAATTATTTTTCGGATGATAGATTCTTTCTTTCAAATTCTGATTAAATTCGATTTCCTTCTTTCCCTTCTCTCATTTTTTGAAGGTCCAAGACCCATGATGTCAAGAAAGGACTATTCACGCAGAAAATAAGTTTTCCTAAAAAACAATAATTTACAAAAAATGCACCGTCAGTGTAAAATATTTTGTACACATGCAATTGTGAAACAGAAATTTTCATCTACCCATTGAACCAAACTAATTTAGCAAATGAAAACCTGTATACATGATAATGACCCCTGATTGTGCAGTGGTTCATTTCCACCATCAGCATACCAAATAAAAGTCAATATAGATACTCCAATTTAACAACCACAAAGACATTTAACTAATGGAGTAATTCCTGATTTTAACCACTAGGCGAAGCTCAAAAATGACGTGCTATGTAGATAATTGATTAGCAACTTATTACAGGATAATTATTGACAATCACACGTAGCTAATGAAAAATAAATCATTACTCAACTTCTTGGATCACTCCCTAAAATAAATCAAAAGTCCTCTCTAAAGATACATTTGCAATTGATTTAAATCTTTCCTTAAGGACTGCATTGTCTTTTGATCATCCTTATCGAGTTCAAAATCCTTTCTGTTGATCCGTCCAACACGATCTGGTTGTTGCGACAATTTGAGGAGCAAAATGGACGCTCATTGTATAAATAGACAACCTTGTCTTGCTTGAAGTCTTTCTTGCACGAGGTACACCTCTTGATAAACCCCCAAATACCACACTTTGTCATCCTCATGGATCTTCTTTGCCAGACAACTCTCGCTCTGGCGACTTCATGAAAGATATCCCAATCACTGGCAGTTGTGACTGTCGTGTAGAGTGTTGTTCCTTGGCTAGTTTCAGGGCTTTTGACTCCGTGTATGTGTTTTGCGAAGGCTTCACCACGACAGATTGAGGTCGGAAGTTCTTTTTAGTGATTGTTGACATGTAGTCATCATCAATTTACAGTTCCAGACTGAACGATTCAATGTCGCCGGATAACAGTTAATAGAAAGAATATGCCATGGTATTTGACTTTTTATAGCCATAACAATTGACTATTTTGATAACAGTACTTCTCTTGAAATATTACTAGAAAATATGCTACAAAATATGGGAATGTGAAGTGGAGCTTGCAGTATCCATATTCATAACGATTTCGTTTGTAAGTTTGGATGCATAGAGTGAGATATTTCACGTATCATCTCATTTATTAATTTCTTTTGGGTTTAGGTGGAATTTGGGATTCTAAGCCGCCATTTGAATTCATTTTTGTTTTCATTTATTTAAATATTTCTCAAAGTGAGAATACTGTTTAATTACAATGTATCACAAAAGTTAACACTTTTTTAAACGTTATTACTGAAAAGGAAACAAGACAAGTCTGAATGGTTAAGTCCTATATTAGAAAATTAATCATATAAAATCGTTCTCATACAACAATCGGACTTTAAAAAAAAGAAGGAAAAGGACAACCGCTTAATATTCAAGAGTTGAGATGAAATGTCAATGCTAATAGCCTCCCCAACACACAAACGGGTCCTTACAATCCATGAGATGGAAACTTGTTGGTATCGCTATTATTGGATGGACGAAAATTGATCGCTCCGAAACATATGGAGATTTTTTTTTTTTGAACATCAAAACATATGAAGATGAAAAGTGCAATTTTTTTAAAGATGTTTATACAAGTGGGCACCACATGTCAATATAGCCAGTGCTGACCTAGCATTTCTAGTGAATCTTGGACGGAAATTTGACAGAAGGACTTAAATTGTCGTCGTTGAGTAGTGTAAACCAAGAAAAGTATAAGAATCGAACGTGAAATATTCCTTCCAATACTACAAGGACAAGAAATGCATTCCCTAAAGATTTACAAATATTGTGCTAAAATCATAATTCGTTATTTTATTGTATAACCACTGATGTTTTTATTTATTGAAACTTATAGTTAAATTTAGAATATATAATTTTGATTGATTTTTGTAACTGCTAAATAAATGAGCATAATATCATAAAATTAAATAAACATATCAGCTTAATGAATCCATCCAATATCCAAAATTATCATTTTAAGTTAACTTATGACTTATATTTAATATTCGTCTTTTTAATATAACATTAGTAATATAATCATCAATCGTGATGATGACTATATTTTATTATTCACAAATTTTCGTAATTATTTTATCAAATAATGATTTTATGATAATTTACTAAATTAATAAAATTTTATTACTTTATAATTATAAAATGATGTAATATTATATATATACATAATAATCAACTATGATAAATGAATTTTACGACTCAAATTAAGAAACTAATTTTATATCAATTATAATCTTTATTGATTTTTAATCAAATTGCTTAATTTATGCTGGTGTATATTTTGAATGGAATTATGATTCCTTCACATTGGTATGCCATTTCACTTCAAGAAGTCCCAGCCAAATAAAAGTTCAGAGGAATTTTTTTTTGTTCGAATTAAAGGAAAGTTGAAATGTCCATTCTTTTGAACAAACAGCAAACAGATTGTTAATCTAATCTATTTCGTTAGGAGAAAAACTCTAGAACAACGAGAGCAACCACAAATAGCGGGAAACTGAAAAAGGCTAAAGAGTTCACTTCTTGCATCAATCTCTAAAGCAAAGCCCTATAGGTCCACTCTAAAGACACATCTCCAACTTATTTAAATATTTTCTTAAGAACTTCATAATCTTTTGGTCTTCCTTGCCAAGCCCGAAATATTTTCTATTGAACCCATCCAAAAATAAATAAATCTGATCGTCGTGGCAATTCGAGGAGCAAAATGCGCAATCATTATGACCCCAAATGACCCCAATTCATCATCCTCGTCACTCGTCTTTGCTGATAACATCTCTCGCTCGGGTGACTTCATAAAAAAAAAAATCCTCCCTATCACCGATGCTCACAACTGTGTTGAGTGTTGCTTCTCGTCCTTAGACACACAATCGGCTGTCGAAACATGGGATGTTAACTCCACCATGGCAGGCGTGGCTTGTTTTAAGAGGTTGTCAGGGTTTTTGCAGGGAACGCTAGGATCTTGAGATGGTCTAGTGGCGTTTGATCGCTTGACTAGTTTTGAGTCTTTCGACTCCATGTTTGTGGTCTGAGAGGGTTTCCCGATGGCAGGTTGCAATTGGAACTTCTTCTTTGTCTTTGGAATATAGTCATCATTGATGCACAGTCCCAGATTGAACGAAGATCCAACATTGCCAACACTCTTCGAACGTTCGAGGCAGAGGCTATAGTGTCTCGAAGAGAGTAAATTTCCTAGGGGAATTAGGGGTGTGCAACGGGAATCACCCAAAAGAAATCGCCTGGACTAGCTGGTTCTAGGCAATTCCCACAGGCGTTAGTCTAGTTCATGGTTCCTATTTTGGAACCAGTGGCTGATTAATCCAATTCTCAATTCTAGTGTGGGAATCAAACTAATCGGACCGACTATATAACCGCTCATTGTCAGGACTCATTACAATTTTAGTGCTCATTTCATGAGACTAATGTAGTGGAAGCAAATTCTTTTGTAGGGAAAGAGAACATAATCAACCATGCGGATAGAGAGGCAAAGCATCTGTCCTTTGACCTCCGTGCGATAGAAGTGGATCACATGTTTAGGAACCAGGAAGAGTCCTACTTCGTGCCCTTGTAGTAGCAGCAACCTCAGCGTGAGTAGAGAGAGCACCACGAAACTAAAGGATCACTACAATACCAACAGAGCGAGCATATGGACAAAGGTGACAGTGAATGGTCAGGTGGATTATTGTCAACTGTGGCATCAATATTGAACCTGGTTGGAATTTTGGCTTGTGTTATTTAGAATACCTAGTCGGCGATGACATTAATCGATTGTGTCGATTTCTTATAGGTGAAGGGACTGTAAGCTTGGTGGGGGCAAGAAAAGAAAAAGTCTCATCACTTAGAGCACAGGGACGTTATCAAAGTCCCTGCCGGAACTACTGCTTACTTCGTTAGCAACAGATATAATGGGCATCTTCGGATCGCCAAGTTGATCCAGCCCGTTAATACTCCCGGCACATTCGTGGTGGTGTACTAGTATTAGGTCGAATAGATTTCGCTTCTCAGCCATTCTATTAGCCTCACTTTGGGGAAGCTAGGAGGTGCACAGTTTACATGAAATTAAGAAGTGCACCAGCTATTATGAAATTAGTACAGTTCTTGAACTTGTGAAGGTTGATAGAATGGTGTTACTTCAACCTCGTCGTTTCGTCGCAGGAATTCGATCCTCTTAGTATTGAAAACCGGGAATCATACCATGCGGCTTTCAATAATGAAATTCTCGAGAATTCTTTGAAAGTAAGTTCATCTTCTAAAGAGTAAGTCGATAGATACACTAGATCAGCAGATCCGAAGAAGTATGTTCGCCTATTTATATCTGATTCCATCGTTTCCCATGGTTAATATCCTCATTTGTTAGACATCAAGAGATCATATAGAAAGGTTGTTTGGGCGATAGAGGTGAGGTGTAATGATAAGAGCCAGCGAAGAGCAATGGCAGGCGTTGAGCGAACGCCGTGGTTGGTCGAAGAAGAAGGGCCACAGCTCAAAAGGTCCATTCCATCTGTTGTGCTAGAAGCCTACCTATTCCAATGAGTTCGGGTGGTTCTTCCAAGCTTCGCCTGACGAGTTCAAGCAACTTCAAAACATGGGCATCTCTGTAACTTTTGCGGAAGTTTACCAAGTAAAGCGTGCATTAGTATAGTCATTGTCACACTTCCATTGATTCAAGCGTCTCTGTTCGCATTATTTATCTATGGTTTATGTCCAACTTTGGCAGGGTTCAATAATGGTGCCGCACTATAACTCAAAGTCGATGATGGTGGTGGTTGTGGTAGAAGGATATGGATGGTTTGAGATGGCTTGCCCTCACCTAGCACGAGCAAGGCTCAGGTGGAGAGAGAGAGAACAAGAAGAGGAAGAGGAGGAGGAGGAGGAGCAAGAGACAAAGCAAGGAGGCAGTGTAGATACTAAAAGGTAAGCATGATTTCTATAATGTGATTTCGAACCAGCAAGAGAGACCTCGTTCCATGACGTAATCAAAGATGATAGAACTGTTTCGGGTAGCTAATAATCGACTATGTCAATGAAATGACAATGCAAATTATGGTAAGAGTAGGTTTTGAGGTCAAGTAATTGAGGATATCGTTGGCTTTCGTTGCAGAAAGATTGACATGTCACATTGCATTTTATCTGACCGAAATGAGAATATAATCATACAAAATGATCCCACGAACTGATTGATTAAAAGAAGTAAATAATGTAGAACTCGCATTCGATTATCGAATGTGCACTTATAGGGTGATGGCTAGTGGCTTAATTCCAAATGCATTGACGTTTCAGGGTGATTATTAGGACTATCATACTATGCCACGATTTGAGATTTCCAATTATTTAAGTCATCTCTGGTTATCCATTAGGTAACATCCCAACTGTCACCTGGCAACGTTTTCGTTATCCCGGCAGGTCACCCAATCGCTATTGTCGCGTACCAGAACAAGAATTTGAGAATGGTGGGTTTGTGAATCAATGCTCATAAGAGCCAGCGAATCTTCCTTGCAGGTGAAGTCCTGCTGTAGCATAACCGCTCATCGTCAGGACTCATTACAATTTTAGTGCTCATTTCGCAGGACTAACGCAGTGGAATCAAATTCTTTTGCAGGGAAAGAGAATGTAATCAACTAGATGGACAAAGATGCGAAGGAGCTGTCCTTTGACCTCCCTGCGATAGAAGTGGATCGTGTATTTAGGAACTAGGAAGAGTCCTACTTCGTGCCTTTGCAACAACAACAACCTCAGCATGAGCAGAGAGAGCACCACGAAACTGAAGGGTCACAACAATACCAATAGAGTGAGTAGATAGACAAAGTCGACAGTGTAGGTTCGGGTGGATCGTTGTCGTCGACTGTGACATCGATACTAAACTTGGCTGGAATTTTCTGAGGAGGAACTAGAGGAGGCTTCAGCCATTTTCATTCTTAGTGGAAGAAAAAGAAGAAGATGTGCGAAGGTATGAGAGAGAGAGAGAGAGAGAGAGAGAGAGAGAGAGAGAGAGAGAGAGAGAGAGAGAGAGAGAGAGAGAGAGAGAGATCATAAATAAAAGCCAAGACAAAAACACAGTACAATCTATGCTGTGTTTTGTTTGGCTAGATGGTCTTATTTCCATTCAAACTGACTTGACTACAGATGCTTATACTCAAACCAGTCAATCATTGAAATTCAAATGACAAAGATGGATCACCACCTCGACTGCAATTCCTGTTTGCACGTCGTGTGGGTGACATTTATGATCCAGAAAACGAAGAAGAAATGAAAGCAAAACTTTGAGGAACGATGCATGAAACCAAATATTAGGAAGAACCAATCTCGTGTGATCTTGAAATGGCTCCTCCTAGGCTGTCCGGGGCAAGCTCCTCGTAGATTTGAGCTACGGCGTAGCCCGTCAAGGCTGCAACCCGGTCACCTTGGCTGCACACACAAACACACCGAAACCAACGTCATCCAATGCCGGCGACAGAGAACCAGTCGGCGATTGATGGAGTATCCTCGGACCGGCAAGTTTCGAGGGGGGGAGAAGGAAACGGGGGTGCGAATAGTTTTAGTTGGTGACGTTTACCTGCAGTCTCTTGGGCCATGCATACGCCGTCGCACCTCATCTCGCAGAAGGCGCTGCCGAGGCCTTCAGCTTCGCACGATTGGTGGCAAGTGCGGAAGCAGTTCCCGTACGCGCCTATCAGCTCTCCTATGGCTTCCCCCGTCCCGAACGTCGTCGCTAGGATGAGGCATATGATTAGAACTCCGGCCACCTTGCTTGCCATCTTTCTTCTTCTTTTCCTTTCACTTGGTTTGGCCGTCGTCGAGAGCTTCGATGTCCCCTGATGATGTTCCTTCCTTCTCCTTCCTCTGGAATATTTTGCTCAGTGGAAGAACGATGGAAGGGATTATCAGTACTTATAGCCATGAAACTCAGATGGATTCGAACGGTGAACCTTGAAGGGAGGGGACCGTTTTTGAGCGTGTGGTGCGGGTTCCCTCCATCTTCTTTTGACTGTCTATTTCAGGGCGGTGCTTTTGACTTGACCGTGTGGTGAATGGGTGGTCGTCCAAGATGGGCCGAACCTAAAAAAGCCCAATGGGCCCACATTAGAGGCTTTCCTTGAGGGGACATAATGACCGTCTCCCCCCACCCTTCGATAGCTCATTTCTTGAATTCTCCATCTTCAACCCTAAAGGTTTGAGTGTCAAATTGATGGGTTGGATTGAATTTGGATAGGGACAAAAATTACTTGACCCATTTTCATACAATATAAATTTAATAATCTATAACCCAACCCGACTTATATTACCTCTTCCTCACCAACTTCCTTTGCCCCTTTTGGCACACATTCTCACCCATCTCTTCATTGTCATGATGGCTACATACCAACTTCCTTTGCCTTCTCCGCGACAAGCCCATCTTCATCTTTAGCTGGCTGATCGATGAACATGTCGTCTTGATTGCCATGTCAATGCCGATGCATGTGATGAAGAACATCGTAATGGCCGTCCTGATCAACACGATGGTGTTGCACACGGCACTGAGGAAGGTAGACAATTTGCCTCTAGCGAGGCACGGGTAGATGATGATTGTTGGACCTCCGTCTTAGCTAACAAATCAAATGAGTTGAAAGTGGGCTTATTTCTAACTCATTAGAACTCGTCATTAGTTAGACTTTGCTCTCTCGGACCCATTTTTAAATCTCTATACCGAGAGATTCGTATATCAGAATCCTAATACATATAGATATAAATGGTCCAATGAGAGCAAGAATCTTCACGAACATTTGGAACATTTTGGTCCCAAGCAAAAAAACCATTTTTGAATAATCTTTGATCGAATATGTATCTATCAATGTTCGATTGATTGGTCTGAAATCATCGACACAAAAAGATTTATGTAAATCATTTCATTTTGTTTGGTCTAAATTACTTGTCTTTTGTTCAAATTATTTTTTTATAAATTCATATTTCAAATTATAATCAACTCATAGATATATGACCCATCTTGTTAAACCTGAGTTAAAAATTTGGGTCCAACGCCCATTTTTGACACCAAAGGCCATTGCAAACCCAAGAGAACTTGACTTGCTTCTCAAGCTCGCGCGTAGTACATCACCCCCACCGAGCGCTCTCTCCCAAAGCGTCTCAGACCAAAAGAGCAGGAAACGACAGCGTCGGATCCGGTTCCGAGCGATTGAAAGGAGGAATGGAGTGCGTGTTCGGCTTGGTCGGCGACGGATTTGCCATCCTGGCTGCCGACACATCGGCGGTCCACAACATCTTGGTCCGCAAGTCCAACGAGGACAAGATCATGGTGCTCGATTCCCACAAGCTCGTCGCCGCCAGCGGCGAGCCCGGCGACAGGTGATTTCACCTGACTTTTCTTCTTCTTTTTGCATCTGGGTTTTGTTTAATTGATCGCATCTTTGGTGATTTAGGGGAAAAGTTTTCGTTTTTTTTTTTTTGAGTGTTTTGTGGTGATTCGTCTTTCGCAGAGTCCAGTTCACGGAGTATATACAGAACAACGTGGCGTTGTATCAGTTCAGGAATGGGATTCCTTTGACGACTTCTGCTGCCGCCAACTTCACGCGACGCGAGCTCGCCACTGCTCTGATCGGGAAGGTCGGCTTCGTCGAGCATTTTCCTTCGACTTCATTTCTTTGTTACTCGGCGATTTTGGGTTGAATTGGTTGCTTGTTTCTGCTCATGCTTCTTTTCTTTTTCCAGCCTGAGGTTCAAATTGTTGGGATTTCTTTGGTGGGTCTTGTTGGTTTTGATAGAGAAGGGGTACTTATGCCCTTGTTTCTGCTCATGCTTCTTTTCTTTTTCCAGCCTGAGGTTCAAAACCAATCCGCACCCCAAAATGTCGTGCCAACGAATAGGAGCACGTTCACACGAAGGCAATGGAACTCCCATTTTCTGTCATGCCAACACAACACGAATGTCGCGTTGCATGTCAATCTGCACCCTCGAATGTCAACGCCATGCAAAACGTCCCATCGCCATCGTGAATTCTCCTTTAAGAACGTGAAAATTTTTCTCTTCGTAATCCACATCGCCGAAAGCGCTTGGCGAGCCATGAGCAAGATGACTTTCAAGGTCCCGCGTCTCCTTTCTGTGCTCATCCTCCTACTCTCTCTTCGCCTCACGTCTCTCGCCGTCCGTCAGGACCCGGCGGCAGAGGTCCTGCGATGCCTGGACGGCTGCGACCACGAGGACGTGCAGGAGTACATCGCGTGCCACAAGGAATGCGAGCTCCGATACCTAGAGCGCGAAGAGAGGCAAAAAGAAGAGGGGAGACACGGAAGCGGAGAGCTCGACCCCCCGCGGTGGCGGGGGCGTGACGGAGGTGGAGGGGGTGGAGGAGGCGAGTGGGAACCGAAAGACCCCGTCGCGAGCGGGAACCGGCATGGGGCCCCGGGGGCGAGTATGATCAGTGCTGGCGGCTGTACGAGCCGTACAAGCGACAGGAGCAGGAGCAGTGCGAGGAGCGGGAGAGGGCGCTGGAGCGGCTGCGGGACAGGGAGAGGGAGCGCGAGGTCAACGGCGGAGTCCGGAATCCCTCAGGGGATGCCTCTCAGCCGGAGAGGCACGAGCGGTGGTGCGAATGTGCATGCAACAGGCACGTCGGAGGCCAGCAGAGGCAGCTGTGCAAGTTCAGGTGCCGGCAGCGGAGAGAGAGGTAGTAGCAGAGAGAGAAACCAGGAGGAGGAGATGTTGCAGCCGCTTTGACCGAAGATCCGCAGCAATAGTTTCAACACTGCAGATGCTGGCAACAGCACAGCGGAGAACTGCAACGCCGGGAGTGCCGAGAAGAGTGCGAACGGCAGTTCTGGGAGCAGCAAAGAGGTAAGCGAGGATCGATGAACCCTCAAGAACAAGAAGTGGAGGAGGAGGAGGAGGAGGAAGTAGGAGAGAGTGAGGACAATCCATAGTACGTCCATTTGCGGACGCTCAAGAGCTGATTCCGTGCAGAAGAAGGTCAAATCTGAGTGCTCGAGCGGTTCGACAAGAGGTCCAGGCTCCTCGGAGGCCTTAAGAACTATCGGCTAGAGATCTTCGAGGTGAACCCCAATACCTTCGTGCTGCCTGGCCGCATCGATGCCGATTGCGTTCTCGTTGTCTTGAAGGGTTAAGTCACTGGCAATTCAATGTTGACCAATTTAGTTTCTAGTGGCCGTCAGATGTTGTGTTCTTTGCTCATTGAGATTCATGGAGATCCGGAGGGTCATTGTGGCTAGAAATTGATTGGAATTTTGGCTTGTGTTATTTAGAATTCCTAGTCGGTGATGACATTAATCGATCGTGGTGATTTCTTGCAAGTGAAGGGACTATAAGTTTGGTGTGGCAAGAAAAGAAAGAGTCTCATCACTTGGAGTGTGGGGAAGTTATTAGAGTCCTTGCCGGAACTACGGCTTACTTCATTAGTAGCGGATGTAATGGGCATTTTCATATCGCCAAGCTGATCCAGCCCGTTAATACTCTCGGGACATTCGAGGTGGTGTACTAGTATTAGGTCGAATAGATTTCGCTTCTCAGTCATTCTATTAGCCTCACTTTGGGGAAACTAGGAGGTGCACAGTTTACATGAAATTAAGAAGTGCACCAGCTATTATAAAATTAGTACAGTTTTTGAACTTGTGAAGGCTGATAGGAGTGGTGTTACTTCAACCTCGTCGTTTCATCGTAGGAATTCGATCCTGTCAGTATCGAAAACCGGGAATCATACTACGCAGCTTTCAGTAATAAAATTCTCGAGAGTTCTTTGAAAGTAAGTTCATCTTTTGAAGAGTAAGTCGATAGATACGCTAGATCAGCGGAGCCGAAGAAGTATGTTTGCCTATTTATATCTGATTCCATCGTTTCCCACAGTTAATAGCCTCATTCGTTAGACATCAAGAGATTAGATAGAAAGGCTATTTGAGCGACAAAGGCGAGGTGTAATGATAAGAGCCAGTGAAGAGCAATGACAGGCGTTGAGCGAATGCCGTGGTTGGTCGAAGAAGAAGGGCCACAGCTCGAAAGGTCCGTTCAATCTATTGCACCAGAAGCCTACCTATTCCAATGAGTTTGGGTGGTTCTTCTAAGCTTCGCCCGACAAGTTCAAGCAACTTCGAAACATGGGCATCTTTGTAACTTTTGCGGAAGTTTACCAAGTAAAGCGTGCATTAGTATAGTCATTGTCGCACTTCCATTGATTCAAGTGTCTTTGTTCGTATTATTTACCTATGGTTTATGTCCAACTTTGGCAGGGTTCAATAATGGTGCCGTACTATAACTCAAAGTCGACGATGGTGGTGGTCGTGGTAGAAGGATATGGATGGTTTGAGATGGCTTGCAGTATCCATATTCATAACGAGTTCCTTTGTAAGTTTGGTCACATAGAGTGAGATATTTCACATATCGTCTCATTTATTAATTTCTTTTGGGTTTAGGTGGAATTTTGGGATTCTTAGCCGCCATTTGAATTCATGTTTGTTTTCATTTATTTAAATATTTCTCAAAGTGAGAATACTGTTTAATTACAATGAATCACAAAACTTAACACTTTTTTAAACGTTATTACTGAAAAGGAAACAAGACAAGTTTGAATGGTTAAGTCCTATATTAGAAAATTAATCATATAAAATCGTTCTCATACAACAATCGGACTTTTAAAGAAAGAGAGGAAAAGGACAACCGCTTAATATTCAAGAGTTGAGATGAAAGGTCAATGCTAATAGCCTCCCCAACACACAAACGGGTCCTTACAATCCATGAGATGGAAACTTGTCGGTATCGCTATTATTGGATGGACGAAAATTGATCGCTCCAAATTGAGTTCGGTGGATATCAAATTTGATGATGAGGTAAAAGCTTTAATTTTATTATCTTCTCTACCTGAAAGTTGGAGTGCAACTGTGACTGCAGTGAGCAGTTCGTCTGGTAAGAAAAAGTTGAAGCTTCAAGCAATCCGAGATTTGATTCTTAGCGAGGATATTCATAGAAGAGAATCGGGTGAATTTTCGGGTGCTGCCTTAAATATTGAAGGCAGAGGGAGAAGCAATCAACGAGGGCGAAACCAGTATCATGGTAGATCAAAGTCCAGAGGAGAAGCAAATCGAGACCTCGTGGTGAAATTATTTGTTGGAATTGTGAAAAGAAGGGACATCTGAAACGAGATTGTAGAGCCCCAAAGAAGAAAATTCAATATCGAGATCGAAATCAAGATGAAGAAAAATCTGTGAATGTAACTTTTGAAGAGACTCAAAATAGTGATGCCTTAATTTTGAGCATTGATAGTCCAATTGAGTCGTGGATTCTTGACTCAGGTGCGTCGTTTCACTCTACTTCATGCAAAGAATTAATGCACAATTTTGTTGCTGGAAAATTTGGAAAGGTTTATCTTGCTGATGATGAACCTTTGGATATTATGGGAAAGGGTGATATTTATATAAAATCTACTAATGGATATCAATGGAAGTTGCATGATGTCGATATGTTCCAGAGGACTTAAGAGAAATCTGATCTCTATAAGTCAACTAGACAGCAAAAGTTACAGGACTATTTTTGGGGATAGCTCTTGGAAAATTGTTAAAGGTGCTCTGGTTGTAGCACGTGGAACAAAGTCAGGAACACTCTACGTGATTGAAATCAATAGAGAAATTGCAGCAATTGCTGAATCGGAAATTGATTCTAAATTATGGCACCGCAGGCTTGGACATATGAGCGAAAAAGGAATTAAGATATTAGCATCTAAGGGAAAATTGCCTGATTTGAAGTCCATAGATATTGGTCTATGTGAAGATTGTGTTATGGGTAAGCATAAACGTGTTAGTTTTTTGAAAATTGGAAAAGAACCAAAGAAAGAAAAATTAGAGTTGGTGCATACAGATGTGTGGGGCCCAGCTCCTGTGCAATCCCTTGGAGGCTCGTGCTATTATGTCACGTTTATTGATGACTCCACCAGAAAGGTATGGGTTTATTTTCTTAAAAATAAATCTGACGTGTTTGCTACTTTTAAAAGATGGAAAGCTGAAGTGGAGAACCAGACTGGCCTGAAAATTAAATGTTTAAGCTTTGATAATGGCGGTGAATATGATAGCAAGGAATTCAAGCAATTTTGTGCAGAGAACGGAATCAGAATGACAAGAACTGTTCCAAATAGACCGCAGCAAAACGGAGTTGTTGAGAGGATAAACAGAACTCTGAATGAGCGTGCAAGAAGTATGAGGTTGCATGCAGGATTACCCAAGATGTTTTGGGCAGATGCAATTAATACGGCAGCATATTTAATTAATAGAGGACCTTCAGTTCCACTTGATTTTAAGTTACCGAAGAAGAATGGAGTGGAAAGAAGGTAAGTTTCTCGCATCTGAAAGTCTTTGGTTGTGTTTCCTATGTCCACGTAGATTCTGAAAATAGAGATAAACTTGATGCAAAAGCTAAAAAGTTTTTTTTCATCAGATATGGTTCTGATTATTTTGGCTATCGGTTCTGGGATGAACAAAATAGAAAAATAATAAGAACTGCTGATGTTACGTTCAATGAGAATATGTTGTACAAGGACAAATTTGTGGCAGAATCTAGTGTGAAGGAAAATTTGGTGGAAAATACAGAGATTGAATTGGAAGAAAATTCTAAAAGTGTTCTGGTTGAAATTCCTAAAACTGTTGCTGAACAAGAATCACGTACACCGATCCCACTTTGAGAAGATCTAGTAGAACATCTAAACCTGTACAAAGATATTCTCCGTCATTGCATTATTTGCTTCGACCGACGGCGAACCAGAAAATTTTTCGGAAGCAGTGCAGGTTGAAGATTCTGTTAAGTGAGAGTTAGCAATGCAAGATGAGTTGGATTCACTCGAGAAAAATAAAACTTGGGTGTTAACTCGGTTACCAGATGGGAAGAAGGCATTGCAGAACAAGTGGGTGTATCGGGTCAAAGAAGAACCCGATGGCAGCAAGAGGTACAAAGCAAGGTTAGTGGTAAAAGGGTTTCAGCAAAAAGAAGGAATTGACTATACAGAGATTTTTTCTCTAGTTGTGAAATTGACTTTGTTAGGTCGGTATTGAGTATTGTTGCTGCAGAGAATTTACATCTAGAGCAGCTAGATGTTAAGACCGCATTCCTCCATGGTAATTTGGAGGAGGATATTTATATGGTACAACCGGAAGGTTTTCAAGATCCTGGAAAAGAAAATTATGTCTGCAAATTGAATAAAAGTCTGTATGGCTTGAAACAGGCTCCTCGACAAAGTGGTACAAAAATTTGACACATTTATGTGTGGTAACGGGTTCACTAGAAGTGACATGGATCACTGTTGTTATTTCAAAAATTTGATGACTGCTATATTATTTTGCTGTTGTATGTGGATGATATGCTCATTGCAGGATCTAGTATGAGAGAGATCAACATACTGAAGCAGCAATTGTCAAAAGAGTTTGAGATGAAGGACTTGGGCGCAGCGAATCAGATTCTTGGGATGAGGATCATGCGGGATAGATCTAAAGGAATTCTAAAATTATCTCAGGAAAAGTACATTGAAAAAGTGCTTGATAGATTCGGAGTTCAGAATGCAAAGCCCGAAGTACTCCTTTAGGAAGTCACTTCAAGCTCTCAAAGGAGCAGATCACCAAAGACAAATGAAGAGCGGGAGTATATGGCTAAAGTGCCTTATGCATCAGCTGTTGGTAGTTTAATGTACGCAATTGTGTGTACTAGATCGGACATAGCTCATGCAAGTGGGAGTTGTGAGCGAGATACATGGCAAATCCAGGAATAAAACATTGGGAAGCTGTAAAGTGGTTATTAAGATACCTGAAAGGCACTTCAGGTATGTCATTATGTTTTATGAAAAATAGTGCAACTTTACAAGGCTTTGTTGATGCATATCTTGGTGGTGACTTGGATCATAGGAAGAGTACCTCGGGTTATGTTTTTACCTTAGGTGGCACTGCAATCAGTTGGATGTCTAGACTTTAGACTTGTGTATCTCTCTCAACCACCGAAGCAGAGTATGTGGCTATATCTGAAGCTGGTAAAGAGATGATTTGGTTGAAAAATTTTCTGAAGGAGATAGGCAAGGAGCAAGATAATAGTGTTCTTTTCAGTGATAGTCAAAGTGCTATTTGTCTTGCAAAGAATCCGGTATTTCACTCAAGGACAAAACACATTGAGTTAAAATATCATCAAATTCGTCAATTAATAGATGACGGGGCATTATCATTAAAGAAGATTCTTGGTGCAGAAAATCCAGCAAATATGTTAACAAAGGTTGTCACCACCGAGAAACCGAGGCTGTGCATTGCCTCGTTGGCCTCCATGGTAAGTGATGAGGGGGGCTGCCGCACTAGGACAATTTGGGTTGAAAAAATGAAGACTATAAAAGATTATTGCTGTTTTTTGAAGATCAGCCTCCAAGTGGGAGATTGATGGAATTGTGGAGTCTAATGGAGAAAAATATTATTGTGGGTAGACACTTCCCAGCGGTCACCCATCCGAGATATTAAAGGAAATAGAGTTTATATTACTGCTAATATCTTACATGTAATTTCCTTTAATATGTATGCCCTAGACTCCTGTTATAAATAGGGGCAATTTCTTTTATAGTTGTAATGCTGAAGCTTTGTAACCCTGAGCTTGTAACACGATGCGATAGTGAAGAGATTGCCTAGTGCGGCAGATGTGGTTTTTCCCTTCTTGATTTTAGAAGGGTTTTCCACGTAAAAATTCCTGCTTGCCCTATTTTCTTCCCTACTTTATTTTTCGTCGCATATTCGCGTCCCCAACAGTTTCAACACTGCAGATGCCGGCAACAGCACAGCGGAGAACTGCAATGCCGGGAGTGCCGAGAAGAGTGCGAACGGCAGTTCCGGGAGCAGCAAAGAGAGGATCGATGAACCCTCAAGAGCAAGAAGTGGAGGAGGAGGAGCAAGTAGGAGAGAGTGAGGACGATCCATATTACGTCCATTTGCGGACGCTCCAGAGCTGGTTCCGTGCAGAAGAAGGTCAAATCTGAGTGCTCGAGCGGTTCGACAAGAGGTCCAGGCTCCTCGGAGGCCTTAAGAACTATCGGCTAGAGATCTTCGAGGTGAACCCCAATACCTTCGTGCTGCCTGGCCGCATCGATGCCGATTGCGTTCTCGTTGTCTTGAAGGGTTAAGTCACTGGCAATTCAATGTTGACCAATTTAGTTTCTAGTGGCCGTCAGATGTTGTGTTCTTTGCTCATTGAGATTCATGGAGATCCAGAGGGTCATTGGGGCTAGAAATTGATTGGAATTTTGGCTTGTGTTATTTAGAATTCCTAGTCGGCGATGACATTAATTGATCATGTCGATTTCTTGCAAGTCAAGGGACTATAAGTTTGGTGTGGCAAGAAAAGAAAGAGTCTCATCACTTGGAGTGTGGGGAAGTTATTAGAGTCCCTGCCGGAACTACGGCTTACTTCATTAGTAGCGGATGTAATGGGCATCTTCAGATCACCAAGTTGATCCAGCCCGTTAATACTCTCGGGACATTCGAGGTGGTGTACTAGTATTAGGTCGAATAGATTTCGCTTCTCAATCATTCTATTAGCCTCACTTTGGGGAAACTAGGAGGTGCACAGTTTACATGAAATTAAGAAGTGCACCAGCTATTATAAAATTAGTACAGTTCTTGAACTTGTGAAGGCTGATAGGAGTGGTGTTACTTCAACCTCGTCGTTTCATCGTAGGAATTTGATCCTGTCAGTATCGAAAACCGGGAATCATACTACGCAGCTTTCAGTAATAAAATTCTTGAGAGTTCTTTGAAAGTAAGTTCATCTTCTGAAGAGTAAGTCGATAGATACGCTAGATCAGTGGAGGCGAAGAAGTATGTTCGCCTATTTATATCTGATTCCATCGTTTCCCACATTTAATATCCTCATTTGTTAGACATCAAGAGATTAGATAGAAAGGCTGTTTGGGCGACAAATGCGAGGTGTAATGATAAGAGCCGGCGAAGAGCAACGATAGGCGTTGAGCGAATGCTGTGGTTGGTCGAAGAAGAAGGGCCACAGCTCGAAAGGTCCATTCAATCTGTTGCACCAGAAGCCTACCTATTCCAATGAGTTCGGGTGGTTCTTCCAAGCTTCGCCCGACAAGTTCAAGCAACTTCGAAACATGGGCATCTCTGTAACTTTTGCGGAGGTTTACCAAGTAAAGCGTGCATTAGTATAGTCATTGTTGCACTTCTATTGATTCAAGTGTTTTTGTTCGTATTATTTATCTATGGTTTATGTCCAACTTTGGCAGGGTTCAATAATGGTGCCGCACTATAACTCAAAGTCGACGATGGTGGTGGTCGTGGTAGAAGGATATGGATGGTTTGAGATGGCTTGCAATATCCATATTCATAACGAGTTCCCTTGTAAGTTTGGTTGCATAGAGTGAGATATTTCACATATCGTCTCATTTATTAATTTCTTTTGAGTTTAGGTGGAATTTTGGGATTCTTAGCCGCCGTTTGAATTCATGTTTGTTTTTATTTATTTAAATATTTCTCAAAGTGAGAATACTGTTTAATTACAATGAATCACAAAACATAACACTTTTAAACGTTATTACTGAAAAGGAAACAAGACAAGTTTGAATGGTTAAGTCCTATATTAGAAAATTAATCATATAAAATCGTTCTCATACAACAATCGGACTTTAAAAAAAAAAAAAGAGGAAAAGGACAACCGCTTAATATTCAAGAGTTGAGATGAAAGGTCAATGCTAATAGCCTCCCCAACACACAAACGGGTCCTTACAATCCATGAGATGGAAACTTGTCGGTATCGCTATTATTGGATGGACGAAAATTGATCGCTCCAAAACATACGGAGATGAAAAGTGCAATTTTTTAAAGATGTTTATACAAGTGGGCACCACATGTCAATATAGCCAGTGCTGACCTAGCATTTCTAGTGAATTTTGGACGGAAATTTGACAGGACTTAAATTGTTGTCGTTGAGTAGTGTAAACCAAGAAAAGTATAAGAATCGAATGTGAAATATTCCTTCCAATACTACAAGGACAAGAAATGCATTCCCTAAAGATTTACAAATATTGTGCTAAAATCATAATTCGTTATTTTATTGTATAACCACTGATGTTTTTATTTATTGAAACTTATAGTTAAATTTAGAATATATAATTTTGATTGATTTTTGTAATTGCTAAACAAATGAGCATAATATCATAAAATTAAATAAACATATTAACTTAATGAATACATCCAATATCCAAATTATCATTTTAAGTTAACTTATGACTTATATTTAATATTCATCTTTTTGATATAACATTAGTAATATAATCATCAATCGTGATAATGAATATATTTTATTATTCACAATTTTTCGTAATTAGTTTATTAAATAATTATTTTATGATAATTTACTAAATTAATATAATTTTATTACTTAATAATTATAAATGATCTACTATTATATATATACATAATAATCAACTATGATAAATGAATTTTACGACTCAAATTAAGAAACTAATTTTATATCAATTATAATCTTTATTGATTTTTAATCACATTGCTTAATTTATGCTGGTGTATATTTTGAATGGAATTATGATTCCTTCACATTGGTATGCCATTTCACTCCAAGAAGTCCCAGCCAAATAAAAGTTCAGAGGAATTTTTTTTTTTGTTCGAATCAAAGGAAAGTTGAAATGTCCATTCTTTTGAACAAACAGCAAACAGATTGTTAATCTAATCTATTTCGTTAGGAGAAAAACTCTAGAACAACGAGAGCAACCACAAATAGCGGGAAACTGAAAAAGGCTAAAGACTTCACTTCTTGCATCAATCTCTAAAGCAAAGCCCTATAGGTCCACTCTAAAGACACATCTCCAGCTTATTTAAATCTTTTCTTAAGAACTTCATAATCTTTTGGTCTTCCTTGCCAAGCCCGAAATATTTTCTATTGAACCCATCCAAAAATAAATAAATCTGATCGTCGTGGCAATTCGAGGAGCAAAATGCGCAATCATTATACATGTGCACTTTCTGATAAGCTCCCCAAATGACCCCAATTCATCATCCTCGTCACTCTTCTTTGCTGATAACATCTCTCGCTCGGGTGACTTCATAAAAAAAAAAAAAAATCCTCCCGATCACCGATGCTCACAACTGTGTTGAGTGTAGCTTCTCGTCCTTAGACACACAACCGGCTGTCGAAACATGGGATATTAACTCCACCATGGCAGGCGTGGCTTGTTTTAAGAGGTTGTCAGGGTTTTGGCAGGGAACGCTAGGATCTTGATATGGTCTAGTGGCGTTTGATCGCTTGACTAGTTTTGAGTCTTTCGACTCCATGTTTGTGGTCTGAGAGGGTTTTGCGATGGCAGGTTGCAAGAATATAGTCATCATTGATGGACAGTCCCAGATTGAACGAAGATACACTCGTTGAACGTTCGAGGTGGAGGCTATAGCGTCTCGAAGAGCGCAAATTTCCTAGGGGAATTAGGGGTGTGCAACGAGAATCACCCCAATCGGGAATCGCTTGGACTAGCTGGTTCTAGGTGGTTTCCACAGGCATTAGTCTGGTTCGTGGTTCCTATTTTGGAACCAGTTGCCGATTAGTCAAGTTCTCAATTCTAAGGTGGGAATCAAACTAACCAGAACCGACTATATACATGTGTGTGCGTGTGTGATATAAGAAAGCCTATGGTATGTATTTTGCAATGTTCAAAACTACATTTCACGTTGCTGGAAGATGATATTTGACACTTTGCTCTAACAACTTGAAGCCTAATGCAGATGATGATGACAAAATAGGCAACGAATTTGTAAAGCAAAGTCCAAGAGGAGCTCCCTTCAACAAAAGTGATAGATATTTATTCACAATAAGTGACTGAAAATTGACATGCCCAGATTGCTTTCTCGAATAGGAAAAAATAACTAAATGACTAGTTCCATTGGAGCTGGACCAATTGGTTGGTTCGGTTCCTGCTCTCGAGATTGGCTGGTCCGGCCTCAGTCCCAGTCGTCCTAGTCCAATTCCTGATTTTGTGGTGGGATTGGATTGAATTGGGAATCGATCACCTCTGGGAGCAGCTAGATGACTTAACCAAATTTTGGAGGTTTTAGTTTGAACAACTTCAAAGATTTTTTGGTTCGCAAGACTGAAGGGATGTGTTTAAGGTTTGAGAGCAAGGAAGGTGAATGTGAGAGAGATAAATAGAGAATTAGCGGATAGAAATAAGAGAACAAATAGGAGAAGGATAATGAGACTGACAATTGTTAGGACTTTTTATTAGAATTTTAAAGTTTGCTGCAAATTAAGCTGGACCAGAAAGGAAACTCGTGAGGAAAGGTTCCATCACTGATTGAGCTCACGTGGACGTGAGGAAAACGTATGGTTTTCACGAAATACTGAACTTATTAGATAGGGTTATCCACCAAGAAAATAGAAAAGATATATAGTATGATATATTAGTTATTTAAACGAGTCTATCTCCTTTTCTTTTCTTTTTTTTTGTCAAACTGAATTCTCAAGACCACCGTTTGAGTCATGCAATACGATAAATCAAATTAAAAGATCCCATGATTTTTATTTTTATTTTTGCTCTTTTTTTTCCATCCGTAGCATCAATCACGAGACACAAATAATCCATCATAGAACTGCCAAAAGAAGGTACAAATCTATTCTTCAATACAAGTGAAACTAAAAAAAGAATCGACTCTTTACTAATAGGATTTTAATCGGATCTATTTTTTGGTGAAAATAATTTTTTATATATTCACTGTTAGACGGATAACATGAACACTTAAAGATAATCATGTAACTGAAATTATCCACTTGATACTCAACCAATTGAATGTGAACCGATACTATGTAATCTAATACCCAAAGGAATTATACTATATAGATAGGTAAATTGAAGGATGGTAAAGAGTTCCCTTCTTGTATCAATCTCTAAAATATAGCACTAACAAGTCCCCTCTACAGATATATCTGCAAGCAACTGATTCAAATTTTTCCTCCAGAACTTCATCGTCTTCTCATCCTCCTTGCCAAGCCCCAAATATTTTCTGCTGAACCCGTTGCGGCAATCTGATCATCGCGGCAATCTGATGAACAAAATGGTTGATCACTGTACATGTAGACATCATTGTTCGGTTGGAATTCCTTCTTGCACAATGTACACTTCTTGATAAACTCCCCGAATAGCCCCAAGTCGTTACTCTCGTCAATCTTCTTTGCTTCTGACAGCTCTCGCTCGGGCGACCTGATAAAAAATATCCCCTCAATTGATGGCAGTCGTGGCCGTCTCAAGTGTTGCTCCACATCCTTTGACATAGAATCGGCCTCTGAAGAATGGGATAGTATTTTTGCCGTGGCCGGTGCGGCTTGTTTCAGGAGGTTACCAGGATTTTGAGAAGATCCGCTAGGAGCTTCAGAGGGTCTCGTGGCATTTGAATCCTCAGCTGGTTTCGAGCCCTTTGACTCCGTGTTCATACTTTGAAAGGGTTTCATGTTGGTGGATTGCGGTTGAAACTTCTTCTTCTCAATCGTCAGGATATAGTCATCATCAGTGCACAATCACGGTTGGACAAAGATCCAATGTCGGCTGAGGGAGGCTATCAGAACGGGATGAAAGCATCTTCAATGGCTGAATCGGCTAATAGATACAACTAAATATTCAAGGTTGTTGTTTCAACGAAAGATGAACAGTTTCTGAGGATGTTTTGGCTCGTAGGAAACAAAGGGATGTATTTAGGGTTTGAGATTAACCGGAGTGAACGTGAAAGAGTGATATATAGAGAAGAAGTGGATCAAATCAACAGATCCAGCAGGATAAGGATTCTGAGACGATAATTATCAAGACCTTTAATTAGAATTTGAAAGTTCGCTGCAAATTAAGGTGGACGACAAAGGAAACTAGCTAGGATAAGGTGGGATATGAGAGAAAAGTTGCGGTTTGCACGAAATACTAAACTTATTATCCCGTTTAAAATTTTGTTTTAGTTGATTTATCAGTTTAAATCGATTATAAATCTAAACTACATCATTCTTCCTTAGCAAAGACAAACCAAATCATGGGAATAATATGCCGATAATATCTATGATGTACGTAGCAGAACAAATTGGAAAACTATGTTTCTGCATAATGACAATGAGGATTAATGCTTATATTGGGAGCTATAAGTATGTCTTTTATAAATATGGAAAAGGTCATCATAAAGGGGTGAATTAGAGAGAAATATAACATAACTTGACCTTTTTAATGTGTTACAAACAATGGGTATTGAATTTCGAAAATGATATAAACAAGTAGCAATGAAATTAGCCATCTTATTTTAACAAGAAAACTAGCTATTTTAGAAAATAGCAAAATATCAAATAATATACCCAATATCTAATAATATTTTCTCTAATAGGAGTTTTCTAAAATCCATACATGAAAAGTCACTCATTATTAGTGATTGCTCCATTCATGTACAGCATTGTTTCAATTGGTTCCTATCTAATATGTCTAATACCGAAAGGAGTTCCTTTGTAAAGAGTGAAAGGACTCGATCAAAATTTTGAAGGATCACTCGATTCATTAGTCTATTTACAAGTAGATTTGATTGCATCAATTTTATACGTTGTGACATGTACATGTATATACGATCTCTAATCACACATGAATATGCGAATTGGAATATTACAATAGGTGACACCGGCTACTTTGTTGGTCGTCCATACGATCCCCACAATCCGATGTTGTTGATGCAGCTTCTACCCGTCCAATGCCATCCGCTTTCTTCGACATTCAACCGAGCAGTATGCGCCAAGGTCGTACCTGCGCTCTCCAAGCAATCATTTCCAAAAGATTCAGAGAAACGCAGACTCCAAATTCAGTTTCGGTTCTTTTTTTGAACATTAACGGCTTTCATTTATAACTAAGCGGTAGCTTGGTTACATTAGTTTCGGTTCTTTGTAGACTTGACGATCAATGAAAATTCACCGCTTTCATGCATGTGGGTTAAGCAAGAAAAGCGAAGAGAAAAAGAAAAAGAACATGCAAGTTAATTAAACGAAAGGAATGACCAGCAATAATCACGAATTCACAAAGGCCACAAATAATCTCTAGATAAGGACGACTCACCCGTACATGTAGACATCGGCATTCTCCGGGAGCGTACGCTTGCACCACGAACAGTTCTCAAGAATTTCCCCAGAATACCCTACTCGGTGAAAATGAGGGTCGCCGATCGTTGAATTTCGTCTAATGTCCGTGTCACCTTGTGGGGTATCATCAGGTGTCCCGATAAAGAATTTGGGGGCCAACCTAGGTTGACCTCCATCCCGAGTCGGTTCCGCATTATTCTCGACGACTGACTCCCGACCTTTAGGATCTTGCTCATGTCCAGCGATGGCGACCAGATCTTGGAGATTCTTGGCCAATGTCGACTCGTCGGCTGGCTGATTGCCAGCTTGTCCAACATTCTCGGAATGCTTGACGTCGATGACGTGATGTCTCGGGGACAACATGATGATTGCTCGCGAGTCTCTGTGGGTTCAGGTGGCTGCTCAGGAGATGAAAGAAGATGGAGGCCCTTCTGATATTGACGAAGATAGGAGAAAAACACAAAAGGGAACGCTAAGGGAAGAACTTCTGATAAGATCAAAGATGGGATCTTGGAGAAGAAAGAGCGCAAAAGAGATGAACTCGTGGGTTTTGCGAGAAGATGATTTAATTAGGGTTTAAGAGTAGTTGGTTTTGCTTGGGAACTCTTTTTGTAGAGTGGTGTAAATAAGGCTTAAATTTGAGATTGTGTTCTTGCCAATTGCCGTTGGATTTCGGCTCACCACTCAAACGGTTTCTTAACAGTCCCACTTAACCAATTACTTCGAATGGATGTATTTTTCTTGAAAGATATTTCGGATTATGACTCCCGCATTACAATTTTTTTTTATGTACACACCTTTTTTTCCCCCTAAGTGAGCTGTTCGGATCGGTCTTTGATTAATCTTATGGAGAATCGAGAGATTGAGTGGTTAAAACTCTCGCATGAATGGTTTCTTAACCAATCACTTGAGCAATATATTTTTCTTAAAATATTTTTGGATTATAAACACATCATACAATTCTTTTGTTTACACTTTTTTTCCATAACGAGGTTCTCCGATCCTTCTTTGATTAATCTCATGGCTAGACTGAGAGATTGAATGGTTGAAATCTCATATCAATGGTGGATAAATGACCGGAGTAAAATTTTCCTTCCATTTTTTGAAAAATAATGCATAGGTCATTAGTGTAGATAAAAAATTACTTATCGAATAATAGATTCTCTCTCATTAAAATTCCAATTAAATTCGATTTCCTCCTTTTCCTTTTCTCTCTTTAATTTTAAGATCCAAGACCCACGATGCCAAGAAAGGATTATGCACTCAGAAAATAAGTTCCATAAAAAAAAAGGAATTTATAAAAAAAAAATACCGTCAGTGTAAAGTATTTTGTACACATGTAGTCATGAAATAAAAATTTTCATCCACTCGCTGGACTGAACTAATTTAGCAAATGAAAACTTGTATACATGATAATATATGAGCCCTGTTTGTATATTGATTTATTTCCACCATTAGTACACCGAATAAAAGTCAACGTAGATACTCTAATTTAACAACCACATATACATTTAGCTAACAGAGTGATTCATGATTTTAACCACTAGACGAAACTCAAAAATAACGTACTTGTGGATATATGATTAGCAACTTATTACAAGGAATTATTGACAAATACACATAGCTAATTATACTATATGCATATGAAAAAAGAGAGAGCACAACTTAGGTCAATGGTTAATAATAAAGGTTTTCAACTGCATCAATCCAATAAAGTCAAAGTCCCCTCTCAAGATACATTTGCAACTAATCAAAATCTTTCCTTAAGGACCTCAACGCCTTTATCATCCTTGTCGAGTCCAAAATCGTTTCTATTGAACCCATCCAACGCAATCTGATTGTCCCAATCCGACGAGCAAAATGGGCGATCGCTGTACATGTAGACAACCTTGTTTAGCTTAAATTCCTACTAGCACAATTTACACTTTCTTGATAGACCCCCCAAATAACCCCAATTTGTCACCCTCATGGATTTTTCTTTGCCGTAGGCAGCTCTCGCTTGGGTGACTTCATAAAAAGATTCTGAAAACAAACAAGTCCTTACAATCAATGAGATGGAAACTTATTGATTTCGCTATTATTGGACGAATTTTAATAAAATATATATTATATTTTACCTATTAGAGGTTGTGTTAAAGGTGTGGTTAAATGATTTAAAATTGACCTACATTTATTAGTCCTATATATGTCCGTGTGAATTTCAATGAAAAAAACGAGGATGATATTGCCACGTATAGTGAAAGGACTCTTAATGAGTTGTCAATACTTGCAAACATAGAAGTCACCAACTAATAGTTGATTTTGTCATATTACTTTAATAAGATTTTGGATGGAACATGACGGGAGTAGTTAATTTTTTGTTAAAAAATCAATGTAACGACTAATTTTGTCACTAAAACAATGTATGGGGACTAAAATTGATTGTTGCTAAACATAGGAAGACAAAAAGTGTAACTTGTTTAAGATGTTTGTATAGGTAGGTGCCACATGTCAATATAGCCCATGCTAACCTAAAACTTTCTAGTGGAATTTCGAACAGAAATTTGATGAAAGGACCTAAATTATCATTGTTGAGTAGTATAATGACTAAAGTGTCATAACCATGCAAAGTATAAAAAACAAATGTGAACAATACTACAAGGACAAGAAATTCAATTTCCATAAAAGTTACCAAATATTGTGCTAAAATAATAATTCATTGTTTTATTGTATAACCACTGATATAATTATTTATTAAAATTTATAGTTAAGTGTATAGTATATAATTATGGTCGATTTTTGTAATTCCCAGATAAATGAGCATAATATTATAATATTGAATAAATATATCAACATAATAAATCAATAAAATATCCATAACTATAATTTTTAGTTAACTTATGTTTTATATTTGATATTTATTATTTTAAAAATAAAATAAGTTCAATAATATCATTTTTTTTGTAATTAGTTGGTTAGCTAACTAATTTTTAATGATTATTTTATGACAATTTACTAAATTAATATAATATTATTACTTTCTAATTATAAAATTGTATTGTATTCTAAATATAACAATCAACAATGATAAATGAATTTTACGACTCAAATTCAGAATTTATTTTTATATCAATTATAATCTTTATTAATTGATAGTCAAATTCTTAATTTATGTTGGGTGTTGGGGTCCATTTAGAGTGAATTATGATTCATTCACATTGGAATGCCATTCCACTGCAAGAAGACCCAGCCAAATAAAGTTAAAGAGGAATGTTCGTCGAATCAAAGGAATATTGAAATGCCCATTCTTTTGAACCAAACAGCAAACAGATCATTAGTCTATTTTGTTAGGAGAAACTCTCATAACAACGAGAGCAACAACAAATAGCGAGAAACTAAAAAAGACTAAAGAGTTCACTTCTTGCATCAATCTCTAAAACAAAACCCTAATAGGTCCACTTTAAAGACACATCTGCAACTTATTTAAATCTTTCCTTAATGACTTCATCGTCTTTTCATCTTCCTTGCCAAGCCTGAAATCTTTTCTACTATACCAGTCCAAAGCGATCTGATCATTGCGGCAACCCAACCAGCAAAACGGGTGATCACTCTACATGTATATATCCTTGTCCGGGTTGAATTCCTTCTTGCACAATGTACACTTCTTGATAGACTCCCCAAATAAACCCAATTCATCATCCTCATCAATCTTCTTTGCCGCTGATAGCTCTTGCTCGGGTGACCTGATAAAAAGTATCCTCTCAATTACCAGTGCTCGCAGCTGTGTCATGTGTCTCTTCTCATCCTTAGACACAGAATTGGTCGCCGAAACATGGCATAGTATATCCACCATGACAGGCACGGCTTGTTTCAAGAGGTTGTTGGGATTTTGAGAGGGTTTGCTTCTAGTGGCGTCTGATTGGTCGATTGGTTTTGGGTCTTTGACTCCGGGTTTGTGGTTTAAGAGGGTTTCACCGTGACGGGTTGCGGTTGGAATTTCTTCTTTGAGATCTTCAGAATATAGTTATCATTGATGCACAGTCCCAAGTTGAATGAAGATCCAATGTCGCCAATGCTAGTTGAACGTTCGAGGTGGAGGCTATAGTGTCTCGATGAGCACATCTTCAATGGGCCAATCAGCTAAAAGATGTAACCAGATTTTGGAGGTTTAGTTCGAAGAGGATGAACAGTATCTAGGATGTTTTGGTTCACAGGATACTAAGGGATGTGTTTAAGGTTTGAGAGCAAAGAGGTTGAGTGTGAGAGAGATATACAGAGAATTAGCGGATAGGAGAAGGATTATGAGACCCACAATTGTTAGGACTTTTTATTAGAATTTTAAAGTTTGCTGCAGATTGAGTTGGATGAAAAAGGAAACTTGTGAGGAAAGGGTTTATAACTGATTGAACTCAAGCAGGATGAGAGGGAAACGTATAGTTTTCAGGAAATATTATTAGATAGGGGTATCCACCAAGAAAATATTGACATAATTTGATATGCTTTATCTTGGTTATTTGAACGAGCAGATCTCCTCTCTCTTTTTTCGAACTAACTGTTTAAGTCATGCAATTCAATAAATCAAACTAAAATCCTGTGAATCCTCCCCCCCTTCCCCCTTACATCCGTAGCATCAATCACGAGTCACAAATAATCCACCACAGAACTTCCAAAAAAAGGAACTAATTTATTCTTCAATACAACAAGTAAAATAAATAAAAGAATCGACTCATTATTAATAGGATTTTAAATGGATCTATTTTTTGGTGAACATAATCTTCTATATATTCACCGTTAGATGGATAAAATGTATACTTAAAGATAATCATGTAACTGAAATTATCCACTTGATACTCAACCAACTTGAATGTGAACCGATAATTTGTAATCTAATACCCAAAGAAATTTTATTAAATAGATAGGTAAATTGAATGATGGTAAAGAGTTCCCTTCTAGCATCAATCTCTAAAATAAAGCACTAACAAGTCCCCTCTACAGATATATCTGCAAGCAACTGATTCAAATTTTTCCTCAAGAAGTTCATCGTCTTCTGATCCTCCTTGCCAAGCCCCAAATATTTTCTGCTGAACCTGTTGCGGCAATCTGATCGTCGCGGCAATCCGATGAGCAAAATGGTTGATCACCATACATGTAGACATCATTGTTCGGCTGGAATTTCTTCTTGCACAATGTACACTTCTTGATAAACTCCCCGAATAGCCCCAATTCGTTACTCTCGTCAATCTTCCTTGTTTCTGACAGCTCTCGCTCGGGCGACCTGATAAAAAATATCCCCTCAATCATTGGCGATCGAGGCCGTCTCGAGTGTTGCTCCACATCCTTCCACACAGAATTGGCCTCCGAAACATGGGATGGTATCATTGGCGATCGAGGCCGTCTTGAGTCTTGCTCCGCATCCTTAGACACAAAATTGGCCTCTGAAACATGGGATAGTAATTCTGCCGTGGGGGTGCAGCTTGTTTCAGGAGTTTACTTGGATTTTGAGAGGGTTCGCTAGGGGCTTCAGAGGGTCTTGTGGCATTTGATCGCTCGGCTGGTTTCGAGCCCTTTGACTCCGTGTTTGTACTTTGAAAGGGTTTCATGATGGTGGATTGCAGTTGGAACTTCTTCTCAATCGTCAGGATATAGTCATCATCAGTGCACAGTCCCTAAGTGGACGAAGATCCAATGTCAGCCGATGCTTGTTGAACGTTCAGGGTGGAGACCATCGCGTCGGGAGGAGGGCATCTTCAATGGCGGAATCGGCTAACAGATGCAACCATATATTCAAAGTTGTCGTTTCAGCGAAGGATGAACAGTTTCTGAGGATGTTTTGGTTCGTAGGAAACAAAGGGATGTGTTTAGGGTTTGAGATTAACGAGAATGAACGTGAAAGAGTATATATATGGAGAATAAGCGGATCAAAGCAACAGATCCAGCAGGATAAGGATTCTGAGACCAATAATTATCAAGACCTTTAATTAGAATTTGAAAGTTTGCTGCAAATTAAGTTGGACGACAAAGGAAACTAGCTAGGATAAGGTGGGACATGAGAGAAAAGGTGCGGTTTCCACGAAATACTAAACTTATCATCCTGTTTAAAATTTTCTTTTAGTTGATCGATTAAAAAATAAACTACATCATTCTTCCTTAGCAAAGCCGAACCAAATCATGGGAATAGTATACAAATAATATTTATGATGTATGTAGAGGAACACATAGGAAAATTATGTTTTGCACAATGACAATGAGGACGGTGTTTTTACTTATATTGGGAGCTATTAGTATGTCTTTTATAATTATGGAAAAGTTAAGCACAAAGGGGTGAATTAGAGAGAAATTTAACATAACTTGACTTTTTTATTGTGTTACCAATGGGTATCTAATTTCGGAAATTATATAAATATGTAGCAATGAAATTAGCTATCTTATTTGAACGAGAAAACAAGCCATTTTAGAAAATAGTGAAATATCAAATAATATACCTAATACCTACTAATATTCCCTCTAACAAGAGTTCTCTAAAATCCATACATGAAGAGTCACTCATCATCAGTAATTGCTCCATTCATGTACATGATTGTTCAATTGGTTCCTATCTAATAGGTCTAATACCAAAAGGAGTTCCTTTATAAAGAGTGAAAGGACTCAATCCATCAGTCAATTTACAAGTAGATTCGATTGCGTCAATTCTATACGTCACGAAATGTACATGTATATACATCCCCCAATCATGTATGAATACGAGAGCTGGAATATTACGATAGGTGGCACATGCAATTTTGCTTTTCTTCTATATGATCCCCACCATCCGATGTCGTTTCAGTGTCGATGTGACATCCGTCCACTGCCATCCGCCTCCTTCGACATTCAACCGAGCAGTATGCGCGCTCTCTAAGCAAGCATTTCCAAAAGATTCAGAGAAACACAAAGTCCAAATTCAGTTTCGGTTCTTTTTAGACTTGACAATCAATGAAAATTCCCCGTTTTCATGCATGTGGGTAAGCAAGAAATGAAGGGAAAAGAAAAAAAGAAAAAAAATATGCGAGTTAATTAAACGAAAGAAATGATCAGCAATTATCTCGAATTCACAAGGGCCACAAATAATCTCTGGATAAAGAAGACTCACCCGTACATGTAGACATCGGCATTGTCCGGGAGCTTACACTTGCACCACGAACAGTTCTCAAGAATTTCTCCAGAATACCCTACTCGACGAAAATGAGGGTCGTCGATGGTTGAATTTCGTCTGATGTCCGTGTCACCTTTTGGGGAATCATCAGATGTTCCGATGAAGAATTTGGGGGCCAACCTAGGCCGGCCTCCATCCCCAGTCGGATCCACGTCATTCTTGACGACCGACTCGTGACCATCAGGATCTTGTTGGCGTCCGGTGATGGTGAGCCGATCTCGGGGATTCCCAGCCAATGTCGACTCAGCGGCAGCCCGCGTGCTGGTTTCTCCAACACTCTTGGAATGCTTGACATCAACAACTTGATGTCTCGGGGACGGCATTATGATTTCTCGCGAGTCTCTGTGTTTAGGTGGTTGCTCAGGAGATGAACGAAGATGGAAGGGGCCTCGAATTCGCAGAAAGATGGGGGGGAAATTGAAGGGAACGCCAAAGATGAGATCAAAGATGGATACTTGAGAATAAAGATCGAAAACGAAATGAATTTGCGAGTTTGAGAGGGGATGATATGATGAGGGTTAGGGCTTTTTACTTGGGAACTCTCTTTTATATAGAGTGTGCAAATGATCTGACTAGGGTTTGAGTGTTCGCGCCCAAAAGCCGTTGGGTTTAGGCTCCCCGCTAGAAAACGGCTTTTCAACCGTCTACTGAGCCGATCACTTTGAGTATAGTATTTTCAACGAAATATTTTTGAGTAATAACACAATTATAAAAAAAATAAAGGTTAAAGAGAAAAGGAAGTAACTATAGCCTACATCAATAGCGTAAATGTGTTTTTCCTTGAGCAGAACTTATCCTATTTGCCTTTGATTAATGTAAAGGATAATTACAATAAAAGTCTTAAAACTATTACATTTATGCCAATTCAATCTTAAACCTTTCAAACAAAAAGAAAAAAATTAATATTAATTAATTTTTCAAAAAAAGTCAAAATGTAAAAAAATATATAAAAAAAAAGTATTTACGTTAGTACTAACCGTGTCATATAGGACGGCCAATGTCCATGTCATCAATTTTCGGCCAAAATTGATTGAAAAACCTATATTGGCAAATCTTCAAAAGATTTACAACTAGTTAGCCAAATTAAAAGATTTATGACTAAATTGATACGAATGCAATAGGTTTAAGGTTCTTTTGATAATATTCTCATCAATGTTATGTTTAGTTTCCGATTGTGAATGGCCAAAGCTATTAAATGAAGAGTAAATAAGATTGTTTGAGTAATTTTTTCCTTACAATGGCAGTGCATGCTATAACTACCTTTTAGTTTTGAAAAATATAGTGCCATGATCACTGGTGTTGAGAAATAGTTATTTTTCTAATAACAGATGCAAAGAAAACAATTATTTTTCCAATGACCGATCTCTCTCTCTCTCATTCAAATTCCAGCTAAATTTAGTTTCTTTCCTTTATTTTTTCTTTTCTCAAATTGCACTAAGATATTATATCGGGTTTAAGACCCATGATGCTTTTAGAAAAAAAGAAAAAGGAAAAGGAAAAAGAAAAAAGAAAAAAGAAAGGACTATCCACTCACAAAATAAGTTTTATAGAAAAATGGATTTATACAACATACACATTGGTGTAAAATATTTTTTTACAGTTGTAGTCTTGAAATATAAATTTTTAATCTACTATTTGGATTGAATTAGTTTAACAAAATGAAAAATTGCATACATGTTAATATTTGAATCCCGTTTGTGTGATGATTTATTTCCGCCATCAACCTACCAAAAAGAAAAAAGTGCATGTAGATACTCCTATCTAACAAACACATATACATGTAGATAAAGGAGTAATTCATGATTTTAACCACTAACCCGAGCTGAAACATTATGTACCATGTAGATATTTGATTAGCAACTCATTACTAGGGGAATATTGATAATTACACATAACTAGTTACACTGTATGCATATGCAAAAAAAAAAATCATCACACAACCTAGATAAATCCTCAATATTTAAGATTTCAACTTCTTGCATCTTGCATCAATCTATAAGGTAAAGTCGGAAGTCTGTCCAAAGATACTCATGTAACTGATTTAAATCTTTCCTTAAGAACTTCATCATCTTTTGATCCTCCTTGCCGAGTCCCAAATCTTTTCTACTAAACCCGTCCAACACAATCTGATCGCAATGACACTTTGACAAGCAAAATGAGCGATCATTGTACATGCAAACAACTTTGTCTGGATTGAATTCCTTCTTGCATAAGGTATACTTCTTGATAAACTTCCCAAATATCCCCAATTTGTCACCTTTGGATCTTATTCACCGCTGGTAGCCCTCGCTTGGGTGACCTGATAGAAAATATCCCCTCAATCACCGATAGTCATGACCGTCGTGTCAAGTGTTGCTCCAATCCTTAGACATTGAAGTGGCCATCGGAACATGAATGAGTTTGCTAGGGTCTTGGACGGTCATGTGGCGTTTGATTCTTTGGCTGGTTTCGAGTCTTTTGACTCAGTGCTCGTGCTTTGAGAAGGCTTAACGATGACGGGTTGTGGTTGGAACTTCTTTTGAGTGATTGTTAACATATAGTCAACGCACAGTGGCTGGCTTAACGGTCCAATGTGGCCGATACTTGTTGAACGCTCGAAGTAGAGGCTATGGCGTTTCGACAACCACATTTTGAAGCGTGGAAACTACTAAAAAGATATACTTTTTGAGATCTTCAACTAATATTTGTGGCATTTATTAATAATCTGCTTGCTGTTTGGTTCAAAAGAAGCAATTCAAGATTCCTTTGTAATTTTATTTGGCTGGGTCTTCTTGTGAGAGAGATATACAGAGAATTAGCGGATAGGAGAAGGATTATGAGACCCACAATTGTTAGGACTTTTTATTAGAATTTTAAAGTTTCTGCAGATTGAGTTGGATGAAAAAGGAAACTTGTGAGGAAAGGGTTTATCACTGATTGAACTCAAGCAGGATGAGAGGGAAACGTATAGTTTTCAGGAAATATTATTAGATAGGGGTATCCACCAAGAAAATATTGACATAATTTGATATGTTTTATCTTGGTTATTTGAACGAGCAGATCTCCTCTCTTTTTTTTTCGAACTGAATTATCAAGACTACTGTTTAAGTAAAATAATCCACCCCTTCCCCCTTACATCCGTAGCATCAATCACGAGTCACAAATAATCCACCACAGAACTTCCAAAAAAAGGAACTAATTTATTCTTCAATACAACAAGTAAAATAAATAAAAGAATCGACTCATTATTAATAGGATTTTAAACGGATCTATTTTTTGGTGAACAAAATCTTCTATATATTCACCGTTAGATGGATAAAATGTATACTTAAAGATAATCATGTAACTGAAATTATCCACTTGATACTCAACCAACTTGAATGTGAACCGATACTTTGTAATCTAATACCCAAAGAAATTATATTAAATAGATAGGTAAATTGAATGATGGTAAAGAGTTCCCTTCTAGCATCAATCTCTAAAATAAAGCACTAACAAGTCCCCTCTACAGATATATCTGCAAGCAACTGATTCAAATTTTTCCTCAAGAAGTTCATCGTCTTCTGATCCTCCTTGCCAAGGCCCAAATATTTTCTGCTGAACCTGTCGCGGCAATCTGATCGTCGCAGCAATCCGATGAGCAAAATGGTTGATCACCATACCCGTAGACATCATTGTTCGGCTGGAATTTCTTCTTGCACAATGTACACTTCTTGATAAACTCCCGAATAGCCCCAAGTCTTGCTCGCATCCTTTGCCTCCGAAACATGGGATGGTATCATTGGCGATCGAGGCCGTCAATCTTCCTTGCTTCTGACAGCTCTTAAATTTTCGATTTGTTTTAGTATTTATTAATTACATTGGAAAATTCGGGCAAAAACCTGATAGACAAAAATATCCCTCAATCATTGGCCATCGAGGCCGCCCATTTCCTTCTTCTTTTTTCTTCCTTTCGAGTCTTGCTCCAAATCATCCTTCCACAGGGGAGAATTGGCCTCCGCTCCGAAACATGGGATGGTATCATTGGCGATCGAGGCCGTCTATAGTCATTGCATCGTGTTCGATTTTCTTGCATCAGTCTTGCTCCGCATCCTTCGACACAAAATTGGCCTCTGAAACATGGGATGGTAATTCTGCCGTGGGGGGTGCAGCTTGTTTCAGGAGTTTACTTGGATTTTGAGAGGGTTCGCTAGGGGCTTCAGAGGGTCTTGTGGCATTTGATCGCTCGGCTGGTTTCGAGCCCTTCGACTCCGTGTTTGTACTTTGAAAGGGTTTCACTCCGTGTTTGTACTTTGAAAGGGTTTCATGATGGCGGATTGCGGTTGGAACTTCTTCTCAATCGTCAGGATATAGTCATCATCAGTGCACAGTCCCTAAGTGGACGAAGATCCAATGTCAGCCGATGCTTGTTGAACGTTCATGGTGGAGACTATCGCATCGGGAGGAGGGCATCTTCAATGGCGGAGTCGGCTAATAGATGCAACCATATATTCAAGGTTGTCGTTTCAATGAAGGATGAACAGTTTTTGAGGATGTTTTGGCTCGTAGGAAACAAAGGGATGTGTTTAGGGTTTGAGATTAACGAGCATGAACGTGAAAGAGTGATATATATGGAGAATAAGCGGATCAAAGCAACAGATCCAGCAGGATAAGGATTCCGAGACCGATAATTATCAAGACCTTTAATTAGAATTTGAAAGTTTGCTTTAAATTAAGTCGGACGACAAAGGAAACTAGCTAGGATAAGGTGGGATGTGAGAGAAAAGGTGCGGTTTCCACGAAATACTAAACTACCATCCCGTTTAAAATTTTCTTTTAGTTGATTTATCAGTTTAAATCGATTAAAAAATAAACTACATCATTCTTCCTTAGCAAAGCCGAACAAAATCATGGGAATAGTATACAAATAATATTTATGATGTATGTAGCGGAACACATAGGAAAATTATGTTTTTGCACAATGACAATGAGGACGGTGTTTTTACTTATATTGGGAGCTATTAGTATGTCTTTTATAATTATGGAAAAGTTAAGCACAAAGGGGTGAATTAGAGAGAAATTTAACATAACTTGACTTTTTTATAGTGTTACCAATGGGTATCTAATTTCGGAAATTTTATAAATATATAGCAATGAAATTAGCTATCTTATTTGAACGATAAAACAAGCCATTTTAGAAAATAGCGAAATATCAAATAATATACCTAATACCTACTAATATTCCCTCTAACAAGAGTTCTCTAAAATCCATACATGAAGAGTCACTCATCATCAGTAATTGCTCCATTCATGTACATGATTGTTCAATCGGTTCCTATCTAATAGGTCTAATACCAAAAGGAGTTCCTTTATAAAGAGTGAAAGGACTCAATCCATCAGTCAATTTACAAGTAGATTCAATTGCGTCAGTTCTATACGTCACGAAATGTACATGTATAAACATCCCCCAATCATGTATGAATACGAGAGCTGGAATATTACGATAGGTGGCACATGCAATTTTGCTTTTCTTCTATACGATCCCCGCCATCCGATGTTGCAGCGTCGATGTGACATCCGTCCACCGCCATCCGCCTCCTTCGACATTCAACCGAGCAGTATGCGCGCTCTCTAAGCAAGCATTTCCAAAAGATTCAGAGAAACACAAAGTCCAAATTCAGTTTCGGTTCGGTTTTTAGACTTGACAATCAATGAAAATTCACCGCTTTCATGCATGTGGGTAAGCAAGAAATGAAGGGAAAAGAAAAAAAGAAAAAGAATATGCGAGTTAATTAAACGAAAGAAATGATCAGCAATTATCACGAATTCACAAGGGCCACAAATAATCTCTGGATAAAGAAGACTCACCCGTACATGTAGACATCGGCATTGTCCGGGAGCTTACGCTTGCACCACGAACAGTTCTTAAGAATTTCTCCAGAATACCCTACTCGACGAAAATGAGGGCGTCGATGGTTGAATTTCGTCTGATGTCCATGTCACCTTTTGGGGAATCATCAGATGTCCCGATGAAGAATTTGTGGGCCAACCTAGGCCGGCCTCCATCCCCAGTCGGATCCACGTCATTCTTGACGACCGACTTGTGACCATCAGGATCTTGTTGGCGTCCGGCGATGGTGAGCCGATCTTGGGGATTCCCAGCCAATGTCGACTCAGCGGCGGCCCGCGTGCTGGTTTCTCCAACACTCTTGGAATGCTTGACATCTACAACTTGATGTCTCAGGGATGGCATTATGATTTCTCACGAGTCTCTGTGTGTTTATGTGGTTGCTCAGGAGATGAACGAAGATGGAAGGGGCCTCAAATTGGCAGAAAGATGGGGAAAATTGAAGGGAACGCCAAAGATGAGATCAAAGATGGATGCTTGAGAAGAAAGATTGAAAACGAAATGAATTTGTGAGTTTGAGAGGGGATGATATGATGAGGGTTAGGGCTTTTTACTTGGGAACTCTCTTTTATATAGAGTGTGCAAATGATCTGTCTAGGATTTGAGTGTTCGCGCCCAAAAGCCGTCCGGTTTAGGCTCCCCGCTAGAAAACGGCTTTTCAACCGTCTACCGAGCCGATCACTTTGAGTAAAGTATTTTCAACGAAATATTTTTGAGTAATAACACAATCATAAAAAAAAGTAAAGGTTAAAGAGAAAAGGAAGTAATTATAGCCTACATCAATAGCGTAAATGTGTTTTTCCTTGAGCAGAACTTATCCTATTTGCCTTTGATTAATGTAAAGGACAATAAAAGTCTTAATATTACACGTATGTCAATTCAATCTCAAACCTTTCAAACAAAAAGAAAAACCTATATTGTCATCAATTTTCTGACGGCCAAAGTCCATGTCATCAATTTTTGGCCAAAATTGACTGAAAAACCTATATTGGCAAATCTTCAAAAGATTTACAACTAGTTAGTCAAATTAGAAGATTTATGACTAAATTGATACGGATGTAATAGGTTTATGGTTCTTTTGATAATATTCCCATCAATGTTATGTTTAGTTTCCAATTGTGAATGGCCAAAGCTATTAAATGAAGAGTAAATAAGATTGTTTGAGTAATTTTTTTCCTTACAATGATGGTGCATGCTATAATTTCCTTTTAGTCTTGAAAAAAATAGTGCCATGATCACTGGTGTTGAGAAATAGTTATTTTTCTAATTATAGGTGGAGAGAAAACAATTATTTTTCTAATGACCGATCTCTCTCTCATTCAAATTCCAGCTAAATTTAGTTTCTTTCCTTTCATTTTCTCTTTTCTTGAATTGCACTAAGATATTATCTCGGGTTTAAGACCCATGATGCTTTTAGAAAAAATAAAAAGAAAAAGGAAAAATAAAAAATAAAAAAGAAAGAAGAAAGGACTATCCACTCACAAAATAAGTTTTATAGAAAAATGGATTTATACAACATACACATTGGTGTAGAATATTTTTTTACAGTTGCAGTCTTAAAACAGAAATTTTAATCTACTAATTGGATTGAATTAGTTTAGCAAAATGAAAAATTGCATACATGTTAATATTTGAATCTCGTTTGTGTGATGATTTATTTCCACCATCAGCCTACCTAGGGGTGATCGGGCCCAGGGTGGGTAGGGTCCAGACCTAGACACTATACTTGACCCTGTCATAATCAATTCCCCTTTTTTAGACCATGTACCCTATCCTATTTTTATTGTACCATGTTTTGGACCCGACCCTATTTTTCCGGTCTGGGAACAGATCAACCCTATTTTCATTGGAATTTGTTTTACAACCATTCAATATCCTATACGGCTTTGAATTTTTCATTAATTAGCGAAAAAATAATAACGTAATCATTTTAACATTATAAGACAAAGCAAAAATCTTAGTAATGCATAAACATTAGAAACATATATGGATCTAATATTAGTCTCATTCCCACAAATACTTCTAATATGATCTAATGTGCTTGTTCATGTGTATGCGACGTAACTCTTATTAAGAAAATAGCTTTCTTAAATTGGACTGAAAATGCTTTAATTAGTGCTATAATAGTTAGTAGCACTTGTCATACGACTATAGTAATAGTTGAAGATAGGACCATTAAAAAAGAAAAACAATGCATGAGAATAGTTATTTTTAACAATTCTTTCAAAACAATGCTCTCTTAACTTGATTTAAAGAGAACCTTTCTTTTTTTAACAATTTTTCGAAGACAAAGAGACTCAAATTTTAAAAAAAAAATGGTAAAAACCAGTTAGTTCCGGGTGGGTCTTTGTTTGGACCCTATTCCCGGACCAGTTTCAACCGGTTCCCAAAACTGAAATCGATTCCTGGACCGGTTTAACTGGGAACCGATTCTCGACCCTGTTTTCGGGTGGTCTGGTCCGGGTTCTAGGTAAACCCGGTTCCGGTTGCACACCCCTAAGCCTACCCCCAAAAAAAAAAGTGCATGTAGATACTCCTATCTAACAAACACATATACATGTAGATAAAGGAGTAATTCATGATTTTAACCACTAACTTGAACTGAAACATTATGTGCCATGTAGATATTTGATTAGCAACTCATTATAAGGGGAATATTGATAATTACACATAGCTAGTTACACTGTATGCATATGCAAAAAAAGAAAAATCATCACACAACCTAGATAAATCCTCAATATTTAAGATTTCAACTTCTTGCATCAATCTATAATGTAAAGTCGAAAGTCCGTCCAAAGATACTCATGTAACTGATTTAAATCTTTCCTTAAGAACTTCATCATCTTTTGATCCTCCTTGTTGAGTCCAAAATCTTTTCTACTAAACCCGTCCAACACAATATGATCGCAATGACACTCTAACAAGCAAAATGAGCGATCATTGTACATGCAAACAACTTTGTCTAGATTGAATTCCTTCTTGCATAAGGCATACTTCTTGATAAACTCCCCAAATATCCCCAATTCATCACCTTTGAATCTTATTCACCACTGGTAGCCCTCGCTCGGGTGACCTGATAGAAAATATCCCCTCAATCACTAATAGTCATGATCGTCGTGTCGAGTGTTGCTCCAATCCTTAGACATTGAGATCTTAGCTATGAAAAACGACACAAAAACCATCTCAAACATCAAAGAAAAGAAAGTAAAAGGAGAGAGAGAGAAGGATGAAGTTGAAGAAAAGTGGGATTTGTGAAGAAAGAAACCAAAAAATGGATATTAAGAGAAGGCAGAGGATGCTAGAAGGTGGAGTCCACAATGGGTAAACTAGTCACCAACACTTCATTAAGAGTATTTTAGTCAAATTAGAAGTGGAAAAAGCACAACCCTAAAACCAATTACTACTTTGGATTGCAGTTAGTTCCATTGCTAGTGTAAAAGTATTCTTACACATTTAGTTACGATGAATGACATGTGTACTTGAAGTTGATTATGTAAATCAATTCTTTCATATGTCAATTACCCAATGATAAATGTGGAGCATATTTTTAGGGAATATATCCCCAGAAACTCCAAAATATATCACTTGAAATAAATTTAACTTGAATTTTTTTTTATAACATTAAAAATCCTAAACTATGCCATTTGGGATAAACTTACTCTGAACTTTTTTTGTGACACAAAAAACTCTGAAATTATACTCATATGATATATTTATTCTCAAACTCTTTAGTCAAATGGTATTTTCAACTTTTTTCTTTGTTCTTTTTCTTTTCTTTTTCTTCTTTCCCTTTGCCAACCAAGGCAGAGGGAAGCCGGCAAGGGCAGCCTAGTGACCCTCGCTTGAGATTCCCTTGCTTGACGAGGGTGGCTCTCATCAACCTACCTCCACCAGTGAAGAGAAAGAAGAAGAATAAGAAAGAAAAGAAAGAAAAGAAAAACATAAAAAGGAAAAAGATGAAAATACCCTTTAGGCAAAGAGTTTGGGATATATGTGTCACATGAGTACAAGTTTAGGGTCTTTTCTATCATAAAAAAGGTTCAGGATAAATTTATCTCAATTGACGTAATTTGAGATTTTTAGTGTCACAAAAATATTTTATAGTAAATTTGTTTCAAGTGATATAGTTTGTGATTTTTGTGTTACAAAAAAATTCAATATAAATTTGTCTCAAATGGCATAGTTTGAGGTTTTTTTGTGGTATTTTCTCTATTTTTTACATAAATAGTGAATCTTGATAACCAGAGTAAACCAAGCAAGAAAAGGTAAGACTACATTCCATGTCCAAAAGATTAGGATGATATAGAATAACATAACTATCTTATCTTTCATTGGAAGAAATCACCCATTCGCAGTTTGAAATCTTTCTTTTTCTAGATACCTTTCACTTAACTAGTCTCTTTATATTTTAAATATAATATATATATATATATATATATAATAATTAAAATAAAAATAAAAGCTCCATTATAATTGTCTATTCTTCGCTCATTTCATGGAAAATAATCTCTAGAAATTTTTTTTCGAATTTTTCAACATTTATTTCATGGAAAATGAACTAGTCAAGGAAAATATTTTTCAACATAAATGAAGTCTTTGAAAATAGGAAAAAATGTTTTCCACTTTTGAGAAAGAGAAAAAAATTTCCATATCTTCTTTCACCTCAATTTCTTTGACCAAATACCTTTTCCATTTATTCTTATTTTTTTTAAATCAATTTTTTGTATTATTTTTATATTTTTCTTTTCTTTTCTTTTTTTCTTCTTCTTCTCCAGCTAGTTGTGGCAAGGCCTGCAGCTCGAAGATCAGCAATGTGTAAGTATTGTCAGAGGCCATGAGGCTTGAGTCCTGCCAAGTCAATGACACCCGAGCATCACTAGACAACAGAAAGGCTTGCACCTCGTAAATTGACGGTGCTCGAGTGTCGTTAGAGGCCGTGAGGCTCGGGCCTCACTAGATTGGCAACACCTAAGAGTTGCTAGACAATACCAAGGCACAACCAACAATGCTTGCTGGTCGACGATCAACTAAGGAAAAGAAAATGAAAGAAAAGAAAAGTAAAAAATAATTAAAATTCTAATTTTTTAAATAAAAATAAAAAATAAAAAATAACAGCAAAAAAAATAAAAGTAAAAACATAAAATATCAAAAGGAAAATCAAATCAAATACCAAACTGCAAAAAATATTTTCCTCTTCAATTTTAGGTTTTTGCTGAACATTAGAAAATATTTTCTAAAAATGCTACATTTTCCACGAAATGAACAGAATCTAGGAACCAAATAAAGGAGATAGAAAGAGCAGAAAAACTAGGAACATCTGCATAACAGTGAATGGATTGTAAGATGTTGAACCCACAAAGGTCTTAAGAAACCGAACAATCACCAATGGCGAGCAGTGAGCCACTGGCGTGCAGCGGACATGCCTTCGGCGTGCAGCGGGTGTGTTATAAGAAACTTGATGCTAGTCTCAGTGTCCGAAACATCAACACGTCCACTTACAATCAGATCTGTAAAATTCATAGCCTTATCACCAAAATGCGACAATTCCCAAGTCAAATTGACGGACCAAAATCAGGAGAAAAGCGAGTACCTATCAAAAGAGAAGCACTAGCTACCAGAAGCTACCAGAAGATAATATAAATTGTGATGGCAAAGCACGTGGCCAAGAGCTAGCTTCTGGAAGATAATAGAACTTGATGTCAGGATAAAAGAAAAGGAGAGTGTAATGTTCGGCAGTATCTCTATGGGGAAGGTTGAAGTTCTGGAAAAGGGAGGTAAATGTTCGCAAAGGATAGGTTAGCATGGAAATGGTCTGGTGGTGGCCCGAACATCAGTGCCCGGAGGGATGGAGTCGTCCAGGCTCGGTGGAGAGAGGGGCTGGAGGTTGAAGATGACCAGCATCAAAGGACAATAGGTCCAAATGGGCTTGGGGCTTAGATGAGTGTGTTGGGCTCAGTTTTGTTGAGCTTTGGGCTTGAAGTCTGATTCATAAATTTTGATATGCTTTGTGATTAGTGGTGTGTCTTCATCTTTTGAAGAAGCTTACTACTCACATGTTCACTCTGAGGTCTGTTTGGTCCTTGAAATTTCCATTTCTTTCTTTTGACGTTTTCAATCAAATTGGAGAATTGCTTGCAAAAGTTGTTGTGTAGCTATTGTTATCCTATTGACATTTCCAATTTTTTTAAAAGCTGTTATCTAATTTATAAATTTAGGATTGAATCGGAATAATTGAAATAAGTTTGATGAAGACCCTCCTTGTCCTACTCCATCACCTCTCCCTCCCATCTCGACAAACCTCCTTATCCAACTGACTACCCCAGCCAAAACCCCAACTTCAAGCACCAAGAGATCGAGGGCCCCACCATCAAGCATGACCTCTCCGCTTTGGCTAATGAGACCCGCAAGCTGCTCGAGATTTGATAAGACCCTCTATAGCTCCAGCAAGGCGGTTGCTATTCTAGGTCTCGCCCTCATTGATCCACTAGTGAGGCGAGCCCTTGCCAGATCCAATGGGGGCTCGCCCCCATGAGCTCACTAGGCCACTTCAATCTGACAATTGGCCGGCCCTCCCCTCTGGCTGGATGCTGGAGCCAAAGGATGAAGGAGGAAGGAGGAAGAGGAGCAAAAGAGAAGAAAAAAAAAGAGAAAAAGAAAAATAAAAAAAAGATAAAAAATTAATAAAAAATTGGAAAAATAAAATATTATTAAAAAAATATTGCTGTTGTCAGCGGCTGGCCAGATGGATTGAACCGGCATAATTACAAAAACTTTAGAACTCAATTGGTAAAAAAAAAATGTTTGGAATTGAATCGGTATAATTATAATATGTTTAAGATTTTTTTGGTAATTTTCTCAATTTACAAATTGCAGAGTCTGCTGGAGTTGAAATGATGGATTAGTAGGAAAAAAATTAGGAGTCAAGATTGGTGGAGTTTGATGGCTTGTGTTTGGCTTGGTGGGGAACGAGCATTATTGGTTAGACGAGGCTTAAGAATAATTGACCTAGAAAGCTACTTGCTACGAACATAATTGTAGGATCTCTTAATTTCCACTCATCGTGTTACAATCTAGTCTAATTTGGATCATGCAAACTATCTAAGTTCAAAGTCATAATTTCACATCCTTTTTATGTGGACACATATTGAGCAAACGCCCGGCAATGGCAACGGCGAGCCAACTACAGTAGCTCCCGGTCGATTTAAGTCCGTCTCTCGCTTCAGGTGAGTGTGTTCCCTCGAGTTCTCATCTCGGGTCTGTGATGGCAGGAAAGTTTTAGCTTCAGTCTCTGATTCGTTGAATCTGACGAAGCTTGTTCTTGTGTGTTCTTGATTTCGCTGCTCATTGGGCAGGCCGCGGTGGAGGATGTGAAGGACAAGCTTTGGAAGAAGTGCGGGACGTCTGTGGAATCGATGCGCCTCGAGCTCTATGATGACGCCAAGTCCAAAGTCTCCAACTTGGATGATAACAATAGGCCGCCTGGATTTTACTCTCCGCTAGATGGGTCAGTTCCGAATTCTCCATTTTCTATTATCTTTCGGAAGCTAGCTCTTGGCCACGTGCCTTGCCATCGCAAGTTTTGTTATCTTCCAGAAGCTAGCGCTTCTCTTTTGATAGGTACTCGCTTTTCTCCTGATTTTGGTCCGTCATTTTGACTTGGGAATTCGCGCGTTTTGGTGATAAGGCCTTGAATTTCACAGGTCTGATTGTGAGTGGACTAGCTAATGTTTCGCATGCTGAGACTAGCATCGAGTTTCTTATGACACATCTGCTGCACGCCGATGACACGTCCGCTGCACAGCAGTGGCACATCCACTGCTCACCAGTGGTGATTGTCCGATTTCTTAAGACCTTTGTGGGTTCAACTTGCAGGTAATGTTTACAATACGTTCACTGTTTCGTTGCCCATTACATGGCTTTGTGTAGACCCAAAATAGTTGTACGTTTCCCATCCTTACCATATACCCTATGCCAAACACACCAGTACTCTCACCCTCACCAGCCCAGGCTTGTAAAAATAAAGGAAAGAAAAATAAAGAAAACAAAATAAAAGAATAAAAATTCAGAAAAAAATTATAAACTGCTAAAATTTGTCTGAATCAATGTCAGTCGTGTACCATATAGGGCGGTTGTCATCTATATTAGTGATTTCCGGCCAAAATTGGCCAAATGAACTATATTAGTAGATTGTCTAAAGGTTTAGAATTCAATTTGTACAATTGAAATACTCAGAATTAAATTGATGTGCAATAATTTTATGACTTTTTTTAGGCTAATTTTCTCCTTTTGTAAATATAGAATGTTGAAAAGAAAATTAAGAGATGTTTGAATGGTAATGTCCTAAACAATGGCAATTTTAAATCTCGAACCACGCCACAAGAATAAACGCCAACTACCAGCAGAAGACAGCAAGTGATGATTTTTTAATTATTTGTTTGTCCTTTGAAGTTGAGAGAAAATGTAAAAGCAATGGTTAAAAGGCACATGAGGCCTAGACAAACTTTCGTAAACTTCCTCTGCAATCAAGCATATTCTCTCGCTTTATATGCACTATGAATTTCTTCTCGACGCCATGCGAGAAAGAAAAAAACCTTTGGATTCTTCCTGCTACCTAATTTCGTCATGTAATATATCATTCATTGGGGAGTAGTTTTTCTTCTATTGACAATAATCATTCAGGTAGTCCAACCGATAAAGATAGCTATAATATCCGCTCTTCATATTTTTCATCTCCGAACTGGTCAATTTCCATTTCGTCGACCAAAAGAGAAAGAAAGGGAATCGCCATGGCCTGCTGCTTTCGAGTTATGCAGGTAGTGAAAAAGACAATTGACAAGGCAATCGCATACTTCTATGTTCTTCTGTGTTTTGACAGAGCAAAAAAAGAAAAAAGCAAATCCATAATCGAACGAACAACGAAGACTCTCCGGCCACGACACTTGTCTGTGTTGCTTCTGCTATAAATAGGCCCGATTGATCCAAACTACATCATCAGCACCGAGAGAGAGGAAAGAGAATGTCGAGTCGCACGGGTGAGTCCTGCGCAATTCTTGAGGTCATCTTATTTTAGGGTCACTTAATTTGATCGCTCTTAATATTGGGGCGTGACATTTTTGGTCTCCAAGCACTGCCAGAGAAGAGAATAACCCATTCAAGATTTCTATTCTTTCACATAGTATTGGTTTTGGTTAATACCATGAAGAAACTTAAATTGGTACATTTATAATAAATTTAATCCAGATTAATTTTTTTTACCATCAAAAACACCAATTAACATATTTGTGACAAATTTACTCTCCATTTATTTTTGTTAAATTTTACTATCAAATAGTTAAGTTGGGTAACACATGACAGTTGACTGGTATGTTTTCTTTGTCTTTATGAGATATGTCTTCATTTGTAAAGAGAAAAGCATAATGTTTCCATGCCTCTTCTCTTCAATTTCTCTTTGGTTAAATCTCTAAGTGTGCAATTCGAGGAAAAGTTTGATTGACTCATGTTTGCATAGTGATTATACAAACAATAGCAAGGTGTTGTATTTTGAGGGCATAGTTCGTAATTCTACAAAGCATTGATAGTAAGAACTAATTGCACTAAATGAGATTTAGTAATCCGTACCTTACCTTTTGTCTAACTCTGTTAAAAAAATTTATAACAATTTTGTAAGTCTATATTCGGTTTGTAATGCAATCGTCTTTCCTTGTTAAGAAGACTCATTCAATATATTCATTCACTGACTTGATCAATTTTATTTGTTATTACTTTCTTAGAGTTATTATCTTAATTTAATTTTACTGCCTACAACAAATAGTATTGTATCACGTCTCCCATACTGTTTGGTAGCTCGGAATATATGGTAGGGATGAGAGTGAGATATCAACTCTTCCCCTGCGTGTAGTCATTCGGAATGAACACAATTGGAGTATCCAAACTTGCATAGAAAAATGCTTCATTACTATGGTCTAGCCAAATAAATGAGAATTAATGAACTTACATAAACCTCAATATTGGAACAACACTTGAAATTTAGTGAGCAACCCTTTTATACCAAAAGCTTATGATAATCAATACAACACCAAATGCGTATTCTATATCCTAACATTTATTCTGGTCCGAAAGCCAATTAGATGAAAAGGGCTTAAGCATTATTGCAAACTCGATATGTGTGGGTGGAACAAATCGTTGCTATCATCCACCCATAATGGAGGAGTATAACAAAATGAGAATTCTTTATTTTTGTTGTGCTTTCATATCTTTCCATCAATTGGAAACATTCGATGGCAGTTCTCGCCGCAATATCTAAAATGTTAATGACATCAGATGAATTCTACTCCTCCAGCTGCATGTGCTCTAAAATTTAAAGGCGACCTTCAGGGGCGATGACCTGATCAGGAAGACTAGTTCTACGCGTTAATGATGAAAATTCATGTTCTTACTTCTCAGTTGGGAAATGAATTGTCCATTAGCTTTCATTGAGATCTCCAAAGTCCATTAGATGAATTCAAGCCTTGACTAATTTTGACGGCTTATTATATCACAGCAGCTTGGATCGAGGATATGCAGCAACAGTTCCAACATTGCCAGCAAAGATGCGAGAAACAGTGCCGCAGAGAACAGCAACACAGGCAGTGCCAAAAAGAATCCAGACGGTAGTACCAGGAGCAACAAGGAGGGAGGAAGATCGATGAGCCCTCAAGAACAAAAAGAGAGGAGGAGGAATTAGGAGAGAGTGGACAATCCGTGAGATTTCGGTTTCAATTTCCTGAAGTAAAGTCCAGGTCATTTAAGAAAGACAATAGGGTCGAGAGATGGTCTGTAATAGTACGCTTGATATAGTTAGTGACATAATCTGTCTTTTCTTTGTAAAGGCAATTCAGTTCAGCTACCTAGTGTTCTAACTCGGATTGGATCATTTTGGCTTTGCTCGATCATCCAATAAGCTGATCAGCATGGAAAATAAGGTTCTGTAAAGATGCAATATTTCAAATCAAAGAAGAAAAGGCTTATCCTTGCTTTGCGCATGGCAAAGAGGCATGCTCTATGAAGGAATTTAAAATAAAAGAACCTATTCTTGGTAGGTCCGGTATTCTTATACAAGTATAAATTAACGGAAAGAGCCAGGACTAGCAAGAAACACCCTTTCATCAGTTGGTTTTTGATGACTTTCTGAGTAAGAACGAAGTCAAAAGGCCCAAAACCAAGTGAACGGCATGCACAAGCAGAGAATAAAGTTCATTTATGAGTTGCTGATAGATGCCTCTGCTGCTTATTCTGATCCCCCCAATAAAATTTCTCAGGGCGCTTTAATCATACTTACAGTCAGAGAACGCAGAGATGATGAAGTGAGTTGTGTGGTAATCATTTTGTCACTCGATCGTGCTTTGGATCTGACAATATAGACATTTTAACAAAAGCCCCAGAGACTAGTTGTCCCATACAGAGCCTAATTTTCTCAGTGTGTTTGTTGTGTCCTCCGGTTTGTATGCATAATTGCCGGAACATTGAGAAAGCCTTGATGACAAAAGCTGCTTGAAATGTCAATTCCCTGCATAGATCGACCCAATTGAGTTTTATCTTAAATTTTTTATCAGCTCGCTTAATCAAGGATAAAATTGTTTGAGCTGAGACTTTGCCACAAGTCCTCCGCATGGTGGAGCTGTTATTCGTGGTTTTCACTCTGAGGGATTGAACATCAACCGAAATCCTACACTTCCATTATTAAGTCTTAGAGTCGAAACTGTAGAAGACAATTTTGAATTCCTATTTGAAAGTGATCGACATTCTAACCTAAGATCAAGCCCTATTCTTTTTTGCCAAGCACCCTGATAAGATTTGCGAGTATTTTCACCTCCTTCCCTGTTGTTTTAGCTCAAGATCCAGTCCAAATCCAAGATGAAACCCATGTTTGTCTAATAGTTTGAGGCCTTAATAAGTACAAATTCGGTTCAGCTAGACATGTCTAATATTGGGACCAATTGGTCCCCTGTGGCAGTAAAAACATGGCTTTGGGTGAGATTCATATTTCCACAAGAGGAGCATGATGGAGACATTGCATCATGGACATGACTGTCAAAGGCTGGTCCTCCTTTTTGTCCCTTCTTTGGAGTGTTTCTCAACGAACGTTGAAAACATATGGAGTCACTTTTGTCTTACATTTTCCAGTCCAATGTTAGCGTGAGTCCTACACATTCTGAACATAATTCACTCATATGTTGCAGAACAAAAACCACATTGAACTCCACTAAGCAAACACCATAAGCCTATAAGATCAGTTTGAGGGCATAAATCAGTTTATCTCATCAAACAGGGAAGCAAACATAGAACTTATATATCCTCATGGCTAGCAATTTTCCTGCGTTACACTTTGCTCGCATAAGCAAGAATATGTCTTCCTAATTGCACGAGACCTAGACTAAGCCCAATACGACTAATGGACAGCGATTGATTTCGTTGATCATATCAGTGATTTGTGAAAAATGTAAAGGAGTAAGTGTGTCATGGTGGCTAAGTTTTGTTGTCCACAGCTGGGAAAATTAAGAGATGAAAACAAGACAAACTTAATGGGTTAAGAAGAAGAAGAAATCAGAGACGGAAAGCTAAATGATGTGAGCTTTTTCCCTTTCATTGAACCTGGGAAAGAAGGGTAAATTCCTTTGGGTATTTGACTCAAGCATGAGCAAGCACATACAATAATTGAAGCTTTTCTAAGAGCTGTTCAAGCTCTCCTCTTTATCTATCCTTTTTCTCAGACTAGAAATTTCGATGGGGAGAGAAAAAAGTGCTTTTCTTGGCTCTTCTTTTGTGGTGACTTGGAACCGGGGAGTCACAATCTGGAGTCATTCTAAAAAATCCCCTCTGAAATGCTAGGTACTTCCACGTATATTTTGGCTGCTTTTGCTAAACCAATCAAAATTTCATGTCATAGATACTATCGATAAAATGAGTTTCCACAATCATCTGAATGACTCTAGTGGTTGGACAAATAACTCAAAACAAGTCTATCTTTTGATGAAAAAGTTGAGCAAAAAGAGGGAAAAGTTTGATTCTGTAAGTAAAAAAATTTATAAGATTCTTATAGATGCATTACAAGGATTAAGCCTCTAATACTCTCACTAATTCAAATTAGCTCATGTCTGCATTGATGATAGTAAGCTCCTGTCTTGTCTTTTAGATTAGCATTTTATTTAAAGACAAAGGAAAATGATGTGATATCATGTACTCAAGGAGGAGATGTTCACACAATTTGATTTACTAAATGATGTGATATACATATATAAGTTATTTAAACAAGCGCATCTCCTCATTTTTTTTTGAACCCAATTCTCTTAACTACCGATTATATCATGCAATTCGATTAATCAAACAAAAAGATTTTGTGAACCTTTTTCTCTTTTAGCATCTGTAGCATCAATCACGAGTCACAAACAATCAGCCATAGAATTTCTAAGGAATGTATTAAATCTATTCTTCGATGTTTATGCAACTCTAGTAATTGGGCTATTCAATGGGCCAAAGAGTACTTCCTCAACTTTGAAGCCGCCCAACAGCAACCAATGAACAAGAACATACTTATAATCCTGCATGTATGTATGTAAAGATAAATTTGAATTGGAAGCATTAGCGGAAGTGTAAAATTTCACCGATGGCAACTTATTAGAAGGGAAACATTTATCATTACACAATAGTAAGCCTACTGTATACATATGTAAAAAGCCTTGATAGCTAAATTGACTGATATAAGCCTACTGTATACATATGTAAAAAGCCTTGATAGCTAAATTGACTGATATAAGCCTACTGTATACATATGTAAAAAGCCTTGATAGCTAAATTGACTGATGGTGAAGACTAAAGAGTTCGTATCTGTAGCATCAATCTCTAAAATAAAGCCCTAATGACTCCTCTCTACATATACATCTGCAAATTATTCAAATCTTTCCTCAAAGACTTCATCGTCTTTTGATCCTCCTTGCCAAGCCCGAAATCTTTTCGGCTAAACCCATCCAAAGCGATACGATCGTCACGGCAATCCGATGAGCAAAATTGGCGATCATTGTACATGTAGACATCCTTGTCTAGTTTGAGTTCCTTCTTGCACAATGCACACTTCTTGATAAACTCCCCAAATAATCCCAATTCATCATCCTCATCAATCTTTTTCGCCGCTGACAGCTCTCGCTCAGGCGAGCTGAAGAAAAATATCCCCTCAATCACCCGTGGCTGCGGCCGTGTCGAGTGTTTCTCCTCATCCTTAGACACAGAATTGGCCGCTGAAACATGGGATAGCAATCCTGCCATGGCAGGCATAGCTTGTGTCATGAGGTTGCCGGAATTTTGAGAGGGTTTGCTAGGCTCTTGAGAGGGTCTTGTGGCGCTCGACCGCTCGACTGGTTTTGAATCTTTCGGCTCCCTCTTCATCGTTTGAGAGGGTCTCACAACGGCGGGCTGCGGTTGGATCTTCTTCTTGGTGATCGCCGGGACATAGTCATCATCAGTGGACAGTGTAGGGTTGAACGACGATCCGACGTTGCCAACACTCGTTGAACACTCGAGGTGAAGGCTATAGCGTCTCGACGACTGCATCTTCAATGGCGGAATCGGTTAAATGATGTAACTGCACTTTCAGGGTTCGACTTCGAAGGAGCGATGAACAGCTTCAGAGGATGTTCTGGATCGTAGGAAACAGAGGGATGTGTTCGAGGTCTGAGCGTGAATGTGAACGAGTGAAGTGAAATAAAAGGAAACAGCGGATCGAAGTAAGAGAACGAGCAGAAGAAGGATTCTCTGAGATCGACAGCTGTTAGGATTCTCTACTAAGAATCGAAAACTTTGACGTTTGCCAATCAAAGCTACACGTGGCATGTGAGAACAATGCTAAGGTTTCAGTGAAAATATTGAACCCGAATAGGAAACTAATTAACTAAAATTATCTGTTAGTTGGTTAATCCGTTAGGATCTTTTGAGACGTGATTGATTTTATCTAATTTCAAATTAGATCCTTCCAAAGCAAAGTCAGCACAATTCATTGAAATGACATGCCATGGTATTAAACTTTGTATTTCCCCAACCACTGCGTATCTTGGTAACGGTATATGTACTGATTTATTTTTAATTACCCAACAATAAATTGAATAATAGACTATGTTGATTATCATGATTGATTATTATATTGATATCATTCAACTAATTTCATGTAAAAAAAAATGAATAGTCAATATAACACCAAAGTTTTTTCTTTGCCCCGTTTTCACATAAAATGAATTATTTAGAAAAAAAATTCCTAAAAGAAATTGCTTGTATTGCTTAAAATAATCATTCAATGAAAGATATTTTCATTATCAAGAATAATTTATGTCTAAATATTTTCATGGATGGTGACAATATTTTTTGTTTATTCGTTTCGTAAACAATTAATTTTAGGAAAAAAAATTTCAAATTATTTATATTCCCTGCATGTTCGATTCTTTTGAGCCTAGACGTGAAATGCAAGACACTATTACGCAGCCAAAGTTGAAGCTGAAATGAAAATATTAACAAGCAAACCTAGAAAAAGAAGAAACCATTTAATTAAGGAGGTAATTAGCTAGAGCCATCTAATGAGAGGAGAAGAATACTTCGTACATTAGAATTGGAGAAAAGTATATCAACAAGAAACTTCGTCAAGATCAAATACCATATAGCAGAGATATTTTGATGAATCATTGCATATATATTATATCCCATCTTGATTGTGTTTAAGTATATCCATATAAGTTGTAATTGACAAATGTAAAAATCAAAATTGGGTCATCTAGATATTTGTTATCTTAAATAGTGCTTCCCGTACTCTCTTTAATATCAAATAAATGTCACATATTATAAATTCAAATCTCTCTCTATTCGACCTAATTTATCTCCATTTGTACGGTCAAGGTTCAACAATTTTCACAATGTAGTATGTCTAGTCTTATACTTGAAATGAAACTGCGTCAAGGATTTAGATTGGCATGGGATCATATGAAAGGCAACAAATTCCTTTTACCTTGGTAAAATCAAGCCTCGTTTATAGTGGTGCATGAAGTTCATTTCTTGCAAGGACACCACGTCCTAAACTTAATGATTAGGCAGTAATATTTAATCTATTATAAGAATAACTATTATAAATCACAAAAAACCAAATAACAAATAATTATAAAATGTTACGAGGTATATTCCTTCAAGAATTTATGACTTATAACAAGCTATTATTCTCTCATAGTAGTCTAAAGACCGTTATGTTAGCAAAACCCAAACTTAAATATAATTGAAAATGAAAAGTAGAAGACAAAATCAAAGGACATCAAGAGAAATCTAATGACTTTTCCAATCTACTCCATATAACTGTGTTTTTAGTTTACTGTGAGATATACTTTTAGCTTTGTATGACTTGATCATATAATTTTTAATATTTGTGTGGTGGACTTTGATCTAATGCGAAATCCAAATATGTTCAGCTATTATCTCAATAGAAAATCTCATATGATAATTAGATATATCGGAAAGAACAAAGAGAAGGCATGGTTGAGCCCCAAATCATTATAGAGAGTGAGAGAGAGAGAGAATGATGATGACCACAAGCAAAAGCCACGGCGATGGCGGTCGTCGTCATTTGGCAAACATGGCGCTCATTGTCACATATTATCTCTATGACACATCACAGACTTGTTGATACATATATGAAAATCATGGGCGATCATACAACCTTTGCACTATTCGGGGCGATCGCAGCAGCAGCATGGTTGTGAGATCTTTATAGGACGTTGACTCGGCTAGGGTATGACCCTTGATGTACTCCAAATCTTGGTCATGATCCGGATGTCTACTACTCCATGTTCCATGCTTATCCTTTTCTTTTCTCATATCTAAAACTAAATAAATAGTTTTAATATTTTATGGTTAATTCATTTTGCCAAATACTCATTTGGATGATATACTTATATCCACATTATATATATATATATATATATATATATATGTATATATGTATCTATGCACTTATCAAATGATTTATAGGATATTCCAAAATTTATCATATGTTTATTCTACTCAATCTCGTCAAATGCGGTGAAGATGTCTATATGACTAAAGGCAGTTTTAAGATCCGTTGAATGTAATTTTTCATAAAAATCATATTAGAATTGGGCACCTCAAGTGTGTTTATCAACCCTAAAAAGGGTACTCATGTTATGTGACAATACTCATAATTAAATAGGAAAAAGCCACCAAAAATTCAAAACTTTGCTTATTGTGACACATTTACCTTATATTATTTTTTATGACACCAAAAACCTCAAATTTACACATATATGACATGTTTAACCTAAACTTGTACTTATGTGGCACATACTCTCCAAATTTATCCATGTGGCACTAAAACTCCAAACTCGTACTTATATGATACATTTATCTCAAAAAATTGGTATCCAAAAAAGGTTTGGAGTTTTCGGTGTCATAGAAAAAAAATTGAGATAAATATATCACACACAGGTAAATATTTGGTATTTTTGCTATCTCAAAAAATGGTTTAAGATAAATGTATCATAATAGACAAAATTTGAGGTTCCTAGTGACTTTTATCCTAATTAAATTTATTGTTTTTTTTTGGTACCCAGGATCCACCAAGCCCGACTCGCTTACGCGTGCCAGCCCATAGCCCGTAGAGTGCGCGTGCACCCCGAACCAAGCATCAATGCCTAGGGGGAGCTGGTAGAGGAGCCCACCACCCTAGCCCCCACGTAAATCACATTAGCCAACTACGTGATTTGACCCAGGACCTTGTGTGTGGAGGTCTCTAGGTCGAACCAACTCAGTTGGCCCACCAGTGGGTTAATTAAATTTATAGTTGATATACATAGCATATAACAATTGTATCGGTGTATATACATCTAGTCGTAGAGATATAAATGTGTGAACACTGAATTCTGTCGTTCGGACATTTACTCGCTCCTATGATGCACCCCGTGAATTGGGCATGTCCCGACCTTGGGCTAAAGATCTTCACGCGATGAATACGAGCACGTTCACACGAAGGCAATCGAACTCCCTTTTCTGTCATGCCAACGCAGCACGTGTCGCGTTGCATGGCAATCCGCACCCCCAAATGTCGACGCCATGCAAAACGTCCCATCGCCATCGTGAACTCTCCTTTTAAGAACATGAAATTTTTTCTCTTCGTAATCCACATCGCCAAAAGCGCTCGGTGAGCCATGAGCAAGATGACTTTCAAGGTCCCGCGCCTCCTTTCTCTGCTCATCCTCTTGCTCTCTCTTTGCCTCACGTCTCTCGCCGTCCGTCGGGACCCGGCAGCCAAGGTCCTAAGGTGCCTAGACGACTGCGACGATGAGGACGTGCAGGAGTACATCGCGTGCCACAAGGAATGCGAGCTCCGATACCTAGAGCGCGAAGAGAGGCAAGAAGAGGGGAAACCCGGAAGCCGAGAGCTCGACCCCCGGTGGCGGCGGGGGCGCGGCGGAGGTGGAGGGGGTGGAGGAGGCGAGTGGGAACCAGAGGACCCCCGTGGCGAGCGGGAACCGGCATGGGGCCCCGAGGGCGAGTATGATCAGTGCCGGCGGCTGTGCGAGCCGTACAAGTGACAGGAGCGGGAGCGGTGTTGGGAGCAGTGCGAGGAGCGGGAGAGGGCGCGGGAGCGGCTGCGAGACAGGGAGAGGGAGCGCGAGGTCAACGGCGGAGTACGGAATCCCCCAGGGGATGCCTCTCAGCCGGAGAGGCACAAGCGATGGTGCGAACGTGCATGCAAGAGGCACGCCGGAGGCCAGCAGAGGTAGCTGTGCAAGTTCAGGTGCCGGCAGCAGAGAGAGCGGGAGCAGCAAAGAGAGACACCTGGAGGAGGAGATATTGCAGCCGCTTTGACCGAAGATCCGCAGCAACAGTTTCAACACTGCCAGCAAAGATGCCAACAACAGCACGGTGGAGAACCGCAACACCGGGAGTGCCGAGAAGAGTGCGAACGGCAGTTCCGGGAGCAGCAAAGAGGTAAGCGAGGATCGACGAACCCTCAAGAACAAGAAGTGGAGGAGGAGGAGGAAGTAGGAGATAGTGAGGACAATCCATACTACTTCCATTCGCGGACGCTCCAGAGCTGGTTTCGTGCAGAAGAAGGTCAAATCAGAGTTCTCGAGCGGTTCGACAAGAGGTCCGAGCTCCTCAGAGGCCTTAAGAACTATCGGCTAGAGATCTTCGAGGTGAACCCCAATACCTTCGTGCTGCCTGGCCACGACAATGCCGATTGCGTTCTCGTTGTCTTGAAGGGTTAAGTCACATGCAATTCAATGTTGACCAATTTAGTTTCTAGTGGCTGTCAGATGCTGTGTTCTTTGCTCATTGAGATTCATGGAGAGATCCAGAGGGTCATTGTGGCTTGAAATTGATTGGAATTTTGGCTTATGATATTTAGAATACCTAGTCGGCAATGACATTAATCGATCGTGCCGATTTCTTACAGGTGAAGGGACTATAAGTTTGGTGTGGCAAGAAAAGAAGGAGTCTCATCACTTGGAGCGTGGAAACGTGTGCTGATTTCTTACAGGTGAAGGGACTATAAGTTTGGTGTGGCAAGAAAAAAAGGAGTCTCATCACTTGGAGCGTGGAAACGTGATCGCAGTCCCTGCCGGAACTACCACTTACTTCGTCAGCAATAGATGTAACGAGCATCTTCAGATCGCCAAGCTGATCCAACCCGTTAATACTCCCGGCACATTCAAGGTGGTGTACTAGTATTAGGTCGAGTAGATTTCGCTTCTCAATCATTCTATTAGCCTCACTTTGGGGAAACTAGGAGGTGCACAGTTTACATGAAATTAAGAAGTGCACCAGCTATTATGAAATTAGTATAGTTCTTGAACTTGTGAAGGCTGATAAGAGTGGTGGCACTTCAACCTCATCGTTTCATTGCAGGAATTCAATCCTGTCAGTACAGAAATCATGAATCATACTACGCAGCTTTTAGCAGTGAAATTCTCGAGAGTTCTTTGAAAGTAAGTTCATCTTCTGAAGAGTAAGTCGATAGATACGCTATATCAACGGAGCCAAAGAAGTATGTTCGCCTATTTATATCTGATTCCATCATTTCTCACAGTTAATTTCCCCATTTATCAGACATCAAGAGATCAGATAGAAAGGCTGTTTGGGCGACAGAGGCGGGGCGTAATGATCAGAGTTAGTGAAGAGCAACGGCAGGCGTTGAGCGAATGCTGTAATTGGTCGAAGAAGAAGGGCCATGGCTCAAAAGGTCCATTCAATCTGCTGGGCCAGAAGCCTACCTATTCCAATGAGTTCGGGCGGTTCTTCCAAGCCTTGCCCGATGAGTTCAAGCAACTTCGGGACATGGGCATCTCTGTAACTTTTGCGGAAGTTTACCAAGTAAAGCATGCTTTAGTATAGTCATTGTCGCACTTCCATTGATTAGAGCGTCTCTGTACGTATGGTTTGTCTCTGTTTGTATGGTTTATCTATGGTTTATGTCTGACTTTGGCAAGGTTTGATAATGGTGCCGCACTATAACTCAAAGTCGACAATGGTGGTGGTCGTGGTAGAAGGATATGGATGGTTTGAGATGGCTTACCCTCACCTAGCATGAGATAGAGCAAGGAGGCAGTGCAAGATACCAAAAGGTAAGCATGACTTCTATAATGTGATTCTGACCCAGGAAGAGAGACCTCGTTCCATGATGTAATCAAAGACGATAGAATTGTTTCAGGTAGCTAATAATCGACTATGTCAATGAAAATACAATGCAAATTATGGTAAGAGTAGCTCTTGATATCAAGTAATTGAGGATATCTTTGGCTTTCATTGCAGAAAGATCGGCATGTCACATTGCATTTTGTCCGACCGAAATGAGAATTTAATCATGGGAAATGATCCTAGAACTGACTGATTAAAAGAAGTAAATGATGTAGAACTTGCGTTCGATTATCGAATGTGCACTTAGAGGGTGATGGCTAGTGGCTTAAATCCAAATGCATTGACGTTTCATGATGATTATCAGGACCATCATACTATGCCACAATTTGAGATTTTCAATTATTTAAGTCTTCTCTGGTTATCCACTAGGTAACATCCCAACTATCACCTGGCGACGTCTTCATTATCACCCGATTGCTATCGTCGTGTACCAAAGCAAGAATCTGAGAATGGTTGGGTTTGAAATCAATGCTCATAAGAACCAACGAATCTTCCTTGCAGGTGAAGTCTTGCTCTAGCATAACCGCTCATCGTCAGGACTCATTACACTTTTAGTGCTCATTTTACGGAACTAACATAGTGGAAGCAAATTCTTTTGCAGGGAAAGAGAACATAATCAACCAGCTGGACAATAAGGCGAAGGAGCTGTCCTTTGATCTCCCTATGATGGAAGTGGATCGCTTGTTCAGGAAACAAGAAGAGTCCTACTTCGTGCCTTTGCAGCAGCAGCAACCTTAGCGTGAGCAAAGAGAGCACCATGAAACTGAAGGGTCACAACAATACAAACAGAGCGAGCAGATAGACAAAGGTGACAGTGAAGGGTCAGGTGGATCGTCGTCATCGATTGTGGCATTGATACTAAACCTGGCTGAAATTTTCTAAGGAGGAACTAGAGGAGGCTTCAGCCATTTTCGTTCTTAGTGGAAGAAGAAGAAGAAGAAGATGTGCGAAGGTATGTAGAGACAGAGAGAGAGATATGAAACTTTGAGCCATGTTGAGGAAGCTTTAGCATCTTCCAAGTTGTTCATAAATAAAAGCCAAGACAGAAACATGGTACAATCTATGTCATGTTCCGCTCGACTAGAAGGTCTTATTTCCATTCAAACTGATCTGACTACAGTGCTTATACTTAAACTAGTCAATCATTGAAATTCAAATGACAAAGACGAATCACCGCCTTGACTGCAATTCCCGTTTGCACATCGCGCGAGTGACATTTATGATCTAGAAAACGAAGACAAAATTAAAGCAAAACTTTGAGGAACGATGGATGAAACCAAATATTAGGAAAAACCAATCTCATGTGATCTTGAAATGGCTCCTCCTCCACCTCCTGAAGCTCCTCCAGGGCTGTCCGAGGCAAGCTCCTAGTGGGTTTGAGCTTCGCCATAGCCCATCAAGGCTGCTGCCCGGTCAGCTTGGCTGCATAGACAAACACACCAAAACCAACGTCATCCAATGCTGGCAACAGAGAACCGGCCAGCGATCGACGGAGTATCCTCGGACCGGCAAGTTTCAAGGGGGGGGGGAGAGAAGGAAACGAGAGTGCGAATAGTTTCAATTGGTGCCATTTACCTGCGGTCTCTTGGGCCATGCATTCACCGTCGCACCTCATCTCGCAAAAGGTGCTGCCAAGGCCTTCGGCTTCACACGACTGGTGGCAAGTGCGGAAGCACTTCCCGTACGCGTCCATCAGCTCTCCTATGGCTTCCCCCGGCCCGAACATCGTCGCCAGGACAAGGCATATGATCAGAACTCCAGCCACCTTGCTCGCCATCTTTCTTCTTATTTTCTTTTCACTCGGTTCAGCTCGTTGTCCGTCAAGAGCTTCGATGTCCCTTGATGATGTTCCTTCCTTCTCCTTCTTCTTGAATCCTTTGCTCAGTGGAAGAACGATGGGAGGAGTGATTAGTACTTATAGCCATGGAACTTAGATGGATTCGAGTGGTGAACCTTGAAGGGAGGGGACCGTTTTTGAGCGTGTGGTGCGGGGTTCCCTCCATCTTCTTTTGACTGTCTATTTTAGGGCGGTGCTTTTGACTTGACCGTGCGGTGAATGGGTGGTCATCCAAGATGGGCCGAACCTGAAAAAGCCCAATGGGCTCACATTAGAGGCTTTCCTTGAGGGGCCGAAACACCTGTTTATTGGTGAGAGTTCAGTAGTATAAGAGCCAGCAAGTAGTACTTAGCAATTCTATAGTTTCAGAAGCCTCTGCCCAATAGAACATAGCCCAGGAGAGAGGTCATCCTCACAGTGTGGACAAATAGGTATCGTGAAGCTAGTAATCACATGGTAAGTCCTTCTCTAACTTGAAGAGCAGAAAACCATACTTCTCTTATTAGGGGAGAGTCATCTAATAGCCAAGTCATCGCTCAAGCCTAATCATACCTTCTAGGACACTGCTCACACTTTCACCGATCACATCAAGAGGTGGGGTCAGCTTTTCCACTTCCTCTGACCCCTTGTGGTTGGCTATTCTAAGCCTCCTCTTATTCAAACCTGCTTGTACAACCATGTCAGGTGAGCAACGGCCACTTCCCTTTTGCCCCCGCCATTAAAGCTTCCTGGTCTAGGTCATCTCTCTATAAGTAAGAGGAGGTTGAAGCTTATCCATAAAATAAGTTGGATCCCCTGGAGTTAGATCAGCTGGAGATAATGAATCTTGATGTATTATAATTATGGAATAGGGAGGTGACAAATGACATATTTGTCTATCTAGGATGCTTTGAATGCCTTCAAAATGCAGATTTATTAATGATACGACCGTCCTTCCAAATGGAGGATGCTTTGTAGTATCTAGTATCTACGAGGACAATAGACATGCTATTTCATAGTAGAGACCTTGTGATCTATCATTTTTATTCTGTTGATGATGCTTGAAGAGCTTTTTCTCTTACTTGTAATGTTGTAGGATATTGAATTTGGGTAAATGTTTGGTATCTACTTATTGTAAGCTCTCATAAAGAAAATGGGAGAAAGTGATATGGGTTTTGATAATCTGTGGGTGATGTCTATATTTTTTACCATTCAAAACTCACTGGGAAGCAGTTTCAGGCTGTTATTGTAACCTTATATTTTCTTCAAAGCAATGTGGTTACTGATTGAAGTGTTTTTATCATTGACAATGCAATTCGTTTGGAATTGAGTTCATCTAAATATACATTGATTGGGGTGACTGATGGTTCTTGTACTTTCTAAAACTCAATGGAGCACTATTACTGGAGGATTGCAAGTGGCCTACTCATGCTTTTGCCTCCAGACTGAGAATCTGGTTTAATGGGTGTAGAATGAATTTTATTTTTGGGGGTGATAGTTCCACTTTATGTAGGTAAATTTTGCTGACTTCAACAACTAGTTTTCTCTTGTTATGGCTGTACTGACTTGTGGCTGTAAAAGATTCCAATCAAGAGCTTATATAATTTACACTATATTGTTTTAGCTCTGATGTTGAAAGTATCTGTTAATGGAGGTATGATGCACCAGTTAACTATAAATGATAATATTTGGATTGTATGAGAGTCTATCTTTGCCTTGTCCACTTCTCCGTTCTCGTATTCTTTCATTTGCAATCCATACACAAAGGTAAAACTTATAAAGCATGTAATGACATCAGATGAATTCTACTGTTCCAGCTGCATGTGCTCTAAAATTTAAAGGCAACCTTCAGGGGCGATGACCTGATCAGGAAGACTTGTTCTACGCATTTATGATGAAATTTCATGTTCTTACTTCTCAGTTTGGCAATGAATTGTCCATTAGTTTTCGTTGAGATCTCCAAAGTCCATTAGATGAATCCAAGCCTTGACTAATTTCGATGGCTTATTATATCACAGCAGCACGGATCAAGGATATGCAGCAACAGTTCCGACATTGCCAGCAAACATGCGAGCAACAGCGCCACAGAGAACAGCAACACAGGTAGTGCCAAAAAGAATGCAGACGGTAGTACCAGGAGCAACAAGGAGGGAGGAAGATCAACGGGCCCTCAAGAACAAGAAGAGGAGGCGGAGGAATTAGGAGAGAGTGGACAATCCGTGCGATTTCGGTTTCAATTTCCTTAAGTAAAGTCCAGGTCATTAAAGAAAGACAATAGGGTCGAGAAGATGGTCTGTAATAGTACGGTTGCTATGGTTAGTGACATATTCTGTCTTTTCTTTGTAAAGGCAATTCAGTTCCGTTACATAGTGTTCTAACTCGGATTGGATCATTTTGGCTTTGCTCGATCATCCAATAAGCTGATCAGCATGGAAAATAAGGTTCTGTAAAGATGCCATATTTCAAATCGAAGAAGAAAAGGCTTATCCTTGCTTTGCGCATGGCAAAGAGGCATGCTCTATGAATGAATTTAAAATAAAAGAACCTTTTCTTGGTAGGTCCGGTATTCTTATACAAGTATAAATGTACGGAAAGAGCCGGGACTAGCAAGAAACACGCTTTCATCATCTGGTTTTTGATGACTTTCTGAGTAAGAACGAAGTCAGAAGGCCCAAAACCAAGTGAACGGCATGCACAAGCAGAGAATAAAGTTCATTTATGGGTGTCTGATAGATGCCTCTGCTGCTTATTCTGATCCCCCCTATAAAATTTCTCAGGTCGCTTTAATCATACTTACAGTCAAAGAACGCAGAGATGATGAAGTGAGTTGTGGGGTAATCATTTTGTCACTCGATCGTGCTTTGGATCTGACAATATAGACATTTTAACAAAAGTCCCAGAGACCAGTTGTCACAGACAGAGCCTAATTTTCTCAGTGTGTTTGTTGTGTCCTCCGGTTTGTGTGCATAATTGACGAACATTGAGAAAGCCTTGATGACAAAAGCCGCTTGAAATGTCAATTCCCTGCATAGATCGACCCACTTGGGTTTTATCTTAAATTTTTTATCAGTTCGCTTACTCACTGATAAAATTGTTCGAGCTGAGACTTTGCCACAAGTCCTCTGCGTGGTGGAGCTATTATTCGTTGTTGATTGGAATCTTTTACAGCCACAAGTCTTAAGAGTTGAAACTGTAGGAGACAATTTTGAATTCCTATTTCAAAGTGATCGACATTCTGGCCTAAGATCAAGCCCTATTCTCCTTTGCCAAGCACCCTGATAAGATTTGCTAGTATTTTCACCTCCTTCCCGTTGTTTTAGCTCAAGATCCAGTCCAAATCCAAGATGAAACCCATGTTTGTCTAATAGTTTGAGGCCTTAATAAGTACAAATTTGGTTCAGCTAGAAATTTAATTATGTCTCAAAAAATAGTTTAAGATAAATATATCACAATGGGCAAAATTCGAGATTCTTAGTAACTTTTACCCTAATTAAATTTATCGCTGATATACACAGCATATAACAATTTTATCGGTGTATATACATCTAGTTGTAGATATAAATGTGCAGACACTGAATTTTGTCGTTTGGACATTTATGGCCTATTTCTTAACATTCCATGGAACAATTAATTCTGTGTTCACGAGAACAGATTTAAAACAGAAATTCGTTTGGTAAATTTTTTGTTCCTAGGAACAAATTTGTTCCGAGGAATAGATTTGAAGTAGAATCGAGAAGCAAAAAAAAGTTGCTTCTCACTACCATGAACAATTTTGAGAATCGGTTTTTTCCTCTCTCTTTTCTCTCTTTTTTTTTTTTTTTTCCCATTCCCTTTCTTTTTCTTCTTCCTCTTCCTTCTCCCACCCCATCACTACCCCCATTGCCGCCCTTGGGCTGCCGCCGGTGAGCGGCTGAGCGAGATTCGACGAGCTCGCCGAAGCCTCACCGCCGACGAGCAGTCAAGTGAGATCCGATGAGCTCGCCAAAGCCTTGCCCAGCCATCGGCAAGGCTCGCCTTCACAAATCTGGGCGAGGCCGAGCCTCGCCGGTGGCCGGGTGAGGCTCGAGCTCACCCAGGTGGTGCGAGGCCTAGTATAATTAAAAAATAATATAAAGTATTAAAAATTAAAAAAATCAAAAGATCAAAAATTTGACCAAACACATTTCTATTCATAAAATAAAAATTTTAAACAGTTTATCAAATATCTTAAATACTCAGAAATTATTCTCGGGAGTAGAACAAAAAAAATTATTTTTATCAAAAATTATTTTTAAGAGTAGAATTATTGCCAAACACATCTTTCCTCGCTCCTACCATGGACCCCGTGAATTGGGCATGTCTCGACCGTGGCTAAAAATCTTCACGCGATGAATATGAGCACGTTCACACGAAGACAATCGAACTCCCTTTTCTGTCATGCCAACGCAACACGTGTCGCGTTGCATGTCAATCCGCACCCCCAAATGTCGACGCCATGCAAACGTCCCATTGCCGTCGTGAAATCTCCTTTAAAAACGTGAAATTTTTTCTCTTCGTAATCCGCGTCGCCGAAAGCGCTTGGCGAGCCATGAGCAAGATGACTTTCAAGGTCCCGCGCCTCCTTTCTCTGCTCATACTCCTGCTCTCTCTTTGCCTCACGTCTCTTGCCGTCCGTCGGGACCCGGCGGCCCGAGGTCCTGCGGTGCCTGGACGGCTACGACGACGCGGACGTGCAGGAGTACACCACCTGCCACAAGGAATGCGAGCTCCAATACCTGGAGCGTGAAGAGAGGCAAGAAGAGGAGGGCATCTTCAGATTGCCAAGCTGATCCAGCCCGTTAATACTCCTGACACATTCGAGGTGGTGTACTAGTATTAGGTCGAGTAGATTTCGCTTCTCAGTCATTCTATTAGCCTCACTTTGGGGAAACTAGGAGGTGCACGGTTTACATGAAATTAAGAAGTGCACCAGCTATTATAAAATTAGTACAGTTCTTGAAAGGCTGATAGGAGTGGTGTTACTTCAACCTTGTCGTTTCATCACAGGAATTCGATCATGTCGATACTGAAAACCGGGCATCATACTACGCGGCTTTCAGCAGTGAAATTCTCGAGAGTTCTTTGAAAGTAAGTTCATCTTCTGAAGAGTAAGTCGATAAATACGCTATATCAGCAGAGCCGAAGAAGAGTAAGTCGATAAATACGCTATATCAGCAGAGCCGAAGAAGTATGTTCGCCTATTTATATATGATTCCATTGTTTCCCACGGTTAATTTCCCCATTTATCAAACATCAAGAGATCATATAGAAAGGTTGTTTAGGCGACAGAGGCGGGGTGTAATGATAAGAGCAAGCGAAGGGCAATGGCAGGCATTGAGCGAACGCCGTGGTTGGTTGAAAAAGAAGGGCCACGGCTCGAAAGGTCTACTCAATTTGCTGGGCCAAAAGCCTACCTATTCCAATGAGCTCGGGCGGTTCTTCCAAGCCTTGCCCGACGAGTTCAAGCAACTTTGGGACATGGGCATCTCTGTAACTTTTGCGGAAGTTTACCAAGTAAAGTGTGCATTAGTATAGTCATTGTCGCACTTCCATTGATTCGATCGTCTCTGTTCGTATGGTTTATCTATGGTTTGTTGCCGACTTTGGTTGGGTTCGATAATAGTGCCGCACTATAACTCAAAGTCGACAATGGTGGTGGTCGTAGTAGAAGGATATGGATGGTTTGAGATGGCTTGCCCTCACCTAGCACGAACATGGCACAGGTGGGGTTTGGGTGGAGAGAGAGAACAAGAAGAGGAAGAAGAGGAGGAGCAAGAGACAGAGCAAGGAGGCAGTGCAAGATACCAAAAGGTAAGCATGACTTTTATAATGTGATTCCGAACCAGCAAGAGAGACCTTGTTCCCTGATGTAATCAAAGACGATAGAACTGTTTCGGGTAGCTAATAATCAACTATATCGATGAAAAGACGATGCAAATTATGGTAAGAGTAGCCCTTGAGGTCAAGTAATTGAGGATATCTTTGGCTTTCGTTGTAGAAGGATCGGCATGTCACGTTACATTCTGTCCGACTAAAATGAGAACACAATCATAGGAAATGATCCTAGAACCGACTAATTAAAAAAAGTAAATGATGTAGAACTCGCATTCGATTATCAAATGTGCATTTAGAGGGTGATGGCAAGTGGCTTAAATCCAAATGCATTGACGTTTCATGGTGATTATCAGGACTATCATACTATGCCGTGATTTGACATTTTCAATTATTTAAGTCTTCTCTGGTTATCCATTAGGTAACATCCCAACTGTCACTTGGAGACGTTTTCGTTATCCCGGCAAGTCACCTAATTGCTATCGTTGCGTACCTAAACAAGAATTTGAGAATGGTTGGGTTTGGAATCAATGCTCATAATAACCAACGAATCTTCCTTGCAAGTGAAGTATTGCTCTAGCATAACCGCTCATCATCGGGACTCATTACACTTTTAGTGCTCATTTCGCGGGACTAACACAATGGAAGCAAATTCTTTTGTAGAGAAAGAGAACATAATCAACCAGATGGACAGAGAGGCAAAGGTGCCGTCCTTCGACCTCTTTACAATAGAAGTGGATTGCATGTTCAGGAACCAGGAAGAGTCCTACTTTGTGCTCTTGCAGCAGCAGTAGCAACCTCAGTGCGAGTAGAGAGAGCACCACGAAACTGAAGGATCACAACAATACCAACAAAGCAAGTAGATGGACAAAGGTGACAGTGAAGGGTCGGGTGGATTGTTGTCTACTATGGCATCGATACTGAACCTCGTTGAAATTTTCTAAGGAGGAACTAGAGGAGGTTTTGGCCATTTTCGTTCTTAATGGAAGAAGACGAAGAAGATGTGCGAAAGTATATAGAGACAAAAAGAGATGAAACTTTGAGCCATGTTGAGGAAGCTTTAGCAGCTTCCAAGTTGTTCATAAATAAATGCCAAGACAAAAACATGGTACAATTTCTGCCGTGTTCCGTTCGGCTAGATGGTCTTATTTCCATTCAAAATGATCTGACTACATATGCTTATACTCAAACCAGTCAATCATTGAAATTCAAATGACAAAGACGGATCACCGCCTCGCACGGGTGACGTTTATGATCCAGAAAACGAAGATGAAATTAAAGCAAAACTTTGAGGAACGATGCATGAAACCAAATATTAGAAAAAACCAATCTCGTGTGATCTTGAAATGGCTCCTCCTCCACCTCTTGGAGCTCCTCCAAGGCTGTCCGGGGCAAGCTCCTGGTGGGTTTGGGCTTCGCCATAGCCCGTCAAGGCTGCTGCCCGGTTAGCTTGGCTGCACACACAAACACACCATAACCAACGTCATCCAATGCTGGCGAAAGAGAACCGGCCAGCGATCGACGGAGTATCCTCGGACCGGCAAGTTTTGACGGGGGGAGAAGGAAACGAGAGTGTGAATAGTTTCAATTGGTGACGTTTACCTGCGGTCTCTTGGGCCATGCATTCGCCGTCGCACCTCATCTCGCAGAAGGTGCTGCCGAGGCCTTCGGCTGCGCACGACTGGTGGCAAGCCATCAAGCACTTCCCGTACGCATCTATCAGCTCTCCTATGGCTTCCCCCGTCCCGAATGTCGTCGCCAGGACGAGGCATATGATCAGAACTCCGGCCACCTTGCTCTCCATCTTTCTTCTTCTTTTCTTTTCACTCGGTTTGGCCGTCGTTGGGAGCTTCGATGTCCCTTGATGATGTTCCTTCCTTCTCCTTCTTCTGGAATCCTTTGCTCCGTGGAAGAACGACGGGAGGAGTGATCAGTACTTATAGCCATGGAACTCAGATGGATTCGAGCGGTGAACCTTGAAGGGAGGGGACCGTTTTTGAGCGTGTGGTGTGGGATTCCCTCCATCTTCTTTTGACTGTCTATTTCAGGGCGGTGCTTTTGACTTGACTGTGCGGTGAATGGGTGGGCATCCGAGATGGGCTGAACCTAAAGAAGCCCAATGGGCTCACATTAGAGGCTTTCCTTGAGAGGATGTAATGACTGTCTCCCCCCACCCTTCGGTCACTCGTTTCTTGAATTCTCCATCTTCAACCCTAAAGGCTAAAGCCATCAAATTGATGGATTGGATCGAGTTTGGATCGGAATGAAAATGACTTGACCCATTTTTCATACAATGTGAATTTAATAATCTATAACCCAACCCGACTTATATTACCTCTTACTCACCAACTTCCTTGGACCCTTTTGTTACACAATCTTGCCCATCTCTTCATTGTCGTGATGGTTGCATGGCAACTTCCTTTGCTTTCTCCACAACAAGCCCATCTTCATCTTCAGCTCAATGAACACGTGGTCCTGATCACGATGTTAATGCCGATGCATGTGATGATGAACATCATAATGACAATCCTGATTGACACGATGGTGTTGCACACAACACTGAGGAAGGCAGACGATTTGCCTCTAGTGAGGCACGGGTAGATGATGATCATTAGACCTCTGTCTTAGCTAATAAATCAAATGAGTTGAAAGTGGGCTTGTTTCTAACTCATTATAACTCGTCATTAGTTAAACTTTGCTCTCTCGGACCCATTTTTAAATCTATATACCGAGACATTCGTATATCAAAATCCTAATACATATAGATATAAATGGTCCAATGAGAGCAAGAATCTTCACGAACATTTGGAACATTTTGGTCCCAAGCAGAAAATCCATTTTCGAATAATCTTTGATCGAATATGTATCTATCAATATTTGATTGATTGATCTAAGATCATCGACACAAAAAGATTTATGTAAATCACTTCATTTTGTTTGGTCTAAATTACTTCTCTTTTGTTCAAATTCTTTATTTTATAAATTAATATTTCAAATTATAATCAACTCTTTTATATGACCCATCTTGTTAAACCCGAGTTAAAAATTTGGGTCCAACCTCCCTCTCTCTCTCTCCCTCCCTCCCTCCCTCCCTCCCTCCTAAGCTTCTCAAACCATAGGTGGGTAACACCTCATGTAAAGTCACGACTGTTGACACATAAATTTTGACGATTTTTTTTTAGTATTTATTAATTGCATTGGAAAATTAAAGATTAGTTTCTAATCCCTTAACAAAAATTTCTTTCATCCTAATTGCATTGCATATAGACATTAGGAGCATTTGCATCACTGGTTTTAAAATTAAATTTTTATAAATTAAAAAAAAATAAAAAATTAATTAATTTTTAAAACAAAAAAAGAAGAAGAAAAAAGACAAGGACGCCGGGCTAGGGCTGGGCCCGTTGGCCCCCCCCCATGCGGCCCTTTCTCTTCCTCCCGCATGGGCTCGGCCCACTTTCCTTTTCCTCTTCTTCTCTTTTCTTTCCTCGGCCCGGCCCGTCCATCTCTCTTCTTCCCCGCACACAGCAATGGCAACCTGCAGGAAAACAAAAGATGATGATGATGAAGCAAGCGGCGGGTCAGAGCGCAGAAAAGGAGGGGTAAAAGATGAGTCAAAGCAGAAAGACGAGAAGATGGGAAAGGTCAGCGGCGGGTCAGAGCAAAAGCAGAAAAGCAGAAAGGGAGAGCAGCAACAGCAGGGACGAAAAAATGATGATGATGAAGCAAGTCAGGGCCAAAAGGGAGAAAACGCAGCAGCAGCGAGTCAGAACGGCAACAAGGCAGAAGCAGCAAGTCAAAGCATGCGAGCGAGCAAAAAAAAGAGGGAGATAAAAGAGGCAGAATAGAGAGAAGGGAGGAGGACTGGAGGAGTTTTGAGAGGGAGAGAATTTTGAGGGTGAGGGAGAGCGAACCGGAGGAAGAAGGAAAACTCGAGGAGCTTCCAGCCGTTGCCGGAGGCCAGTCCACCACCGTCGCCCGCCGCAGCTCATCCCCGAACGAGGTAGGCCTTCCTGAACCTCTATTATTTAATTTCGCGAGAATACCGGGCCGGAGCTCGTAGCCGACCGGCTCGCGCAAGCTCCGGCCCTCGTCGCCCTTACATTTTGTTCCCACGCCCCTTGTATGCCATTTTCGAAGAACCCCAAGGCGTGTTCGAGGCTCGGTTGAGCCGGAAATCTTTGAACTCGATAGTGCCCGTTAATCGTTCGATGAAATGCCCCAAAGAGGGCCGGCACACAATTTTTGTTTTAACTCGAAATCGACTAGTGCCGGCTGTCATTTTTGTTAAATCATGTTAGTCTCCACTTTTTACGCCGTGTTTATGTATGGTTTATGTTAAATATTCGAATCGACGAAGTTTTTTCGCACTGAAAACGTTCGCCGGATTTCATGGTCGGAGGTGGTTAACGCCGGCTAGAGTGGACGACCGGTGGGTGGCGGTCGTCAACCGGAGTGTGGGCTACGTCCGGAGCCGCTGTTTTAATAAAAATAAAAAAAATGAATAATAAAAAAGAAGAGGAAGAAGTTGCAGGCGAGAAAGTGTCGGGGCTACATGAAGGGAAGCATGCAGGAGTCCACGTGAAGAATCGTGGAGGCCAGGAGGAAGAAGACCAGAAAAAGAAAAAAAAGAAAAGAAAGTAATAATAATAAAAAGAAAGCAGGAAAAGACAAAAAAGAAATGGGAAAAATTGGAAAATAGAAAAATAGGAAGGTGGGCTTCGTCGTGGGCTTGAGTATGCCGGGCTGGGTTCGTCGTGGGCCGAGATGGATGGGCCGGGGGACAGAAATTAGAAATGGGCTGTTTTTATTAAAATTTTGTGGGCTTTTACTTTTGTTTCTTTTTCGAGCGGGTTTTGGAGGGAGAGTGCGGCCCAGTCTATTGTGGCCCAACCCGGACCGACGGGAGCCAAATCAGTTTAGTAGGGCTGGCCCTTTTGACCCAGTCCGAATTATTTCTTATAAAAAATAAAAATCTAAAAATTCAGAAAATCATAAAAGAAACAAAAAAATCATAAAAAATTCGAAATTTCAGAATGTCCATGGAAAATTCAGGAACCTGAAAATATCCAAAAAAATTTCAAAAAAAAAAAAAAAATATTTTTTTAATTAAAAAAATCTAAAATATTAAAATATTGAAAATTCCAAATAAATTTCAAAAATCCCAAAAATTCCAAGTTTGTTTTAGAGTTCCTTAAAAAGCTCTAAATAATTTTTGGACCAATTTTCTCTAAAAAATGTTCGAAAATCTTCGGCCTAAAATTGTGTTTAAAATTGAACAAGCCTTTACGGCTTCACCTTAGGGTTTTAATTATTCTCGGATAAAATTGCTTTTGAATGCATGCTTAGGATGCGATGATTATGGTTTCCCCCTTGGTTTAATTAGGATTGTTATTTATTTATCTCCTAATGCTTGTGTTTATTTTTGTTTGCAATTTATTTAATACTTTCTTTAATTGCTGATTATTATTTTGATGATTGCGTCCCCGCATGATCACCTCACATGTTAGTGGTTAAGTCTAAAATCAATCCAAACTGCTTGGCTAAAATCTTTTTGAAATGAACAAGATTAGGTACTGAAAGGGCACTAATTAGTTAATTAGTGTAATCAAGTTCCCGATCCTAAAATCTCTGGTTGCGCAGAAAGTGAGGCCCACTCCCCCCAATAGGTTAGTGGCGACTCCTCATTTGAAGATTTTCATGAACATCCAATGTCACGCGGGATATAGGCTTGGGAGAGCCTATGTCTAATGAGGGTCTTGGACCCACTCTTTGGACAATACCCCTAAACCTATTTATTTCGATTTTCCTTTCCTCCATCCGGGACGGACGGAAAAATAGGTCGCGACAGCTTGGCGACTCCACTGGAGATTTTGTTTTGAACCTTAGAGGACTTAGGCCAAAATTAATCTTGTTCAAAAATATATTTGGTTGGCAACGAGGATTCCAGGTACGCCCCTAACATTAAAGGTGTTAAATGTTTTTGCAAGAAATGGGAGGCATAAGGGGAAGTGTTTGCTCACCTTTGTCTTGTAGGGAGGTGTAGGAATGCATGGTTTATTTCTATGTACGAAGTGTTGTTTGTTTATAAATTGTTGTGCATGTATCATTTGCATTGCACTACACTTTAGCACACACAACCTGCCGCCGGACTTGGGCCGCATAGGATCACTTAGAATGGTGTTGAGATGGATGCCACTCTGACTACCATCACGTAGTACGAGTCGCCCATCTCAATTCCGAAATTCTTTTGATGTCGAGAGCTTCCACCCCGGCTTGCAAACATGCAGCACAGGTCGACTCTTTGACAAAGCCGGAGTCATGGGAACCCCGACCTAACCGCGATCATGTCGGTTCAGTCCAGTAATCCCGTGGTTTCATTTAAGCCATTTAGAGTAGAAATCGACCCACGTCTCATGCACATGTCTATGTGACTAACTTTAATTGGGTGAAGTAAGTCTTCTGAAGCTCTTACACTTGCAATTTATTTACATTTATTATTATTATTTTTTTCTTTTTTTTCTTTTCGATCGGTCCATGACAATTAGGTTGTCTATGAGTTTTAGGTTTGTATGCGATGGGGGGACCTGAGCTTCGTATTATTCATGTCCCAAAGGAGGAGCTGCGCGCTTGGTGGTGTAGATTGGATCATGTCAATCGTGAGTTCGTATAATCCAGCGTGGGATGGTTACTCTCTTTATTAGATATAGAAGTCCATTACGGTGTTATTTAGGCATTAGCACACACTTGGTGCCCCGAGACCTCCACATTCATCTTTGGCGAACATGAGCTCACCCCCACCTTAGAGGAATTTAGCCTTATCATTGGGAAACCCTTAGTGTCGGAATTGATTAGGCCACCCGTCGGAGTAGAGCATGCATCAGTTTTAGCTGATTTCCTTAGGGTCAAGAGAGAAGATGTAAGGAAAGTTTTAAAAGCCAACCGCAATACTTGCCCATTTTTATTTTTGAATGGACTTTTTCAAAATGCCCCGTCAGTCCAAATGTGGCGAATTTTTGTGTTAGCCTTCTTCGGGTTTATGGATTTTCCTCATTGTAAGAATGCTATTAACCCATCTATTGCAAGTGTTGTTCAAGAAGTGTGTATGGGAAAGGGTTTTGTTAATGCTGTCTTGACCGAGACCTTTCTTTCCCTCACTCGTTTTAAAGAAAATGGAAAAGAAGCCTTACATGCTCCCCCTGAACTTTTGTAAATTTGGTTCCTCTCTCACCTCAAGGGATTTGGTAATTTAATGACGATACATGACATCGGTGACCTCAATCACCCCATTTTGAAATTTAAAGAAAAGAAAAGGCATGCACCTGATTTTCACTACTCCGACTGGATAGCCTTTATGAAAAATCCCGACCCTGAAGATTTCCTTTGGCACGCTAGGTGGCTCGAGTTCACGAGACTCGGCTCACATGTGGAGGTGTCGGACCTATTCCTTTGTTAGGAATAACAGGTGCTATCGAGTATTACCCAACTAGGATTGCTCGACAATACCAAGTCATGCAGCAACTTCCATCGACACTGCAAGAAGCCCCGCTCAAGACCAATTTCATGAATGGAGATCCCGATCATGAGAATTCCATCATGCTGCTTCAATCGATGTGGGACATGTGTCATCCCCAAAAATTGATTTGGCCCGAGGAAGAGTTAGAGGGTAAAGAGAAGATCTATTACGCCTCGATGGAGTATATCCTCCAACATAAAATTCCCGAGGAGTGGCGCCCGAAGATCCCTGATGTACCATCGAAGGCCACCAATCGCGTAGAGATCAAGTTCCTCAAAAGGGAGCTCGAAAAGGCCGAGAAGCGCGCCTCAAAGTCGGTTCGAACTAGTGGGCAATTGTAAAAGAAGTTCATCTCCCATTCTTTAGGGGCGGTTAAGGAGTCTTGTCTCATGTCTTAGCTTTAATGTTTAGGGAATTCCGCTCCATTTCTGTGTCTTAGTCTCAATGCTGAGAAGTCTTGACTCGTACGAGTATGTGTTATTTCTCCTTTTTTTTATGAAGTGCCATATCCTGTATTTATTTTCAAATATGTAGGAATCCTTCCTTCGTTTGAAATGGATGAGAGGAGACGTTAGATCATTGTCATGGTCCGATCGTCTATTTAGATCTTATACTCATATTGCCTATCTACTTTTGACCAGGTACTAGTGAGTCGTTTATTTTTGCCTGACTGTCATCACGGCTAAACGACGATCTCCGATCCGCACCCGCACAAAAGCTAGAATGGAGGGTGAAGATACCAACGTGCGCATAACCAAGATGGAGGATCAGTTATCTCAACTTGTTACAATGATGGCCGAGATGAACTAAAAACTCAAGGAATCTCCAACCTCGGCTGCTGTTGGGACCTTTGCTCCTACCTCGTCAGGGCATAATCCCCCTCCGACTGGAGACCCACCTGTCACCAACCTTCCTGAAAAAGTGGCGATTGAAGAGGCCCCTTTTGTAACACCAATCATCGTGGACCTAGATCCTTCCCCAAAGGCGCAACTGACCTCCCACCTCAATGAGGAAAGTGCAAGGCGCCTTGCTAAGATGGAAGAGAGGCTCTGTGCTCTTCAGGGATACGAGCTGAAAGGGGTTGATAAGCTGATCCCGTACACTAAGGTGAAAGTGCTTGACACCTACAAGGAGCTGGAGTTCACAAGGAAATATGACGGCACCGGATGCCCTAAGACTCACCTCAAGTATTATCTGAGGAAGATGGCCCGCTACTCTGATAACATACCGCTCCTTATTCATACGTTTCAGGATAGCTTGGAAGGCCACGCGCTGTCATGGTTCATTGCATTAGATATTGAAGAGCTTATTGGATGGGAAGATCTTGCTGATGAGTTTTTGCAACAATATAGATTTAACTCTGATATCATCCCTACGAGAGAGGAGCTAGTTCGGACGAAGAAGAAGAAAAACGAAACCTTTAAAGCCTTTGCGCAGAGATGGAGGACGATAGCATTACAAGTGAAGCCTCCGCTGAGTGAAAAAGAAATGAGGCAACTCTTCTTGAAGACGTTGCCATCCGAATACTTCCAAGGATTGGTTTACTCCGGGTGCTAAACATTTTCACAACTGGTAGATGTTGGTGAAGGGGTCGAATGGGCAATTATGGATGGGAGAATACCTGCTGGGAGTAGCAAGAAATTCTTAATGAAGAAGGACAAAGAGACCATGGTCGAAGTGGCGTTTTCCAGGAGCCGCTCCTCCCTAAACCATCTTCGGCACCTACACAAAGGCCTATGACCATCCAAGGAAATACCTCCGCAGGAATTGATCGGAGCAAGAAGCCCTTGCGGAGAGAATTCACCTCGCTACCACGCCCATTGTCAAAATTATTTCCCGTGCTCCTCGAAAAGAGGATGGTAGCCAAGGAGGTATCCAGAGACAATCCCCAAGGTTTCCCGGTTTCGACGTGACCAAGACATGCGAATACCACATCGGGGAAAAGGGGCATGACATCGATAATTGTTATATACTGAAGGTCAGAATTCAACAATTATTAGACAAGGGTATTTTAACTTTCAAGGAGGCTCAGCCTAATGTGCAGCAGAACCCTCTGCCTAATCATACTGAAGGAGTGAACGGGATCTTTGAAGATGCACAAACAAGCCAAATACCCCTGAGGATGGATATCTCGAAAACGTATGAAGCCTTAGAGCTAGATGGGTATTATGAAGTTAAGGAAAGGGTAACCATGCAAGAAAAGCAAGAGCGTGTCCGCAGGATGATAAACATGGGGTAATCCAATGTGTCACAAAAGAGGAGAAGCTAGTGTCCATGATAGAACCGTCTACGCCTGACTTGTCCTCATGCGATTTATCTTACAACCCCACGGCAGAGAAAGTTCGAGGGGAGGAGATTGTTGCCATGATAACTCCAGTGGTGATAGAATTGCCCGATGGAGATCACACTAGTGATGTTGAGATGGAAACCACTGAACCTATGGTAATCGACCTTCTGACCGAGGAGTTATCTGCGATCGAAATGGTGGAGGAGAGCTTAACGCCGATCGTGATTGAACTACTGCCTCAAGGACATGACGAAGCGATGATACCTAGGCAATCTCCCGAGTTCAATACCAAGGCAATACCTTGGGATTACGGGTTAAATGAAATAGACGTTGTCACTCGATCAGGTCGTTGTTACGGGCCGACTGGAGGAGCCAAGAAGAAAGCAGTAACTGAGGAAGATGCGAAGCAATTTCTAGCAATCGTAAAATCTAGCGAGTTCAATATAGTAGATCAGCTACGGAAAATGCCGGCTCAAATTTCCCTCCTAGAGCTACTCAAATCTTCGGAGAAGCACAGGGATGTCTTGTTGAAGGTTCTCAATGAAGTGCACGTCCCGAAATGATTGATGAGGCCCAATTAGAGGAGTTTGTGGGGACCATCCTATTGAAGGATCAAATTTCCTTCACTGATGAAGATCTCCCCATTGATGGCCCCAATCACACAAAGGCGCTGCATATATCAGTGAAACACGACAGTACTCTTGTTCCTAGAGTGCTGATTGATAATATCTTTGCGCTTAATATATGCCCGTTGGCCACGCTCCATCGCTTAGGTGTTGATGTCGGGAGGATCCGCCCTGGTAAGTCTACTGTGCGCGCTTTGATGGGATGAAAATGGAGGCGATAGGAGAGATTGAATTGGAATTACTGATCGGCCCTGTGCTCTTTCAAGTTTTATTCCAAGTGTTAGACATACCGAGCGCCTTCAATTTCCTACTAGGAAGGCCATGGATTCATACGGCAGGCGCCGTCCCCTCTAGCCTCTATCAGAAGGTGTGATTCATGGTTGACAACAGGCTTATTACCGTGCACGGAGAGACGGACTTCAGGGTTTACAATGAGACAGCCATTCCGTATGTGGAGCCTGAACATACAGAAGAATCAAGCTTTCAAACTCTTGAGCTGGTATCTATGGTTCATATCCTCGCCGGCTCATCCGTGAGCACCCCAAAATTATCCAAGTCAGCCATAGCAGTTGGGAAAATCATGTTGGCAAATGGGTATAACCCTGGAGAAGGCCTGGGGCTGCATGCTCAAGGAATTCGAAAACCCATCGAAGCTCACAGAAACTCAAGGAGAAAGGGCTTAGGATACGTTGAAAAGCGAGGAGGCCGTGGTGAACAAGGAGGTCAAGGTGGGAATGGAGGCCGGGGTGACTATGGAGTTCGAACTAGAAATGAAGAAGGTCGTCAGAGTATTCTTTCCCCTCCATTGGAAGAAACGTTCCCGGGACCTTCGAAGATGTTGGCAGAGGTGGACGGGACCATCAACAATGCAGCTAGTCTGTTCGCGAATAATATCATAGGCGTCATTCAGGAGTGCGGAGAAGCTGGATCCTCCGAAGACATCATTGCCCCTCCAGAGTAGGCGGCCTCGTTCAGTGTAGCTTTTGTTTATGTCCTCTCCCCCGCATGAGGGGGGCTTCTTATTATTTCAATTTCATCGTTTGAGTCGTTTGTAATGAAGACTATGTCGAGCCCCTGACCTTGAGCCGTTGGTCTAGGGTAGTGCGTGCTGTAATACGGCCTTATCATTTCCCATTTAGTAAAATAGATGCACGTTTTATTAAGGACATGTGGAAGCACACCAAACTAGGCCTATGATGATCTCTGAGGCCTGGGCTTCCACATGCTCCTTTCTTTGACAATTTTGCAAGAGCGAGGAAATCCGATGATATGAGGATGAGCTCTTGAAGCTCGTTTTACCAAAAATATTTAGAAAATTATTCAAAAAAAAACATGCATTCTGTTTATCATTATCATGATCTAACCCATCTCATCACATCTCAGGCATTACATTATGCATAATCATGATGACGATTCATGTGACTCGGGTATGCACGAAAGAGATCTCTTAGAATCCGATGCTGAAGACGATGACCAGAAGCGGATTGAGTGTGAATGGAGCCGGCACGAAGAGTCAAGGCCATTGACAGAAGACCAAATGATTGCCATAAACTTAGGCGATGCAGAGAATGTCAAAGAAGTCAAAATTGGGGCCAGTCTTCCAAAGTTGGAGATGGAGAAAATGATTGGCCTCCTAAGGGAGTATCAGGATGTGTTTGCTTGGACCTATACTGATATGCCAAGTCTCGATCCTGAAATCGTGGAGCATGCCTTGCCGACCGACCCCAATGTACCACCCAAGAAGCAGAGGCTCAGGAGAACCAAACCGGAGTTGTCTAAGAAAATCGAGGATAAGGTCATGAAATTGTTAGAGGTGGGGTTCATTGAAGTATCACACTATTCCACTTGGGTAGCGAACATTGTGCCTGTGATGAAAAAAGATGGGTGGGTTAGGGTGTGTGTCGATTATCGCGACCTGAACCAAGCCAGTCCGAAAGATGACTGCCCACTCCCACACATCGATGTCCTGGTTGACAGTACAGCGGGATTCGAATTATTTTCCTTTATGGATGGATTTTCTGGATATAACCAAATCCGTATGAAGGAAGATGACAAAAGTAAGACGTCGTTTATAACTCCATGGGGGACCTTTTGCTACAAAGTGATGCCTTTTGGTTTAAAGAACGCTGGGGCAACATATCAAAGGGCCATGGTTGCATTGTTCCATGACATGATGCACAAGGAGATCGAGGTGTATGTGGATGACATGATCGCAAAATCCAGGCGAAGTGAAGACCATGTTGAAGTCTTGCGAAAACTATTCATGTGCCTCCAGAAGTTTAAGTTGCGCCTCAATCTTGCGAAATGTGTGTTCGGGGCAAAATTCGGAAAGCTGCTAGGATTCATGGTCAGTAGCAAGGGCATTAAAATCGACCCAGTAAAGACCAAAGCCATTTGTGATTTACGACATCCGACTATCGTTAAAGAAGTCCGTAGTTTATTGGGACGGCTTAATTACGTGGTCAGGTTTATTTGTCAACTATCAGAAATGGCAAAACCATTCTTCAAGCTCTTAAAGAAAAATGTGAAAGTCAAATGGGATGCCGAATGCCAAAATGCGTTTGAGAAGATAAAGCACCGTCTTACTCATACTCCAGTCTTGGTCCCTCCAGTTCCAGGGTTCCCTCTAATTCTATACCTGACTATACATGACAAGTCGCTAGGGGCTATGCTGGCCTAGAAAAGGCCAAAAGACGGGAGAGAATGCGCGATTTACTACCTGAGCAAGAAGTTCACCACCTCTGAGATGAACTACTTGGCAGTTGAGAGGACTTGCACAGCCCTGGTTTGGGTGTTACACCGATTACGACAATATACCCTGCACCACCAAATTTTGTTGGTAACAGAGAATGATCCCATTAGATATCTCCTAGAGAAACCCGCGCTGGTTGGGAAGCTGGCTAAGTGGCAGATCTTGATTTTGGAATTTGACGTACGAAGCCTGGGACAGAAATCTGTAAAAGGCCGTGCCATAGAAGACATGTTAGCAGGGAATCCACACGAATCGGGAAACTTTGACGAGGAGAATGATGTAGAGGAGAGGGTTCTACTTGTGTCAAACGACAAATGGATGATGTTCTTTGACGGTGCCGTTAACTTAGCCATATCGGGTACCGGGGCAGTCCTTATCTCCCCAGAAGGCCAGCACCACCCCATCGCTGCTAAACTGACCTTCCCTTGCACAAACAATATCGCGGAATATGAAGCGTGCATCCTTGGCCTCCTAGCTGCCATTGATATGAGAATCCGAAAGTTGCGAGTCTACGGTGATTCAGCCCTTATCATCCTGCAAACTGAAGGCGAATGGCGAACATGAAATCCGAAGTTAATTCCATATCACGAGTTCTTAGGAGAGTTGGTAGAGGAATTCCAAGAAATATCCTTTAGCTACTTGCCGAGGTCTCAAAACCAATTCGCTGATGCTTTGGCTACATTATCTTCAATGTTACAAACTACCGGGGGTTTGGATGTTGAACCACTAAGGATTGAGATTCTTAAGCGCTCGACTTATTGTATGATAATTGAGGAAGAGCTTGATGGAGAGCCATGGTACCACGACATCTTAGAATACCTTTAGAAAGGTGAATTCCCTAAAAAAAGTGATGCTTCGGACCGAAAGTATTTAACGAAGCTTGCATCAAAGTTCTTCGTTAGTGGAAACACCTTCTATAAGAGGTCCTTCGATTCAACATTGCTGAGATGTGTGGACACCAGGGAAGCAAACCTTTTGATGAAAGAAATGCACGAAGGAGAGTGCGGCCCCCATATGAATGGTCACCTCCTAGTAAGAAAGATCATGCGGCTTGGATATTATTGGCTAACTATAGAGTCCGACTGCATTCAACATGCGCGATGTTGCCACCAATGCCAAATTTACGGGGATAAAATAAATGCTCCGCCGAATGAGCTCCACCAAATGTCCCAATCTTGGCCTTTTTCTATGTGGGGATTGACGTGATTGGGCCCATTAATCCCAAAGCATCAAACGGGCATCGATTCATCTTGGTGGCGATTGACTATTTTACGAAATGGATCGAAGCCAACTCGTATGTTAATGTCACCGCCAAAAATGTTGCCAAGTTTATTCGTCACGATATTATTGCTCGCTATGGGGTGCCGGAGGCAATTATCACCGACAATGGCTCCAATCTAAACAACAGAGTCGTGGATGACTTGTTTAATGAGTTTCGGATTCGACATTTGAATTCGTCCCCATACCGTCCTCAGATGAATGGAGCGGTTGAAGCATCAAACAAAAACATAAAGAAGATATTGTCAAAAACTGCCGAGAATTAGCGCGATTGGCACGAAAGACTTCCTTATGCATTGATGGCATACCGTACATCTATCCGCACTTCCACAGGCGCAACTCCCTTTTTGTTGGCGTATGGGATGGAGGCAGTTTTACCTGTGGAAGTTGAGATTCCTTCGCTGAGGGTCCTTGCTCAATCGAAGCTTGACGAGGTCAAATGGATACGACAGATGCACGAGCAGTTGAACATGGTAGATGAGAAAAGACTACAAGCTATATGCCATGGCCAGTGCTATCAGAAGCGGGTTGCAAAGGCCTTCAATCGAAAGATTCGTCCCAGGCGTTTCGGAGTTAATGACTTGGTGCTGCGAAAAGTGCTACCTATAATACCTGATCCTCGGGGAAAGTTTACCCCGAATTATGAAGGACCCTACGTCATCAGGAAAATTCTACCAGGTGGTAGTATGATTTTAGTTGAGATGGACGGCCGTGAGCTGCCTAAGCCTGTAAATGCTGATGCAATCAAAATATTTCCCGTGAATGAGATCAAGGCTGTAGGGCCGTAGAGCCATTTTGCATACGATTCGAGTCACATTGTATCGTGCATGCACACCACATAAACATTCCATACATGCATATCTATTCATGTTTCAGGTGTCCAGTCGGTTTGACAAAAATGACACAAGGAGAGAGGAAGGACAATCCTTAAGGAGCCAATTCAAAGAGCCACCTCGCCTTCATGAAGTCGGATGATGTTGTCATGTCGCCTCATAGTAGGTAACTACCCTTTTGTCAAATTAGGAGGAAAATGAATGGAAATTTCCATCTCACAAAAAAAAAAAAAGAGAAGAAAAAAAAGAAAGAAAGAAGAAAGCAAAAATCTTGGGCATTTTCCTAGAAAGCAAACACAAAAAATGGAAATTGGAAAAAAAAATCCACAAAGCCTCTAAATATCTTTTTTATCTCAAAATTTCTTATCTGCTTGGCGGATCACTCATTTTGAATCAAAATTCCCCATGGAGATTAATCTGCTTAGATGATTTTGACCAATTGAAATTGGGATGTTAATCATGCCAAGCGAGAAACACTTAGGATGAGGAAAGGCAACCCATTTCCAAACACGTCCTTTAAACACTTTGAGAGTCGAGCGGAAAAAGAAAAGCCGTGTCATTTAAGGACGAGGGATTCATTCGCAAGTGGTACATGGACCAAAGTGAAAAGAGGAATTTCTTTCTATGCCCTACACACTGCAAGTGACAATAGTTTGCCCATTTAAGCCTTTAAATACAGCGAATTTCCTACAAAATATCCCTGTCAAGAACTACCCTACAATGGGGCAATTATAGAGGTTTGGATTGGCATTATCCGGAGAAAAAAAATGAGAAGGATTGCTTTGTTCTCACTTGCATCAATCTTTTGTAGTGGCTTCAGGTGAGTTCTTGTGGAAACTCGAGGTATCCCAAAATGAAGAAGAGCATTAATTTCTCTACCTAAACACTTATGCCATTTGCTTAGCCAAGTTGAGCCTGAACATTCATTTCTAAAGCCCGAATGGTGATTATCTTCCCCCACTAAGGCAAGGCATATGATTTATCAAGGCAATTGACATTTACATGAAATGTGGAAAGTGTCTCGAAAGTCCCAAGGGCTAAAAATAAAAAAATCAATGAAAACTAGGGGGCATGAAAAAGCAGTGTGCCTGGTAAAAGCAAGGCCAATGCCCGATTTCAAAAAATAATGAAAAAAAAAGAGCGAGGAAAGTCGCATCGAAAAAGCGTTCTTGTGAAAGAAAAATTGTCAAAGTCAAAATGCGTGCATTGAAAACTCATTGCAAATGCAAAAGCCATTAGATGAAAGAGCAAAGCTCTCATGCTAAGATGTTTAGCCAACGGACTTTCGAGACAAATTTAGATTTCCAAAGTCAAGTGCCTTCAAAAAATTGGATGAAATGGTAATGATGCCATGATGATCATCAATTCTCAAACCCCTCTCCAAAGAAAATTCTAAGCCTTTTGAGCCTACAATCGAACCAACATTACAATCCCCTCCCGAAGTCTCTTTAGATTGGGATGACTTGAGTGAAAGTAAGGACTTATCAAAGAAGCTACCACTTAAGGAAGCGATACCAAAGTTATCTTATCTCATGAGGTTTATTGGCTTATAAGTCTGGCGAAGATGTTGATTGATAATTATTTCATTTCATGGCCAGCGATGTTTATTCTTGTTGAAACCTTGACCAAGTCACTTCATGACCCTTCCAAAAGATTTCTTAAATTGGTTAATATATACTTACTGCGAATGATTCTCAAAGCCTTTGACATAGGTTATGTGAGATACCCCCAGTGATCAACTATGCTTCCCACATTAAGGGATGGGATCAAATAGCCATTTTCTCGAGAAGATGTGAGAAGCCCCTTTTGACTAAGAGCCATTGCTTGGCATGCTTAATGAACCTCTTTCATGAGATTATCATTCTGACATAATTTTTCTCTTATAGGGATTTGATGATTAATGATACATTCCAAGTTTGATGACAATTTTGTGGTACATGATACCAAAAAAAAAAAATCAAAAAAAAAAAATCAAAAATCAAATGTCTTCAATGTGATCAAACTTAGCTTGATTTGCTCATGCAATTAATGCTACAATATTGCCAATGCATCCCTCTGATGTTGTCTCTAATGACATTTGCTCAAGTTGAATTTGACAGGTTCACTCAGTGAAACCATACAACCACCAATGTTTCATGGTAAACCTAAAACCATGCAATTTCAAAAGGGGTTGATGGTCATCCGAAACCACACGGTTTGTGGGTTCATCCTTAAACAATGATCTTCACTCCCGATCGAAACTCGTTTTTACACGATGAGACCTCCTTCTCGGTCGAAACTCGTTTTTACACGATGAGACTTCCTCCCTGGTCGAAACCCGTTCTTACACGGTGAGATTATCCTCTCTGGTCGAAACCAATTCGTACACGGTGAGACTATTCTCTCCGGTCGAAACTCGTTTTTACACGATGAGACCTCCTCCCTAGTCGAAACCCGTTCTTACACGGTGAGACTATCCTCTCTGGTCGAAACCCGTTCTTACACGATGAGACTATTCTTTCCGGTCAAAACTCGTTTTTACACAATGAGACCTCCCTGGTTGAAACCCGTTCTGACTATTCTCTCCGGTTGAAACCCGTTTTTACACGGTGAGACCTCCCTTCCAGTGAGAACTAGTTACCACGTAATAAGACTTTTCCATCTCGGTCGAGGAACATGTTTTTTACAAAGTAAGATCATGCATTCATATCATTTTCTCATACGCAGCCCTTAATTATCATCGTTCAGGGACAAAATTTAGGTGCCTCTCGTCTTTGAAAGGAACCTCCTTGAGCTTCCATTCAAAGATGGGCAGTTGTTGACACCTAAATTTTGACGATTTTTTTTTAGTATTTATTAATTGCATTGGAAAATTAAAGATTAGTTTCTAATCCCTTAACAAAAATTTCTTTCATTCTAATTGCATTGCATATAGACATTAGGAAGCATTTGCATCACTGGTTTTAAAATTAAATTTTTATAAATTAAAAAAAATAAAAAATTAATTAATTTTTAAAACAAAAACAAAAGAAGAAAAAAGACAAGGAGGCCGGGCTAGGGCCGGGTCCGCCTGGCCCCCCCCATGCGGCCCTTTCTCTTCCTCCCGCATGGGCTCGGCCCACTTTCCTTTTCCTCTTCTTCTCTTTTCTTTCCTCGGCCCGGCCCGTCCATCTCTCTTCTTCCCCGCACACAGCAACGGCAACCTGCAGGAAAACAAAAGATGATGATGATGAAGCAAGCGGCGGGTCAGAGCGCAGAAAAGGAGGGGTAAAAAGGCGAGTCAGAGCAGAAAGACGAGAAGATGGGAAAGGTCAGCGGCGGGTCAGAGCAAAAGCAGAAAAGCAGAAAGGGAGAGCAGCAACAGCAGGGACGAAAAATGATAATGATGAAGCAAGTCAGGGCCGAAAGGGAGAAAACGCAGTAGTAGTGAGTCAGAACGACAACAAGGCAGAAGCAGCAAGTCAGAGCACGCAAGCGAGCAAAAAAAAGAGAGAGATAAAAGAGGCAGAACAAAGAGAAGGGAGGAGGACCGGAGGAGTTTTGAGAGGGAGAGAATTTTGAGGGTGAGGGAGAGCGAACTGGAGGAAGAAGGAAAACTCGAGGAGCTTCCAGCCATTGCCGGAGGCCAGTCCGCCGCCGTCGCTCGCCGCAGCTCATCCCCGAACGAGGTAGGCCTTCCTGAACCTCTATTATTTAATTTCGCGAGAATACCGGGCCGGAGCTCGCAGCTGATCGGCTCGCGCAAGCTCCGGCCCTCGTCGCCCTTACATTTTGTTCCCACGTCCCTTGTATGCCATTTTCGAAGAACCCCAAGGCGTGTTCGAGGCTCGGTTGAGCCGGAAATTTTTGAACTCCATAGTGCCCGTTAATCGTTCGATGAAATGCCCCAAAGAGGGCCAGCACAAAATTTTTGTTTTAACTCGAAATCGACTAGTGCCGGCTGTCATTTTTGTTAAATCATGTTAGTCTCCGCTTTTTACGCCGTGTTTATGTATGGTTTATGTGAAATATTCGAATCGACGAATTTTTTTCGCGACGAAAACGTTCGCCGGATTTCATGGTCGGAGGTGGTTAACACCGGCTAGAGTGGACGATCGGTGGGTGGCGGTCGTCAGCCGGAGTGTGGGCTACGTCCGGAGCCGCTGTTTTAATAAAAATAAAAAAATGAATAATAAAAAAGAAGAGGAAGAAGTTGCAGGCGAGAAAGTGTCGGGGCTGCATGAAGGGAAGCATGCAGGAGTCCACTTGAAGAATCGTGGAGGCCAAGAGGAAGAAGACCAGAAAAAGAAAAAAAAGAAAAGAAAGTAATAATAATAAAAAGAAAGTAGGAAAAGACAAAAAAGAAATGGGAAAAATTGGAAAATAGAAAAATAGGAAGGTGGGCTTCGTCGTGGGCTTGAGTATGCCGGGCTGGGTTCGTCGTGGGCCGAGATGGCTGGGTCGGGAGACAGAAATTAGAAATGGGCTGTTTGTATTAAAATTTTGTGGGCTTTTACTTTTGTTTCTTTTTCTAGCGGTTTTGGAGGGAGAGTGCGGCCCAGTCTATTGTGGCCCAACCCGGACCGACGGGAGCCAAATCAGTTTAGTAGGGCCAGGCCTTTTGACCCAGTCCGAATTATTTCTTATAAAAAATAAAAATCTAAAAATTCAGAAAATCATAAAAAAAACATAAAAAAAATCATAAAAAATCATAAAAAATTCGAAATTTCAGAATGTCCATGGAAAATTCAGGAACCTGAAAATATCCAAAAAAATTTCAAAAAAAAAAAATAATTTTTTTAATTAAAAAAATCTAAAATATTAAAATATTGAAAATTCCAAAAAAATTTCAAAAATCCCAAAAATTCCAAGTTTGTTTTAGAGTTCCTTAAAAAGCTCTAAAATAATTTTTGGACCAATTTTCTCTAAAAAATGTTCGAAAATCTTCGGCCTAAAATTGTGTTTAAAATTGAACAAGCCTTTACGGCTTCACCTTAGGGTTTTAATAATTCTCGGATACAATTGCCTTTGAATGCACGCTTAGGATGCGATGATTATGGTTTCCCCCTTGGTTTAATTAGGATTGTTATTTATTTATCTCCTAATGCTTGTGTTTATTTTTGTTTGCAAATTATTTAATGCTTTCTTTAATTGCTGATTATTATTTTGATGATTGCGTCCCCGCATGATCACCTCACATGTTAGTGGTTAAGTCTAAAATCAATCCAAACTGCCTGGCTAAAATCTTTTTGAAATGAACAAGATTAGGTACTGAAAGGGCACTAATTAGTTAATTAGTGTAATCAAGTCCCCGACCTTAGAATCTCTGGTTGCGCAGAAAGTGAGGCCCACTCCCATGCCTCGCTTGGTTTCTAGCCGACCCCAATAGGCTAGTGGCGACTCCTCATTTGAAGATTTTCATGAACATCTAATGTCACGCGGGGTATAGGCTTGGGAGAGCCTATGTCTAATGAGGGTCTTGGACCCACTCTTTGGACAATACCCCTAAACCTATTTATTTCGATTTTCCTTTCCTCCATCCGGGACGGACGGAAAAATAGGTCGTGACAACGACAACAAGACATATGTATGTTTGTTGGAACCATAATGATATTTTCTAGTGACACATCAGGTTTTGTGACACCTAAGGAGAGAGAATGTTGAATAACAAAGGGGATGGCACATAAGGCATTACTCTATATGGGTTGTTATCAATTTGCTACGCTACCATATTGAATCCATATTAGTAAAGTTAAAAGTACTTGTGATCACGGAATGCTTTTTGTGTATACATGCAGTTACCATCATGATTCGATATTTGAGATTTTATGGAATTGGATTGACTATTAAGAATAATTTATAGATCAACATAAATGTGGACACATATAGTACTATGTCAATTAATATAAACCAAGTGTGAGAATATAAGAGTTTTTTTGATGTAGGCTAAATTAGTTTAGATTGTAATTTACCGTTTACGAGGTTGATCTAATAAGGTAAGGTATAAAAATTCTTAATAAGTCTAATATATGATTGGCTAGTGTAGGCCAATTTAAGTTTGGCTTGTGATGAGAGAGCCCATGGCTGAAATTTTTTATAAATAGCGTTTAAATCTCTTCTTTAATCATAATGGCACACACAACCTCACATAAGGAGAAAGTGATCGTCTCATTGAAGCCAGTGCAAAGGGTGGCAATAGAGGAGAAGGCTTGAGATAGAGGGAACCATTGTTATTCTGCATGAAAAATGATAGACTTTGAAGTAGGAGTGCGAACCACCTCTTTTTCGTTTCCATTTTATAGAATCCTAACAATGATGATATTGGAGTGCTGATTAAGAGGCTTACAAGAGAGAACTAGGGGAGGGGAAGAAGGGGGAGATTAGGGTTTGCTCCGCACAGTTTCAAACAGTACAATGTAGCCCACTTGCAAGTGTCGCGATTTGCTTGGTGAAAAAACCCAGCATAGACAAGTCACATCTACATTAGCAGCTGCCACGATGGGAGATTGAGAAAATATTAGATGCCCAAGTTATTGACATATTAGCTTTCTATTAGTCGATCAAAAGATCGACACGTGTCAACTTGGGATCCACTTCTTAGACTCCCTAGGTCTCCTCTCTCTCTTCAATTAATGTTCACTTTTTTTTTCTTCTCCTTTCTTTTTCCTTTGTTTTCTTCTTCTTCCCCACTTGTCCTCTCAGTCGACCCTTGCTCCGCCACGTCGGAGTTTGTGAGGTGGGTCTACAACAAGACCGGCGACCCCAGCTACTGCATCACCACCCTCTCCTCTAAACCCCACTCCCCCAACACTGACTCCTACTCCCTCGCCTACATCTACTTCGGTAATCTTTGATCGAATATGTATCTATCAATATTCGATTGATTGGTCTGAGATCATCGACACAAAAAGATTTATGTAAATCACTTCATTTTGTTTAGTCTAAATTACTTCTCTTTTGTTCAAATTCTTTATTTTATAAATTCATATTTCAAATTATAATCAACTCATATATAAGACCCATCTTGTTAAACCTGAGTTAAAAATTTGGGTCCAATGCCCATTTTTGACACCAAAGGCCATTGCAAACCCAAGAGAACTTCACTTGCTTCTCAAGCTTGTGCGACATACATCGCCCTTGCTGAGCTCTCTCTCTCTCTCTCTCTCTCTCTCTCTCTCTCTCTCTCTCCGCTTCTCAGACCTAAAGCCACGGCGATGGCGGTCATCGTCGTCCGGCAAACCTAGTGCTCATTGTCACATATTCTCTCTGTGACACATCACACATTTGTTGATACATATATGAAAATCTTGGGCGATCGTGCAACCTTTGCACTATTCGAGGCGATCGCTGTAGCAGCATGGTTGTGCGATCTTTATAGGACGTTGACTCAGCCAGGGTATGACCCTTGATGTACTCCAAATCTTGGTCGTGATCCAGATGTTCACTACTCCATGTCCCATGCTTATCTTTTTCTTTTCTCATATCTAAAACTAAATAAATTTTTTTAGTATTTTATGGTTAATTCATTTTACCAAATTAAATATCCACATTAAATATATCCATGCACTTATCAAATGATTTATAGGATATTCCAAACTTTATCATATTTTTATTCTACTCAATCTCGTCAAATGTGGTGAAGATGTCTATATGACTAAAGGCAATTTTAAGATCCGTTGAATGTAATTTTTCATAAAAATCATATTAGAATTAGGCACCTCAAGTGTGTTTATCAACCCTAAAAAGGGTACTCATGTTATGCAACAATACTCATAATTAAATAGGAAAAAGCCACAAAAAATCCAAAACTTTACTTATTGTGACCCATTTACCTTATATTATTTTTTATGACACCAAAAACCTCAAATTTACACATATATGACATGTTTAACCCTGACTTGTACTTGTGTGGCACAAACTCTCCAAATTTATCCATGTGGCACTAAAAGTCCAAACTCATACTCGTATGATAAATTACTCAAAAAATTGGTATCACAAAAAATGTTTGGGGTTTTTGGTGTTATGGAAAAAAATTGAGATAAATATATCACACAAGTAATATTTGGTATTTTTGGTGTCTCAAAAAATAGTTTAAGATAAATATATCACAATAGGCAAAATTCAAGATTCTTAGTGACTTTTACCCTAATTAAATTTATCGCTGATATATATATCATATAACAATTTTATCAGTGTATATACATCTAGTTGTAGAGATATAAATGTGCAGACACTGAATTTTGTCGTTTGGACATTTAGGGCCTATTTCTTAACACTCCAGGGAACAAATAATTATGTTCTTTTGTTCGCGGGAACAGATTTGGAACAGAAATTTGTTTAGTAATTTTTTTGTTCTGAGAAACAAATTTGTTCCAGGGAATAGATTTGGAGTAGAATTGAGAAGCAAAAAAAAGTTGCTTCTCGCTACTAGGAACAATTTTGAGAATCAATTTTTTCCTCTCTTTTCTCTATTTTCTTTTTTTCCTTTCCCTTTCTTTTTCTTTTTCCTCTTCCTCCTCCCACCCCATTGCCGTCCTTGGGCCACCACTGGCGAGCGGCCGAGCGAGATCCAATGAGCTCGCCAAAGCCTCGCCAAGCCACCAGTGAGGCTCACTTTCGCAAATCTGGGCGAGGCCGAGCCTCGCCGGTGGTCAGGCGAGGCTCGAGCTCCCCAAGTGGTGCAAGGCCGAGCCTCGCCAGTGGCCGGGTGAGGCTCGAGCTTACCCAGGTGGTGCAAGGCCGAATATAATTAAAAAAATAACAAAAAGTATTAAAATTTCAAAAAAATCAAAAGATAAAATAATTTTACTAAACGTATTTCTATTCTCAGAAAAAAAATTTTAAACAGTTTATCAAATATCTTAAATATTCAAAAATTATTACCGGGAGCAGAATTAAAAAAAATATTTTTTACCAGAAATTATTTCCAATAATAGAATTATTGCCAAACACACCCTTCTTCGCTCCTATGATGCACCCCGTGAATTGGGCATGTCCCGACCGTGGGCTAAAAATCTTCCTAGGAGCACGTTCACACGAAGGCAATCGAACTCCCTTTTCTGTCATGCCAACGCAGCACGTGTCGCGTTGCATGTCAATCCGCACCCCCAAATTTCAACGCCATGCAAACGTCCCATCACCGTGGTGAAATCTCCTTTAAAAACGTGAAATTTTTTCTCTTCCTCCTGCTCTCTCTTTGCCTCACGTCTCTCGCCGTCCGTCGGGACCCGGCGGCCGAGGTCCTGCGGTGCCTGGATGGCTGCGATGACGCGGACGTGCAGGAGTACATCGCGTGCCACAAGGAATGCGAGCTCCGATACCTGGAGCGCGAAGAGAGGCAAGAAGAGGAGGGGAGACCCGGAAGCCGAGAGCTCGACCCCCGGTGGTGGCGGGGGCACGGCGGAGATGGAGGGGCTGGAGGAGGCGAGAGGGAACCAGAGTACCCCCGTGGTGAGCGGGAACCGGCATGGGGCCCCGGGGGTGAGTATGATCAAAGCCGACGGCTGTGCGAGCCTTACAAGCGACAGGAGCGGGAGCGGTGCTGGGAGCAGTGCGAGGAGCGGGAGAGGGCGCGGGAGCGGCTGCTGGACAGGGAGAGGGAGCGCAAGGTCAACGGCGGAGTCCGGAATCCCCTAGGAGATGCCTCTCGGCCGGTGAGGCACGAGCGGTGGTGTGAACGTTCATGTAAGAGGCACGCCGGAAGCCAGCAGAGGCAGCTGTGCAAGTTCAAAGTGCCGGCGGCGGAGAGAGCGGGAGCAGAGAGAGAGACACTGGAGGAGGAGATGTTGCACAGCCGCTTTGACCGAAGATCCGCAGCAACAGTTTCAACACTGCCAGCAAAGGTGCCAGCAACAGCACGGCGGAGAACCGCAACGCCGGGAGTGCCCAGAAGAGTGCCAATGGCAGTTCCGGGAGCAGCAAAGAGGTAAGCGAGGATCGACGAACCCTCAAGAACAAGAAGTGGAGGAGGAGGAGGAGAAAGTAGGAGAGAGTGAGGACAATCCATTCTACTTCCATTCGCGGACGCTCCGGAGCTAGTTCCGTGCAGAAGAAGGTCAAATCAGAGTGCTCGGGCGGTTCCAACCCGTTAATACTCCCGGTACATTCGAGGCGGTGTACTAGTATTAGGTCGAGTAGATTTCTCTTCTCAGTCATTCTATTAGCCTCACTTTGGGGAAACTAGGAGGTGCACAGTTTACATGAAATTAAGAAGTGCACCAGCTATTATGAAATTAGTACAGTTCTTGAACTTGTGAAGGCTGATAGGAGAGGTGTTACTTCGACCTCGTCGTTTCATTGCAGGAATTCGATCCTGTCAGTACCGAAAACCAGGAATCATACTACACGGCTTTCAGCAGTGAAATTCTCGAGAGTTCATTGAAAGTAAGTTCATCTTTTGAAGAGTAAGTCGATAGATATGCTATATCAGCGGAGCCGAAGAAGTATGTTCGCCTATTTATATCTGATTCCATCATTTCCCACGGTTAATTTCCCCATTTATCAGACATCAAGAGATCATATAGAAAGGTTGTTTGGGCGACAAAGGCAGGGCATAATGATAAGAGCCAGTGAAGAGCAACGGCAGGCATTGAGCGAACGCCATGGTTGGTCGAAGAAGAAGGGCCACAGCTCGAAAGGTCCGTTCAATCTACTGGGCCAGAAGCTTACCTATTCTAATGAGTTCGGGTGGTTCTTCCAAGCCTCACCCGACGAGTTCAAGCAACTTCGGGACATGGGCATCTCTGTAACTTTTGCGGAAGTTTACCAAGTAAAGCGTGCATTAGTATAGTCATTGTCACACTTCCATTGATTCGAGCGTCTCTGTTCATATGGTTTATCTATTGTTTATGTCCGACTTTGGCAAGGTTCGATAATGGTGCTGCACTATAACTCAAAGTCGACGATGGTGGTGGTCGTGGTAGAAGGATATGGATGGTTTGAGATGGCTTGACCTCACCTAGCATGAACCCGGCATAGGTGGGGCTCGGGTGGAGAGAGAGAACAAGAAGAGGAAGAGGAGGAGGAGCAAGAGACAGAGCAAGGAGGCAGTGCAAGATACCAAAAGGTAAGCATGACTTCTATAATGTGATTCCGAACCAACAAGAGAGACCTTGTTCCATGATGTAATCAAAGACGATAGAACTGTTTCAAGTAGCTAATAATCCACTATATTGATGAAAAGACATCGCAAATTATGGTAAGAGTAGCTCTTGAGGTCAAGTAATTGAGGATATCTTCAGCTTCTGTTGCAGAAGGATCGGCATGTCACGTTACATTCTGTCCGACTAAAATGAGAACACAATCATAGGAAATGATCCTAGAACTGACTGATTAAAAGAAGTAAATGATGTAGAACTCGCATTCGATTATCAAATGTGCACTTAGAGGGTGATGGCTAGTGGCTTAAATCCAAATGCATTGACATTTCATGGTGATTATCAGGACTATCATACTATGCCACGATTTGAGATTTCCAATTATTTAAGTCTTCTCTAGTTATCCATTAGGTAACATCCCAATTGTCACCTGGCGACATTTTCGTTATCCCGGTAGGTCACCCAATTGCTATCGTTGCGTACCGGAACAAGAATCTGAGAATGGTTGGGTTTGGAATCAATGCTCATAAGAACTAACAAATCTTCCTTGCAAGTGAAGTCTTGCTCTAGCATAATCGCTCATCGTCGGGACTCATTACACTTTTAGTGCTCATTTCGCGGGACTAACACAATGGAAGAAAATTCTTTTGCAAAGAAAGAAAACATAATCAACTAGATAGACAGAGAGGCAAAGGTGCTGTCCTTCGACCTCTTTGCGATAGAAGTGGATCGCGTGTTCAGGAACCAGGAAGAGTACTACTTCGTGCCCTTGTAGCAGCAACCTCAGCGCGAGCAGAGAGAGCACCACGAAACTGAAGGATCACAACAATACCAACAGAGCGAGTAGATGGACAAATGTGACAGTGAAGGGTCGGGTGGATTGTCGTCAATTTTGGCATCAATACTCAACCTCGCTGGAATTTTCTAAGGAGGAACTAGAGGAGGTTTCAGCCATTTTCGTTCTTAGTGGAAGAAGACGAAGAAGATGTGCGAAAGTATATAGAGATAGAGAGAGAGACACAAAGAGAGACAGAGAGAGATGAAACTTTGAGCCATGTTGAGGAAGCTTTAGTAGCTTCCAAGTTGTTCATAAATAAATGCCAAGACAGAAACATGGTACAATTTATGCCGTGTTCCGTTCGGCTAGATGGTCTTATTTCCATTCAAACTGATCTGACTATAGATGCTTATACTCAAACCAGTCAATCATTGAAATTCAAATGACAAAGACGGATCACCGCCTCACGCGAATGACGTTTATGATCCAGAAAGTGAAGAAGAAATTAAAGCAAAACTTTGAGGAAAGATGCATGAAACCAAATATTAGGAAAAACCAATCTCGTGTGATCTTGAAATGGCTCCTCCTCCACCTCCTGGAGCTCCTCCAGGGCTGTCCAGGGCAAGCTCCTAGTGGGTTTGACCTTCGCCGTAGCCCATCAAGGCTGCTGCCGGTCAGCTTGGCTGCACACACAAACACACCGAAACCAACATCATCCAATGCCAGCGATAGAGAACTGGCCAGCGATCGACGGAGTATCATCGGACTAGCAAGTTTCGACGGGGGGAGAAGGAAACGAGAGTGAGAATAGTTTCAACTGGTGACGTTTACCTGCGGTCTGTTGGGCCATGCATTCACCGTCACACCTCATCTCGCAGAAGGTGCTGCCGAGGCCTTCGGCTGCGCACGATTGGTGGCAAGCCGTCAAGCACTTCCCATACGCATCTATCAGCTCTCCTATGGCTTCCCCCGTCCCGAACGTCGTCGCCAGGACGAGGCATATGATCATAACTCCGGCCATCTTGCTCTCCATCTTTCTTCTTCTTTTCTTTTCACTCGGTTTGGCCGTCGTCGAGAGCTTCGATGTCCCTTGATGGTGTTCCTTCCTTCTCCTTCTTCTGGAATCCTTTGCTTCGTGGAAGAATGACAGGAGGAGTGATCGGTACTTATAGCCATGGAACTCAGATGGATTCGAGCGGTGAACCTTGAAGGGAGGGGACCGTTTTTGAGCGTGTGGTGCGAGGTTCCCTCCATCTTCTTTTGACTATCTATTTCAGGGCGGCGCTTTTGATTTCACCATGCGATGAATGGGTGGTCATCCGAGATGGGCCGAACCTGAAAATGCCCAATGGGGCCACATTAGAGGCTTTCCTTGAGGGGACGAAATGACTCTCCCCCCACCCCCTGGGCGCTCGTTTCTTGAATTCTCTGTCTTTGACCCTAAAGGCTAGTGCCGTGAAATTGATGGGTTGGATTGAATTTGGATCGGGACGAAAATGCTTAAGCCATTTTCATACAATGTGAATTTAATAATTTATAACCCAACCCGACTTATATTACCTCTTCCTCACCAACTTCCTTTGCCCCTTTTGGCACACAATCTCGCCCGTCTCTTCATTGTCGTGATGGCTGCATGGCAACTTCCTTTGCTTTCTCCATGACAAGCCCATCTTCATCTTCAGCCAGCCGATTGATGAACATGTGGTCTTGATTGTGATGTCAATGCCGATGCGTGCAATGATAAACATCATAATGGCAATCATGATCGGCACGATGGTGTTGCACACGGCACTAAGGAAGGTACATGATTTGCCTCTAGTGAGGCACAGGTAGATGATGATCATTAGACCTCAGTCTTAGCTAATAAATCAAATGAGTTGAAAGTGGGCTTGTTTCTAACTCATTAGAACCCGTCATTAGTTAGACTTTGCTCTCTTGGACCCATTTTTAAATCAATGTACCGAGAGATTTGTATATCAAAATCCAAATACAAATAGATATAAATGGTCTAATGAGAGCAAGAATCTTCATGAACACTTGGAACATTTTGGTCCCAAGCAGAAAAGCCATTTTCGAATAATCTTTGATCAAATATGTATTTATCAATATTCGATTGATTAGTCTGAGATCATTGACACAAAAAGATTTATGTAAATTACTTCATTTTGTTTGGTCTAAATTACTTCTCTTTTGGTCAAATTCTTTTTTTATAAATTCATATTTCAAATTATAAAAAAAGTTTTCGTTTAATTGATCGCGTCTTTGGTGATTTAGGGGAAAAGTTTTCATTTTTTTTTTTAGTGTGTTCGTGGTGATTCGTCTTTCGCAAAGTCCAGTTCACGGAGTATATACAAAAGAACGTGGCGTTGTATCAGTTCAGGAATGGGATTCCTTTGACGACTTATGCCGCCGCCAACTTCACGTGAGGCGAGCTCGCCACTGCTCTGAGGAAGGTCGGCTTCGTCGAGCTTCCTTCTTTGTTACTCGGCGATTTTGGGTTGAATTGGTTGCTTGTTTCTGCTCTTGTTTCTTTTATTTTTCCAGCCTGAGGTTCAAATTGTTGGGATTTCTTTGGTGGGTCTTGTTGGTTTGGATAGAGAAGGGGAAGTTTTTAGTAGGGAGGTGTGGCATGGGATTACAGCTAGTCATTGAGGAGTTTTTGGCAATTGAAATTACTGAGCTATGCTTTTTAAAAGGGGAAATTTTGACTATTGAAGAGTGATAGGATTGTTATATGGAATGCAATGAAGTATTGATCCCAGGGATCATGTCACTAGGATGCATTTGAAACCCTTGACTACCAAAGCATTTAAACATTATGCCAACCCTCTTTCGGTATGTAGATTGAGTCATAGGTCTTGGAGCTGCCACTCGGTGCAAGTTTCGAGATCAAGCGAGGGCTTTTGGGTTTTTTCATTAATTTCAAAAGTTAAATATCCGTAATAAACTATAAAGCAGGTAGTTTTCGAGTGCTGATCAGATTGAAGCTAATTGTAGCCTATTAGGTTGACGACTGTTTTAATGGGTTTGCTTGTCATTCATAGCACTGTTCTTTTCTTATGAAGTGGGATTTGAGGGTGATCAGCTCACTCCTTCCCTTTTGTTGAAGCATATATATAGAGACACTTATCGAAAACAAATGGTCGAGAAGGACATAGCAGGCTTAGTTTATTCATGAAGAGGAGTGTAAAGTTCATACACGTAACATTATCATCCTAATAATGCGGTGAGAAAAGAGCGCCCCCATCTTGCTTGCTTTTGGACAAAGTGCTTGAGAGGCACTCAGTGAAAATACCTGTTTATTGGTGAGAGTTTGGTAGTATAAAAGCCAGCAAGTAGTACTTAGCAATTCTATAGTTTCAGAAGCCTCTGCCCAATAGAACCTAGCCCGGGAGAGAGGTTATCCTCACAGTGTGGACAAAAAGGTCTCGTGAAGCTAGTAACCATATGGTAAGTCCTTCTCTAACTTGAAGAGCAAAAAGCCATACTTCTCTTAGTAGGGGAGAGTCATGTAATAGCCAGGTAATTGCTCAAGCCTAATCATACATTTTAGGACACTGCTTATGCTTTCACTGATCACATCAAGAGGTGGGGTCAGCTTTTCCCCTTCCTCTGACCCCTTTTGGTTGGCTATTCTAAGCCTTCTTTTATTCAAAGCTGCTTGTACAACCATGTCAGGTGAGCAATGGCCGCTTCCCTTTTTGCCTCCGCCATTAAAGCTTCCTGGTCTAGGTCATCTCTCAATAAGTAAGAGGAGGTTGAAGCTTATCCATAAAATAAGTTGGATCCCCCGGAGTTAGATCACTGGAGATAATGAATCTTGATGTATTATAATTATGGAATAGGGAGGTGACAAATGACGTATTTGTCTATCTAGGATGCTTTGAATGCCTTCAAAATGCAGATTTATTAATGATACGACCATCCTTCCAGATGGAGGATGCTTTGTAGTATCTAGTATCTACGAGGACTGATGTAACTAGTGTATGCACCTAGAGGGGGGGTGAATAGGTGTTTAGGAATTTTACGCGCAACTAATATCAGATTATTGCAATCCACAAACAGAAAGTAAATAGAGAGAGTTAGAGAAGATTGCAAACACCGATTATAGTGGTTCGGCTTTAGACAAGCCTACGTCCACTCTCCGGCGACCAGCCAATCGGCTGTATTTCACTATATGATCAACGGTGATTACACACTTCCGAGTGTTTATACTTGGTGAAAATCTGTCTCACTAAGTCACTCTCTTTTGTAATACACTGAGATCACTCAAATACGCTCTATGAACAACAGTTGAAGAACAGAATCAGCTTTGGAATAATGTTCATCTTTTTTACCCCTAAGTCACAACCTATCCTTAAATACTCTCAAGCCACATTCGACCGTTGGCTCTTTTCGTGAGAGTTCCGTCTTTCCTTTCTGGACAGACTTTATAAGGCAAGTCTTTTTGACCGTTGAGAGTAGATCGGATCCCCTTAGATTCTCGTTTCGCCCATACAATCGAACTGGGCTTCCATAAGTGCTCTATTCTTCTTTGGAAGTTGTCCACTAATTGATCCTGTAAATTAGATTAACAGAATCAACATGAATAAGGTAAGTGAAATACTCTACCGTTGGTGATCTTATCTTGTAGATACACCTTAAGTCTGACAGACTTTAAGTTCGAGTCCGCTTTAGAATTTCGTCAGTACGGTCGGACTTTAATTCTCGATGGGTACGGTCGACTTTAATTCTCGATCGGAAGACTCTTCCGTCCAGTCTGGCGAGACTCTTAAGGCACCCCAAGCTTTATCTTCGCTCCAGCGGACTTTAAAGCCTAAGTCTTCCGAGTTCTTTTTCTTCAAGAGTTTAGTAAGAATCTCAATCATAAAATGTTTTGTAAACATCAAAACTAGGAGTTTCCTCAACAATCTCCCCCTTTTTGATGATGACAAAACATTTGATCATATGGCTTTAAGTTCCGCAAAATATGGTTAGATAGAGTCTACTTCCAAATATCCCGCACAACTTATAAGAATAACTCATATCAACCCCGTATAGCAGCAACATAACCTCATTTCATCGGTGTAATAGGCATATAAGAAAATATTATTAGACATTTTAGTATTATGCATTAACATCATAATAAAGCCATAATAAAGCATAAAACCGAAGCCAACTATGTCATGCATCCAACTATCAAATCATCACGGTTAATAACCATCAAAAGTCAAAAGCCATATTACTCTCCCCCTTTTTGTCAACCTCAAAAAGAATTAGTCAGTTCAAAACAGTTTCTAAGACAGAAGATATTTTTAAGAAGTTTTCTTGTTTGGGGTCCGAACAAGGGTGAAATCCTCCATATCCGATGCAGACTTTTCAATCCTGTCAATACATTGATTGACGGTCTTCTCAAGAGTTTCCGGTCTGTTTGTGAAGGAGGTTTCCATTTCAATCGCCGATCCTTGATCTCGGTTAGAAGTGCCAAGATCTTCGATAATCAGCATTCCCAGATGAAGCTTCGAGGTATTTCAATATTTTCGAAAGATGCTCCCCCGAATTGATGCTTCATTCTGTCCTTGTTGCCCTTCCTTTTCCCTTTCTTTATCTCCCTCTTCTTCTTCTTCTTCGTTTCCTCTTCTTCTTGATCTTCTTCTTCGGATCATCTTTCGGATCTTCCTCTCGGATCTTCCGCCAATTCAGATACATCATTCTTCTCATGTTACGTGTTGAGAATGTTTTCTGCGTTTGGCCCGCTTCCGGTTCCGACATTCTCGAGAAGTTTGACGCATATTTGCCAGAATTGCGGAGATGCTTTCTTCTTCTTCTTCTTCTTCATCTACCAGAAGAAGTTGTCTTCTCCTTTTAGAACTTGGCTCAGCAGCAGCTACCTCTTTACCTTTTCTTTTTGCTGTCTCTGCTCTAGCCAATTCCTTTTCTTTTCGTCTCCAAGTCTCGCAACGTCCTTCAATCTCATCTTATTGATCATCTTCATGTCAATAGCCATTGTGGGAAGAGTTTTAGTGCTGAATTTACTGGGTATGTCTATTTTTAGATGCTCAAAAATCCTTGTCACTAAAGCTCCATAGGGTAGCTGCCCTTTCTCCTTCGACACCGTCCGATACATGTGCAAAGTAATATTGTGTGAGGCGGTGAGAACAAGTACTCCCTTTTCAATAGCCCACATTAACTTGGCCTCAAATTTAGATACATCAGTTTTTGATGAAGCTTTTGGACGAATACAGCTGATAATAATCTTATGCAAAATAGTTCTTGCAGAAGTTAGAAGAGGATAAGTGATAGTGGCCCTTACGAGACTTTGTAAGAAACTTACAAACCTGTTTCATAGGAGACGTCTATTGGCCTGAATGCTCCTCTTTCAACTTTTATAATGTCGACGAATGTCCGTACTAACATCATAGAAACTGTCATTCACACCGAATTGCATTCGATCCGGGAGAGAGAAATGTTAAATTCGAGTAAAAATATCTTTGTTAGTTCGGGATAAACAGCAGAGAATCGGTGCAAAATTGGTCCATCCGCAATTTTTCAAGGCTTTCCCTTGCATTTACTTCAGAAAGCATCCAAATAATCAAAATCCACAATTTCGTGGTTCATGATTCCTCGATCCATCGATCGTTGAAGAAGGTTTTATGTTCTCGGATCGAAATAATTTCCCAGTTGTATTTCGAACTACGGCGCCTATACCCATTCTAACTTCAAAATTTCTGTATATGTTCTCATCATCATCCTTCATACTATCCTTGCTTTTCCCTTTATCACTCACTTGTTCGTGCGAGTGGCTGGTGAATCTCGTGGCTGTCTTGCTTGAATGAGCCTCGAGTTCATTCGCATATCCTTCCTTTCTCAAGAAGAACAATTTGACATCATCTCTAACATTTCTCTGGACTAATTTCTCATATCTCCTCAATATTACATGAGGGCTTTCGGTCGGTGTGGGTAGAGTTAGTCCGGACGTACCTCTTCGTGAGTAATGTCGTTCTTGATTGTGATATGATGGCTCTTGAAGATTCTTCAGGATTATTTTGAGAGGAGACTCTTGGAGAATGTTCTTGGGTATCTTCGGAGGTCTGTGTGAGATCGAAATGCGTCTGTCCTCTGTCGACTCTTCTTCCTCCTTGCCCAGCAATCCTGTTTGATCTCCTTCTTGGGGATGGAGATCTTGATCTGGATACGGAGGATCTCGAGGCCATGTTCGAAGAGATTTTGTTTTTGGAGAAGATTTAGAAAGAGTTTTTTTCTCTGTTAGGGTTTTTCAAAAGCGTTCTGAAGAGTTAAAAGACATCCCGACTTTATACGTTTTTATAACCCCCTCATTAGAAGAACAAATGAACAGTCGCGATTCAAAACAAATTAAAACGGCAGTTATTTTAAACTCAAAAATATTCAATAAGCACATGCCAAAAATATACAAATTAATCATGTAGATTAAAGAAACTTACCGAGGATTGACAGATTGAATTAAGGAAATAACATACCTTCCCAAAATACCATAATTTCCTTTTTCAATAGTCTGTCCGACGATTCCTTTTTCTCGAGACTTTGTCCTGCTCTTATAGGATTTATAAAAAGGGTTAACAATATTTAATCTCCCACATATTGAATCGAATGTACCTTTGTCCAGCGGCTTTGTAAAGATATCTGCTAATTGATTCTTAGAATCAATAAATTCCACATATATATCTCCATTTTGCACATGGTCTCTAATAAAGTGATGTTTGATTTCAATGTGCTTCGCTCGCTCGGAATGTAGAATTGGATTCTTGGTGAGGTTTATAGCACTCGTATTATCACATCTTATTTCAGTGCAAGCTTCTTCCTTTCCATAATCCAATAGTTGTTGTTTCATCCATAAAATCTGTGAGCAGCAGCTTCCAAGAGCAACATATTATGCCTCTGCAGTTGATAGAGCCACTGTGTTCTGCTTTTTAGAAGACCATGATACCAGCATTTGTCCAAGTAAGCGGCATGTTCGGATGTACTCTTCCTGTCTACTTTACATCCTGCTAAGTCGGCATCCGAGTAGCCAAGGAGAGTAAAGTCTGTTTCTTTAGGGAACCACGGACCCGAGAGATGGATAAGTAGCTATGTACTTGATAATACGTTTTACCTTTGTAAGATGAGATTCTCTTGGATCTCGCTTGAAAACGAGCACATACACATACACGTATATAATGTCCGGTCCGGATGCGTAAGATAGAGAAGAGACCCAATCATACTTCTATAAGATTTCGATCGACTTTCTTTCCGATTCATCCCGATCAAGTTTAATGGAAGTTGACATTGGAGTTTCGGTCTTCTTGCAGTTTTCCATCCCAAACTTCTTAACCAAATCTTTGGAATATTTCTCTTGATGAATGAATGTTCCTCGTTTTGATTGGTTAATCGAAGTCCTAGGAAGAAAGTAAGTTCTCCCATCATACTCATCTCGAATTCCTCCCGCATAGACTTTGAGAAATTCTTGCACAAACTTTCATTAGAAGAACCAAAGATAATATCATCTACATAAATTTGTACTAAAAGGATGTCCTTACTCGCTTTCTTGATAAATAAAGTTGTATCAACCATACCTTTCTTGAAGTTGTTGTCTAATAAAAACTTACCGAGTCGTTCATACCAGGCTCGAGGTGCTTGTTTCAGTCCATACGGGGCCTTTTTTTCACCGAAAACATGATCCGGCTTTCTTGTTTCCTCAAACCCAGGTGGTTGTTCCACATAGACTTCTTCCTTGATGAACCCATTTAGAAAGGCGCTCTTTACATCCATTTGAAATAGTTTGAAATTCGATAACAAGCATAGGCAAGTAAAAGTCGATTGCTTCTAATCTTGCCACCGGAGCATAGGTTTCATCATAATCTATTCCCTCATTGGGAATAACCTTTCGCCACAAGTCTTGCCTTATTTCGGTGACTTTTCCAAGTTCATTTACTTTGTTTCGAAGACCCATTTGGTACCGATAATTGTCCGTCCTTTTGGTTTAGGAACTAATTCCCATACATCATTTCTCTTGAACCGATGAAGCTCCTCTTGCATTGCCTCTATCCAGCTTTCATTTTCCGAGCTTCATTAATACCTTTGGGTTCAATTTCAGAAATAAGTGCAACAATACCTGTATCTTTTTGTTCCTTGATCTGGTTTGAATCCCCTCGTTGATGTTTCCAATCACGAGCTCTTTGGGATGACTAGACTTATGCTTCCGGTTTACGTTCGAACTTCAGCATTATCGGGATCTTCGTGGATGCAGAAATATTAGGCTGAGTTGATTCTCCTTCATGAATTCCTTCTTTGACTATTTCCGAGAAGATTCTCGCTATGTTGAAACATGATCTTTCCGGTACAACATCTCGGTGCGATTCTTCATGCACTTTGTAACACTTTGTTTTGGAACTTCGAGTCTCCGAAACTTTACATTCATGGATTCTTCCACTTTCTCGAGTGTTTTTATTGAACACTCTATATGCTTTTGCTAGAGTTTGAATAGCCCAGAAAAATACCTTCATCGACCTTTCTTCAAACTTACTAGGTTGACGATTAACATTTTTAAGAATATAGCAAGGACAACCAAAAACTCAAAAGTATGAAACAATAGGTTTTCTTTCTTTCAAAATCTCATAGGGAGTTTTCTCAAGAATAGGTCTTAGAAAAATTCTATTAATAATATGACAAGAAGTAGAAACCGCCGCCCGTAACCGAGTTGCCACCTTGCTTTCTATAAGCAATGTTCTGGCCATTTCTTGCAGAGATCTATTCTTTCTCTCCACAACTCCATTTTGTTCTGGAGTGTAGGGAGATGAAAAAGTATGCTGTATACCATTTTTATCACAAAAGTCTGAAAAGTCTTGATTCTCAAATTCTCTCCCATGATCTGTTTTGATACTTGAAATAGAGTAACCTTTTTCATTTTGAACCTTCTTTGCAAATGTTGAGAAAAATGAGAATGTATCTCCTTTATTAGCAAGAAAAATACCCATGTAAATCGAGAGTAATCGTCTACAATCACAAGACAAGTACTTCTTACCTCCGATGCTATAAGTTCTGGTAGGTCCAAACAAATCCATGTGAAGAAGCCTGTAACACACGGTTAGTGGATATATGCTTTTAGATTTAAAAGAACTTCTTACCTGTTTTCCCAAAGTGTGCATGCGAGCAAAGTTCTGTTTTCTTGTAATTTAGTGAAGGTAAGCCACGAACAAGCCTTTTGTTGGCAAGCTTGGAAATTTGTTTCATCGACATGTCCAAATTTGCGGTGCCACAAATCTGCTTCATCTTGGACTGATAAAAGACATTTTGTAGTGTCTACATTTATATCCGGAAGATAAATGTTCCCATGTCTTCGTCCAGTAAAAGTTTGTGAAGAGTCAATGCTTGTTCCGAACATAAGTTCTCTTTGAAGTTTATTCGAAACCAGCATCACATAACGGCGATGCTCAGAAGATTGTAGTTTAATCCTTTGACTAGAGAAACGTTGTTGATGATTAGGCTGCCAATCTTGACAGTTCCCAGTCCTATAATGTTTCCTTTAGTATTTCCTCCAAAAGAAACTGTTCCTCCCTTAATTTTCTCAAATTCAATGAACATCTTTGAATCTCCAGTCATGTGTCTCGAGCATCCACTGTCCAAGTACCATTTCTTCTTTCTTTTGAAGCTTACCTGCAATGTTTACAAGAACTCATTTTTTTCTTTGGTACCCAAATTTTCTTGGGTCCATTATAGTTAGTAGTATAAGCTTTTTCTATCCAATTCTTTTGAACAGGTCTCCAGACTTTAGGACATTTGTTTTCAAAATGTTCTTTTTCTCCACAATTAGAACATTTAAGATTATTCTTACCAATGGGTTTAACAAAATTACTTTTGAAATGATTTTTGTAAACTTGTCGAGGAGGTCTCTGTCTAATTCTTTCCTTGACTTTAGGAAAATTTATCAAGGAATCATTTTCTTTATAAAAGCCAAGTCCTGACTTGTCATAATAAGGAATTTGAATAGAAAGAATATGCTGAAGGGTTTTTGATCCTTTTGAGAACTTTGTGGTAATATCTAAAAATTCCTTTTTGAAAACATCATTCTCTTTTTGCAAAGAATCTTGATTTTCCTTTGCTTTCAAAAGATCCTTTTTGATAGATTCATTTTCATTTAAAAGAACCTCTCGATTTTCCTTCATTTCCAAAAATTCCTTTTTGAAATCATCCAAATTTTCCTTCAAAAATCGTTCTGTTTAATCAACTTGTAATTTTCCTTTTTTAATGTGGAGATCCTTTTCAAAGTAGTTTTTAGATTAGAACAAAGCTCATTTATATAATCTGAAACTTCTAAAGGAATATCGAATGATTTACCTCGATTTCTCTCGTCGAAAGTCCGAGTCCGATTCAGAATCCGAATCCGAATGTGCCATAAGACAAATGTTTCCATATTCGTCTTCACTATCCTCAACTTCTGTATCGCTCCATGTTTCAGCCTTGAGAGCCTTCTTGTATTTTTCAAACTTTCCTTTGTTCTTTTTGAGTCTGGGACAATTCTGTTTAATGTGCCCCTTTTTCTTACACTCAAAACAAATTACCTCTTTGGCATAATCATCATCGTCATCAGACCTGCGTTGTCCAAACTGTCTGCTTTGTTTTCTGTTGTTGAATTTTCTGCCTTTTCTGTTTAATTTCTTTACCTTTTTGATCAGCAGTGCTAGTTCCTCATCATCCAGCTCTTCTTCAGAATCAGTATTAGACTTAAGAGCGATAGACTTCTTACCTCTGGATTCCACTTCCTCGTTCATTTGTTCTGCCTCATAGGACTGCAGAGTGCCTACAAGCTCATCAAGCGGTTAGTGGTGAAATCCGCAGAGTTTCTCTCGATAGATGTCTTCACATTGTTCCATTCTTTTGACGGTCCTCTCGGGGAGTTTGTTGACTTTCATTGGTCCAGAACAGCTGTCCTTGATATGCCAAACCGTTTACAATTTACGTAAAGCGACCGAACATATCTCCTATTGACTCTCCCCTGTTTCATCTTGAAGGACTCGTATTGACCAAGTAAAATATTTACTTTGGTTTCCTTGACACGATCAGTTCCTTCATATGTCACATGTAGTCTATCCCATACTTCCTTCGCTGTATCACAAGAAGATATACGATTATATTCATTAGGTGATAAAGCACAATATAGGGAGTAAATAGCCTTTGCATCAAGAGTTTGTCTCTTTGTTATCTCTTCTGGAGAGAGAGTGGTGATGATTCTGTTTCTTTCTCATCAGTACTCTTTGAAGTCTTTCTGATGTTATCAGTGGGCTCAATTCCCCTCTCAACCACATCCCATTCCAGTGGATCTTTCGACCTGAGGAAAGCTTTCATTTTATTCTTCCAGATATTGTAATCCTTGCCATCGAAGTAAGGTGGACGGGTGTTGCTCTGCCCTTCAATTAAACCTGGTGCAAGAATACTAGCCATAGAGGATCTTTAACTCAGAAGTAACAAACACTTCAAAACTAGAGCACGAGGCTCTGATACCAATTGATGTAACTAGTGTATGCACCTAGAGGGGGGGTGAATAGGTGTTTAGGAATTTTACGCGCAACTAATATCAGATTATTGCAATCCACAAACGAAAGTAAATAGAGAGAGTTAGAGAAGATTGCAAACACGATTATAGTGGTTCGGCTTTAGACAAGCCTACGTCCACTCTCCGGCGACCAGCCAATCGGCTGTATTTCACTATATGATCAACGGTGATTACACACTTCCGAGTGTTTATACTTGGTGAAAATCTGTCTCACTAAGTCACTCTCTTTTGTAATACACTGAGATCACTCAAATACGCTCTATGAACAACAGTTGAAGAACAGAATCAGCTTTGGAATAATGTTCATCTTTTTTACCCCTAAGTCACAACCTATCCTTAAATACTCTCCAAGCCACATTCGACCGTTGGCTCTTTTCGTGAGAGTTCCGTCTTTCCTTTCCTGGACAGACTTTATAAGGCAAGTCTTTTTGACCGTTGAGAGTAGATCGATCCCCTTAGATTACGTTTCGCCCATACAATCGAAACGGGCTTCCATAAGTGCTCTATTCTTCTTTGGAAGTTGTCCACTAATTGATCCCTGTAAATTAGATTAACAGAATCAACATGAATAAGGTAAGTGAAATACTCTACCGTTGGTGATCTTATCTTGTAGATACACCTTAAGTCGACGAGACTTTAAGTTCGAGTCCGCTTAGAATTTCGGTCAGTACGGTCGACTTTAATTCTCGCTCCGGGTACGGTCGGACTTTAATTCTCGCCCGGGAAGACTCTTCCGTCCGAAGCCGGCGGACTCTTAAGGCACCCCAAGCTTTATCTTCGCTCCAAGCAAAGACTTTAAAGCCTAAGTCTTCCCGAGTTCTTTTTCTTCAAGAGTTTAGTAAGAATCTCAATCATAAAATGTTTTGTAAACATCAAAACTAGGAGTTTCCTCAACAAGGACAATAGACATGCTATTTCATAGTAGAGACCTCGTGATCTATCATTTTTATTCTGTTGATGATGCTTGAAGAGCTTTTTCTCTTACTTGTAATGTTGTAGGATATTGAATTTGGGTAAATGTTTGGTATCTACTTATTGTAAGCTCTCATAAAGAAAATAGGAGAAAGGGATATGGGTTTTATCTGTGGATGATGTCTATATTTTTTACCATTCAAAACTCACTGGGAAGCAGTTTCAGGCTATTATTGTAACCTTATATTTTCTTCAAAGCAATGTGGTTACTGATTGAAGTGGTTTTATCATTGGCGATGCAATTCATATGGAATTGAGTTCATCTACATGTATATTGATGGGTGTGACTGATGGTTCTTGTACTTTCTAAAACTCAATGGAGCACTATTACTGGAGGATTGCAAGTGGCCTACTCATGCTTTTGCCTCCACACTGAGCATCTGGTTTGACGGGTGTAGAATGAATTTTATTTTTGGGGTGATAGTTCCACTTTATGTAGGTAAATTTTGCTGACTTCAACAACTAGTTTTCTCTTGTTATGGCTGTACTGACTTGTGGCTGTAAAAGATTCCAATCAAGAGCTTATATAATTTACACTATATTGTTTTAGCTCTGATGTTGAAAGTATCTGTTAATGGAGGTATGATGCACCAGCTTTGCCTTGTCCACTTCTCCGTTCTCGTATTCTTTCATTTGCAATCCATACACAAAGCTGGTATGTGCAGTAAAACTTATAAAGCATGTAATGACATCAGATGACTTCTACTGTTAATGACATCAGATGAATTCTACTGTTCCAGCTGCATGTGCTCTAAAATTTAAAGGCGACCTTCAGGGGCGATGACCTGATCAGGAAGACTTGTTCTACGCATTTATGATGAAATTTCATGTTCTTACTTCTCAGTTTGGCAATGAATTGTCCATTAGCTTTCGTTGAGATCTCCAAAGTCCATTAGATGAATTCAAGCCTTGACTAATTTCGATGGCTTATTATATCACAGCAGCTCGGATCAAGGATATGCAGCAACAGTTCCGACATTGCCAGCAAAGATGCGAGCAACAGCGCCACAGAGAACGGCAACACAGGTAGTGCCAAAAAGAATGCAGACGGTAGTACCAGGAGCAACAAGGAGGGAGGATGATCAACGAGCCCTCAAGAACAAGAAGAGGAGGCGGAGGAATTAGGAGAGAGTGGACAATCTGTGAGATTCGGTTTCAATTTCCTTAAGTAAAGTCCAGGTCATTAAAGAAAGACAATAGGGTCGAGAAGATGGTCTGCAATAGTACGGTTGCTATGGTTAGTGACATATTCTGTCTTTTCTTTGTAAAGGCAATTCAGTTCGGCTACATAGTGTTCTAACTCGGATTGGATCATTTTGGCTTTGCTCGATCATCCAATAAGCTGATCAGCATGGAAAATAAGGTTCTGTAATGATGCAATATTTCAAATCGAAGAAGAAAAGGCTTATCCTTGCTTTGCGCATGGCAAAGAGGCATGCTCTATGAAGGAATTTAAAATAAAAGAACCTTTTCTTGGTAGGTCCGGTATTCTTATACAAGTATAAATGTACGGAAAGTGCCAGGACTAGAAAGAAACACTCTTTAATCGGTTTTTGATGACTTTCTGAGTAAGAACGAAGTCAAAAGGCCCAAAACCAAGTGAACGGCATGCACAAGCAGAGAATAAAGTTCATTTATGAGTTGCTGATAGATGCCTCTGCTGCTTATTCTGATCCCCCCTATAAAATTTCTCAGGGCGCTTTAATCATACTTACAGTCAGAGAAAGCAGAGATGATGAAGTGAGTTGTGTGGTAATCATTTTGTCACTCGATCGTGCTTTGGATCTGACAATATAGACATTTGAACAAATGCCCCAGAGACCAGTTGTCACAGACAACCTAATTTTCTCAATGTGTTTGTTGTGTCCTCCGGTTTGTGTGCATAATTGCCGAACATTGAGAAAGCCTTGATGACAAAAGCTGCTTGAAATGTCAATTGCCTGCATAGATCGACCCACTTGGCTTTTATCTTGAATTTTTTATCAGCTCGCTTACTCACGGATAAAATTGTTCGAGCTGAGACTTTGCCACAAGTCCTCTGCGTGGTGGAGCTATTATTCGTTGTTTTCGCTCTGAGGGATTGAACATGAACCGAAATCCTACACTTCCATTATTAAGTCTTAGAGTCGAAACTGTAGGAGACAATTCTGAATTCCTATTTCAAAGTGATCAACATTCTGACCTAAGATCAAGCCCTATTCTCCTTTGCCGAGCACCCTGATAAGATTTGCGAGTATTTTCACCTCCTTCCCTGTTGTTTTAGCTCAAGATCCAGTCCAAATCCGAGATGAAACCCATGTTTGTCTAATAGTTTGAGGCCTTGATAAGTACAAATTTGGTTCAGCTAGACATGTCTAATATTAGGACCAATTGGTCCCCTGTGGCAGTAAAAACATGGCTATGGGTGAGATTCATATTTCCACGAGAGGAGAATGATGGAGACATTGCATCATGGACATGCCTGTCAAACGCTGGTCCTCCTTTTTGTCCCTTCTTTAGGGTGTTTCTGCAACGAACGTTGAAAACATATGGAGTCACTTTAGTCTTACATTTTCCAGACCAATGTTAGCGTGAGTCCTACACATTCTGAACATAATTCACTCATATGTTGCAGAACAAAAACCACATTGAACTCCACTAAGCAAGCACCATAAGCCTATAAGATCAGTTTGAGGGCATAAATCAGTCATCTCATCAAACAGGGAAGCAAACGTAGAACTTATATATCCTCAAGGCTAGCAATTTTCCTGCGTTACACTTTGCTTGCATAATCAAGACAATGTCTTCCTAATTGCACGAGACCTAGACTAAGCCCGATACGACTCACAGAAAGCGATTGATTTCATTGATTGCATCAGTGATTTGTGAAAAACGTAAAGGAGTAAGTGTGCCATGGTGGCTAAGTTTTGTTGTCCACAGCTGGGAAAATTAAGAGATGAAAACAAGACAAACTTAATGGGTTAAGAAGAAGAAATCAGAGACAGAAAGCTAAATGATGTGAGCTTTTCCCCTTTTATTGAACCTGGGAAAGAAGGGTAAATTCCTTTGGGTAGTTGACTCAAGCAGGAGCAAGCACATGCAATAATTGAAGCTTTTCTAAGAGCTGTTCAAGCTCTCCTCTTTATCTATCCTTTTTCTCGGACTAGAAATTTCGATGGGGAGAGAAAAAAGTGCTTTTCTTGGCTCTTCTATTGTGGTGACTTGGAATCGGGGAGTCACAATCTGGAGTCATTCTGAAAAATTCCCTCCGAAATGCTAGGTATTTCCACGTATATTTTGGCTGCTTTTGCTAAACCAATAAAAATTTCATCTCATTGCTACCATCGATAAAATAAAATAAGTTTCCACAATCATTCGAATGACTCTAGTGGTTGGACAAGTAACTCAAAACAAGCCTATCTTTTGATGGAAAAGTTGAGCAAAAAGGGGGAAAAGTTTGATTCTGTAAGTAAAAAATTTTATAAGATTCTTACAGTTGCATTACAAGCTCTAATACTCTCACTAATTCAAATTAGCTCATTTCTGCATCTGATAATAGTAAGATCCTGTCTTATCTTTTAGATTGGCATTTTATTTAAAGACAAAGGAAAGAGTAATAGTATTAGATCACGCACCCAAGGAGGAGATGTTCACACAATTTGATTTACTAAATGATATGATATACATATATAAGTTATTTAAATGAGCGCATCTCCTCTTTTTTTTTTCGAACCCAATTCTCTTAACTGCCAATTATATCACATAATTCGATTAATCAAACAAAAAGATTATGTGAACCTTTTTCTCTTTTGGCATCTGTAGCATCAATCACGAGTCACAAATAATTAGCCCTAGAATTTATAAGGAAGGTAGTAAATCTATTCTTCGATTTTATGCAACTCCAATAATTGGGCTATTCAATGGGCCAAAGAGTACTTCCTCAACTTTGAAGCTGTCCAACAACAACCAATGAACAAGAACAAACATACTTATAATCATGCATGTATGTATGTAAAGATAAATTTGTAATTGGAAGCATTAGCGGGAAATGAAAAACTTCACCGATGGCAACTTATTAGAAGGGAAATATTTATCGTTACACAATGGTAAACCTACAGTGTACATATGTAAAAAAACCTTGACAGCTAAATTGACTGATGGTGGAGACTAAAGGGTTCATATCTATAGCATCAATCTCTAAAATAAAGTCCTAATGACTCCTCTCTACATATACATCTACAAATTATTCAAATCTTTCCTCAAACTCCTTGATTCATGACTTTTCCCAATCTTATTCAAATTTTCTTTTGGACTTCACTGAGAATCCTCCAGGGATCTCCAACTCCCACGCTTCCACTTTAGCGTTAAATTCAACGCCGCGAGCCTCGCGGCGTCGCCGAGGGGCAACAGCAGGCACGATGACGGCAGGGCGTGAGGTGTGCCTCGTTGCGGTGGACCAGATTGTCGCAGGGACTCAGATTGTCGCGGTGGTAACAAGAATGTCGGCGTGAAGCTCGCAACAAGAAAACCGTTGAATCGTGGAGGTGGAGGAGCGCGGTCGTGGTCCTTCGAGGAAGAAGACGTCCCACTCCCTCTCTCTCAACGTGTGGCCGTGTATTTTGTAAGTGTGTTCTCTTCTTCTTCTTTTTCTGTGACCGTCCCCTTTTTATAGGCAAGACAACGTGATGCTCTAAAAAAAAGACAAAATAACAACACGATGATCTGCTTTCTTATTATAGATGCACTAAAATATATTTTTTTCCCTCTTTTCATATGCAGATATTTTTTACTTTTTGAATCAGCCACGTCCCTTCCTTTTCTTGACCATGCAGATATATGTATGTTAAGCCCCTGCGGAAGAGAGTCCCACTTCGCTTGGGAGAAGCCTGCTGGCCTACCTTATATCCTCCGAGGCTGCCCTCACCTCACAAGACGTCTTTTGGGGCTAAGAACCTTAGTTGGTATCTGAGCCAGGTTAAGGTGGTTCCGGGTGTATGTTAAGCCCCTACAGAAGGGAGTCCCACATCGCTTGGGAGAAGCCCACTGGCCTGCCTTATATCCTCTGGGGCTACCCTCACCTCACAAGACATCTTTTGGGGCTAAGAACCTTGAAGATATATTTTACTTTTGAACCAGTCACATCCCCTCCTTTTCTTGACCATGCAAAATCGGCCACTACAAATACTTGAAAGATTATGCTCCTAAAACTATATTCTATGCAATTTAATTCTAATATTTTTGTTTAGGGGTTAAAATTAATCCCTAAAGTTTTGTGCATTAAATTACAAATGATCAATCAAAATTAGGTGTCAACAATTGTGTATAAGTATAACCGTATCGGTTGTAATTGACAAATGCAAAAATCAAAATTGGGTCACCTAGATATTTGTTATCTTAGATAGTGCTTCCCATACTCTCTTTAATATCAGATAAATGTTGCGTACGATAAATTCAAATATCTCTCTATTCCACCTAATTTATCTCCAAATGTACTATCAAGAGTCTCCAATTGTCAAAATGTAGTATGTCTAGTCTTATACTTGAAATGAAACTACGTCAAGGATTTGGATTGGCATGGGATCATATGAAAGGCAAAATTCCTTTTACCTTGGTAAAATCAAGCGCCTCGTTTATAGTGGTGCCTGAAGTTAATTTCTTGTAGGGACACCACATCCTATACTTAATGATTAGGCAATAATCTTTAATCTATTCTAAGAATAACTATTATAAATCATAAAAAACCAAATAACAAATAATTATAAAATGTTATGAGGTATATTCCTTCAAGAATTTATAATTTATAGCAAGCTATTATTCTCTCATAGTAATCTAAAGACCGTTATGTTAGCAAAGCCCAAACTTAAATATAATTGAAAATGAAAAGTAGAAGACAAAATCAAAGGACATCAAGAGAAATCTAATAACTTTTCCAGTCTATTCCATATAACTGTGTTTTTAGTTTACTGTGAGATATACTTTTAGCTTTGTATGACTTGATCATATAATTTTTAATATTTGTGCGGTGGACTTTGATCTAACGCGAAATCCAAATATATTCAGATATTATCTTAATAGAAAATACCATATGATAGTTAGATATATCAGATAAAAATTCTATGATTAGGGAAAAATTAAGAAAATAAAAATAAAAATCGAAAAAAGAAAAGAAAAGAGAAGGCGTGGTTGAGCCCCAAATCACTGTAGAGAGTGAGAGAGAGAATGATGATGACCCCAAGCAAAAGCCACGGTGATGGCGGTCGTCGTCATCCGGCGAACATGGGGCTCATTGTCACATATTCTCTCTGTGACACATCACACATTTGTTGATACGTATATGAAAATCATTGGCGATCGTGCAACCTTTGCACTGGTCGGGGCGATCACTGCGGCAGTATGGTTGTGCAATCTTTATAGGATGTTGACTTGGCTAGGGTATGACCCTTGATGTACTCTAAATCTTGGTCATGATCCGGATGTTCACTACTCCATGTCCCATGCTTTTCTTTTTCTTTTCTCATATCTAAAACTAAATAAATATTTTTAGTATTTTATGGTTAATTCATTTTGCCAAATACTCATTCGGATGATATATTTATATCCACATTATATATATCTATGCACTTATCAAATGATTTATAGGATATTCCAAACTTTATCATATTTTTATTCTATTCAATCTCGTCAAATGTGGTGAAGATGTCTATAAGGCTAAAGGCAGTTTTAAGATCCGTTGAATGTAATTTTTCATAAAAAATCATATTAGAATTGGGCACCTCAAGTGTGTTTATCAACCCTAAAAAGGGTACTCATGTTATGTGACAATAATCATAATTATATAGGAAAAAGCCACCAAAAATCCAAAACTTTACTTATTGTGACACATTTACCTTATATTATTTTTTATGATGCAAAAAATGTCAAATTTACACATATATGACATGTTCAACCCAAACTTGTACTTGTGTGGCATATACTCTCCAAATTTATCCATGTGGTACTAAAAGCTCTAAACTTATACTCGTATGATACATTTATCTCAAAACATTGATATCACAAGAAAGGTTTGGGGGTTTTTGGTATCATGGAAAAAATTTTTAGATAAATATATCACACAAGTAAAAATTTGATATTTTTGATATCTCAAAAAATAGTTTAAGATAAATATATCACAATAGGCAAAATTCGCGATTCTTAATGACTTTTACCCTAATTAAATTTATCGATGATATACATAACATATAACAATTTTATCGGTGTATATACATCTAGTCGTAGAGATATAAATGTGTGGACATTAAATTTTGTCGTTCAGACATTTAGGGCCTGTTTATTAACACTTCCGATAACAACTGATTTTGTTATTTTGTTCCCAAGAACAAATTTATTTCAGGGAATAGATTTGGAGTAGAATCAAGAAGAAAAAAAAGTTGCTTTTCGCTCTCGAGAACAATTTTGAGAATCAGTTTTTCCCTTTCTCTTTTCTCTCTTTTCTTTTTTTCCCTTCCCTTTCTTTTTCTTCTTCCTCTTCCTCCTCCCACCCCATTGCCGCCCCATCGCCACCCCTGGGCTGCCACCGATGAGCGGCCAGGCAAGGTTCAACGAGCTCACTAGAGCCTCACCTGGACACCGGCGAGGCTTAGCCTCGCCTGGCCATTGGCAAGGCTTGAGCTCGCTCTAGGCAACGCGAGGCCAAACCTCGCCGGTGGCTGGGCGAGCCTCACCTCGCCCAAATTTGGGGGGGTGAGCCTCACCGGCCGACGAGAGGCTCGGCCTCACCAGGCCAGGACGAGGCCGGTCTCACGCCGCCCGGGCAAGCCTCGCCGACCACCACCGGTGGTGGCAGCCAAGAGGAAGAATTGGAGAAAAGAGAAAATGAAAAAGAAAAAAAAATTATAATAAAAGTATTAAAAATTAAAAGAATCAAAATATCAAAAAAATTATCGAAGGAATTTCTATTCCGGAATAAATTTAAATAATTTATCAAATATCTTAAATATTTAGAAATTATTTTAGAGAGCAGAATAAAAAAATTTATTTCTAATCATTTCACTCGCTCCTACGACGCACCTGTGAATTTGGGCATGTCCCGACCGTGGGCTAAAAATCTTCACGCGATGAATACGAGCACGTTCACACGAAGGCAATCGAACTCCCGTTTCTGTCATGCCGACGCAACACGTGTCGCGTTGCATGTCAATCCGCACCCCCAAATGTCGACGCCATGCAAAACGTCCCATCGCCGTCGTGAATTCTCCTTTTAAGAACGTGAAAATTTTTCTCTTCGTAATCCACATCGCCGAAAGCGCTCGGCGAGCTAAGAGCAAGATGACTTTCAAGGCCCCGCGCCTCCTTTCTCTGCTCATCCTCCTGCTCTCTCTTTGCCTCACGTCTTTCGCCGTCCGTCGGAACCCGGCCGCCGAGGTCCTGCGGTGCCTGGACGGCTGCGACGACGAGGACGTGCAGGAGTACATCGCGTGCCACAAGGAATGCGAGCTCCGATACCTGGAGCGCGAAGAGAGGCAAGAAGAGGAGGGGAGACCTAGAGCTCGACCCCCGGTGGCGGCGGGGGCGCGGCGGAGGTGGAGGGGGTGGAGGAGGCGAGTGGGAACAGGAGGACCCCCGTCGCGAGCGGGAACCGGCATGGGGCCCCCGGGGCGAGTATGATCAGTGCCGGCGGCTGTGCGAGCCGTACAAGCGACAGGAGCGGGAGCGGTGCTGGGAGCAGTGCGAGGAGCGGGAGAGGGCGCGGGAGCGGCTTCGGGACAGGGAGAGGGAGCGCGAGGTCAACGGCGGAGTGCGGAATCCCCCAGGGGATGCCTCTCGGCCGGAGAGGCACGAGCGGTGGTGCGAACGTGCATGCAAGAGGCACGCCGGAGGCTAGCAGAGGCAGCTGTGCAAGTTCAGGTGCCGGCAGCGGAGAGAGCGGGAGCAGCGGAGAGAGACACCTGGAGGAGGAGATGTTGCAGCCGCTTTGACCGAAGATCCGCAGCAAAGATGCCAGCAACAGCACGGCATAAAGCTTTGATGATAAATAAGCCTCTATAAGATCAGTTTGAGGGCATAAATCAGTTATCTCATCAAACAGGGAAGCAAACGTAGAACTTATATATACTCATGGCTAGCAATTTTCCTGCGTTACACTTTGCTCGCATAAGCAAGACAATGTCTTCCTCATTGCACGAGACCTAGACTAAGCCCAATACGACTCACGGAAAGCGATTGATTTCATTGATTGCATCAGTGATTTGTGAAAAACGTAAAGGAGTAAGTGTGCCATGGTGGCTAAGTTTTGTTGTCCACAGCTGGGAAAATTAAGAGATGAAAACAAGACAAACTTAATGGGTTAAGAAGAAGAAATCAGAGATGGAAAGCTAAATGACGTGAACTTTTTCCCTTTCATTGAACCTGGGAAAGAAGGGTAAATTCCTTTGGGTAGTTGACTCAAGCAGGGGCAAGCACATACAATAATTGAAGCTTTTCTAAGAGCTGTTCAAGCTCTCCTCTTAATCTATCCTTTTTCTCGGACTAGAAATTTCGATGGGGAGAGAAAAAAGTGCTTTTCTTGGCTCTTCTATTGTGGTGACTTGGAATCGGGGAGTCACAATCTGGAGTCATTCTGAAAAATTCCCTCCGAAATGCTAGGTATTTCCACGTATATTTTGGCTGCTTTTGCTAAACCAATAAAAATTTCATCTCATTGATACCATAGATAAAATAAGTTTCCACAGTCATCCGAATGACTCTAGTGGTTAGACAAGTAACTCAAAACAAGCCTATCTTTTGATGGAAAAGTTGACCAAAAAGAGGGAAAAGTTTGATTCTGTAAGTAAATTTTTTTTTAAGATTCTTATAGTTGCATTACAAGCTCTAATACTCTCATTAATTCAAATTAGCTCATTTCTGCATCTGATAATAGTAAGCTCTTGTCTTATCTTTTAATTAGCATTTTATTTAAAGACAAAGGAAAGAGTAACAGTATTCGATCACGTACCCAAGGGGGAGATGTTCACACAATTTGATTTACTAAATGACATGATATACATATCACATATATAAGTTATTTAAACGAGCGCATCTCCTCATTTTTTTTGAACCCAATTCTCTTAACTGCCGATTATATCTCGTAATTTGATTAATCAAACAAAAAGATTCTGTGAACCTTTTTCTCTTTTGGCATCCGTAGCATCAATCACGAGTCACAAATAATCAGCCCTAGAATTTCTAAGGAAGGTAGTAAATCTATTCTTCGATGTTTATGCAACTCCAATAATTGGGCTATTCAATGGGCCAAAGAGTACTTCCTAAACTTTGAAGCCGCCCAACAACAACCAACGAACAAGAACAAACATACTTATAATCATGCATGTATGTATGTAAAGATAAATTTGTAATTGGAAGCATTAGTGGGAAATGAAAAACTTCACCGATGGCAACTTATTAGAAGGGAAATATTTATCGTTACACAATGGTAAACCTACAGTGTACATATGTAAAAAAACCTTGACAGCTAAATTGACTGATGGTGGAGACTAAAGGGTTCATATGTATAGCATCAATCTCTAAAAGAAAGCCCTAATGACTCCTCTCTACATATACATCTGCAAATTATTCAAATCTTTCCTCAAAGACTTCATCGTCTTTTGATCCTCCTTGCCAAGCCCGAAATCTTTTCGGCTAAACCCATCCAAAGCGATACAATCGTCGCGGCAATCCGAAGAGCAAAATTGGCGATCGTTGTACATGTAGACATCCTTGTCTAGTTTGAGTTCCTTCTTGCACAATGCACACTTCTTGATAAACTCCCCAAATAATCCCAATTCATCATCCTCATCAATCTTTTTTGCCGCTGACAGCTCTCGCTCAGGCGAGGTGAAGAAAAATATCCCCTCAATCACCCGTGGTCGTGGCCGTGTCGAGTGTTTCTCCTCATCCTTAGACATAGAATTGGCCGCCGAATCATGGGATAGCAACCCTGCCATGGCGGGCATAGCTTGTGTCATGAGGTTGCCGGAATTTTGAGAGGGTTTGCTAGGCTCTTGAGAGGGTCTTGTGGCGCTCGACCGCTCGACTGGTTTTGAATCTTTCGGCTCCCTCTTCATCGTTTGAGAGGGTCTCACAACAGCAGGTTGCGGTTGGATCTTCTTCTTGGTGATCGCCGGGACATAGTCATCATCAGTGGACAGTGTAGGGTTGAACGACGATCCAACGTCACCGACACTCGTTGAACGCTCGAGGTGGAGGCTATAGCGTCTCGACGACTGCATCTTTAGTGGCGGAGTCGGCTAAATGATGTAACTGCCTTTCGAGGTTCGACTTTGAAAGAGCGATGAACAGCTTCAGAGGATGTTCTGGTTCGCAGGAAACAGAGGAATGTGTTCGAGGTTTGAGAGCTTGAATGTGAACGAGTGAAATATAAAGAAACAACGAATCGAAGTAAGAGAACGAGCAGAAGAAGGATTCTGAGACCGACAGCTGTTAGGATTCTCTACTAGGAATCGAAAACTTTGACGTTTGCCAATCAAAGCTACACGTGGCATGTGAGAACAATGCTAAGGTTTCAGTGAAAATATTGAACCCGAATAGGAAACTAATTAACTAAAATTCTCTGTTAGTTCGTTTATCCATTAGGATGTTTTGAGACGTGATTGATTTTATCTAATTTCAAATTAGATCCTTCCAAAGCAAAGTCAGCACAATTCATTGAAATGACAAGCCATCCAATAAACTTTGTATTTCCCTGACCACTGCGTATTTTGATAACGGTATTTGTACTGATTTATTATTAATTACCCAACAATAAATTGAATAATAGAATATGTTGGTTATCATATTTAATTATTATACCGATATCATTCAACTAATTTCATGTTAAAAAGAATGAATAGTCAATATATCGCCAAAGTTTTTTCTTTGGCCCGTTTTCACATAAAATGAATTATTTACAAAAAAACTTCCTAAAAATGATTGCTTGTGTTGCTTAAAATAATTAGTCAATGAAAGATATTTTTATTGCCAAAAATAATTTATATCTAAATATTTTCATAAATGGTGACAATATTTTTCATTCATTCGCTTTTGTAAACAATTAATTTTAGGGAAAAAATAATTTTCAAATTATTCATATTCCACGAAATAAAAGGAGTCTGCCTGTTCAATTTTTTGTAAGCCTAGACATGAAATGCAGAACACTATCACGCAGCTAAAGTTGAAGCAGAAACGAAAAAAAATTTCAAGCAAACCTAGAAAAAGAAGAAACCGTGTAATTAAGGAGGTAATTAGCTAGAGCCATCTAATGAGAGGAGAAGAATACTTCGTACATTAGAATTGGAGAAAAGTATATCAACAAGAAACTTCGTCAAGTCAAATATCATATAGCAGAGATATTTAGATGACTCATCACATATATATTATATCCCGTCTTGATTATTGTCGCAGTCTCACCTCGGGTGCACCACTTAGGGTTTGGCTAATAGATTACTAAGCCTAAACTTAGTTCGGGCTCCCATACCAATTCGCGACGTAGGGTTCAAGTTTTTAGTAAGCAAATGATTTTTACTTAAGAGTCGACACTAATATATTTTGGTGGGTTGATTAGAAACCCAAGTAAAGTAACGAGAGAATTACTTTACTTTTGCGAACCAGAGACTATAGGATCGGGGACTTGATTACGTTAGATTTCTCTAATGCCCTTTCGGTACCTTTTCTGTTTTTATTAAAAAAATAATTTACAAGCAGTTTGCATTGATTTTAATTTACTTCCTAATATACAATGTAATCATGCGAGTGCACAACCATTATCTAACACTCAATGAAGGAGGAAGTTACTTACCTTGAAGCTACGAAAGCATATGCGATGTTAGCTTAAAAATTACATTAATGATCATAGATATAATTTCTAACTAACACGCAATCATTCAAATATTTTTTAAGGTTTTCACTTATTTAATGAGGCTTAAAGAAAACTAAGTGCAATGCATGTGATGACATGCAAAAGTGTGCAACGTGCAACCTAATATGCATCTAGTCATAGAGATATAAATGTGTGGACATTAAATTTTGTCGTTCAGACATTTAGGGCCTGTTTATTAACACTCGCGAGAACAACTGATTTTGTTCTTTAGTTCCCGAGAACAAATTTATTTCGGGGAATAGATTTAGAGTAGAATTGAGAAGAAACAAAGTTATTTTTCGCTCTTGGAAACAATTTTGTGAATCATTTTTTTTCCTCTCTCATTTCTCTGTCTTCTTTTTTTTCCCTTCCCTTTCTTTTTCTTCTTCCTCTTCCTCCTCCCACCCCATCACCGTCCCATCGGCGCCCCTGGGCTATCACCGATGAGCGGCCGGGCAAGATCCAACAAGCTCGCCAAGTCAGGGTGAGGTCTAGCAAGCTCGCTAGAGCCTCACCTGGCCTCCAGTGAGGCCCGACCTCGTAGATGTGGGTGAGGCTTGAGCTTGCCTAGGCGGCACGAGGCCGAACCTCGCCGGTGGTTGAGCGAGCCTCACCTCACCCAAATCTAGGGGGCGAGCCTCACCTCACCCAAATCTAGGGGGCGAGCCTCGCCAGCCACCAAAGGTGAAGGCAACCAAGAGGAAGAAGGGGAAAAAAGAGAAAATGGAAATGAAAAAAGAAAAAAGAAAATTATAACAAAAGTATTAAAAATTAAAAGAATCAAAATATTAAATTTTTTTATTAAACGCATTTCTATTCTCGGAAGAAAAATTCTAAACAGTTTATCAAATATCTTAAATATTCAGAAATTATTTTAGAGAGCAGAATAAAAAAATTTATTTCTGATCAGAAATTATTTTCATAAGTAGAATTGTTGTCAAACACACTCGCTCCTACTACGCACCCCGTGAATTTGGGCATGTCCCTTCACGCGATGAATACGAGCACGTTCACACGAAGGCAATCGAACTCCCTTTTCTGTCATGCCAACTTAACACGTGTCGCGTTGCATGTCAATCCGCACCCCCAAATGTCGACGCCATGCAAAACGTCCCATCGCCGTCGTGAATTCTCCTTTAAGAACGTGAAAATTTTTCTCTTCGTAATCCACATCGCCGAAAGCGCTCGGCGAGCAAAGAGCAAGATGACTTTCAAGGCCCCGCGCCTCCTTTCTCTGCTCATCCTCCTGCTCTCTCTTTGCCTCACGTCTCTCGCCGTCCGTCGGGACCCGGCGGCCGAGGTCCTGCGGTGCCTGGACGGCTGCGACGACGAGGACGTGCAGGAGTACATCGCGTACCACAAGGAATGCGAGCTCCGATACCTAGAGCGCGAAGAGAGGCAAGAAGAGGAGGGGAGACCTGGAAGCCGAGAGCTCGACCCCCGGGGCGCGGCGGAGGTGGAGGGGGTGGAGGAGGCGAGTGGGAACCAGAGGACCCCCGTCGCGAGCGGGAACCGGCATGGGGCCCCGGGGGCGAGTATGATCAGTGCCAGCAGCTACGCGAGCCTTACAAGCGACAGGAGCGGGAGCGGTGCTAGGAGCAGTGCGAGGAGCGGGAGAGGGCGCGGGAGCGGCTGCGGGACAGGGAGAGGGAGCGTGAGGTCAACGGTGGAGTCCGGAATCCCCCAGGGGATGCCTCTCGGCCGGAGAGGCACGAGCGGTGGTGTGAACGTGCATGCAAGAGGCACGCCGGAGGCCAGAGGCAGCTGTGCAAGTTCAGGTGCCGGCAGCGGAGAGAGCGGGAGCAGCAGAGAGAGACACCTGGAGGAGGAGATGTTGCAGCCGCTTTGACCGAAGATCCGCAGCAACAGTTTCAACACTGCCAGCAACAGCACGGCGGAGAACAGCAACGCCGGGAGTGCCAAGAAGAGTGCGAACGGCAGTTCCGGGAGCAGCAAAGAGGTAAGCGAGGATCGACGAACCCTCAAGAACAAGAAGTGGAAGAGGAGGAGGAGGAGGAGGAGGAGGAGGAAGTAGGAGAGAGTGAGGACAATCCATACTACTTCCATTCGCGGACTCTCCGAAGCTGGTTCCGTGCAGAAGAAGGTCCAATCAGAGTGCTCGGGTGGTTCGACAAGAGGTCCAAGCTCCTCAGAGGCCTTAAGAACTATCGGCTAGAGATCTTCGAGGCGAACCCCAATACCTTCGTGCTGCCTGGCCACGTCGATGCCGATTGCGTTCCCCTTGTCTTGAAGGGTTAAGTCACTGGCAATTCAATGTTGACCAATTTAGTTTCTAGTGCCTGTCAGATGCTGTGTTCTTTGCTCATTGAGATTCATGGAGAGATCAAGAGGGTCATTGCGGGTTGAAATTGATTGGAATTTTGGCTTGTGATATTTAGAATACCTAGCCGGCGATGACATTAATCGATCGTGCCGATTTCTTACAAGTGAAGGGACTATAATTTTGGTGTGGCAAGAAATGAAAGAGTCTCATCACTTGGAGTACGGGAACGTGATCGCAGTCCCTACCGGAACTACCGCTTACTTCGTCAGCCCCGGATGTAATGGGCATCTTCAGATTGCCAAGCTGATCCAACCCGTTAATACTCCCGGCACATTCGAGGCGGTGTACTAGTATTAGGTCGAGTAGATTTCGCTTCTCAATCATTCTATTAGCCTTACTTTGGGAAACTAGGAGGTGCACAGTTTACATGAAATTAATAAATGTACCAACTATTATGAAATTAGTACAATTCTTGAACTTGTGAAGGCTGATAGGAGTGGTGTTACTTCGACCTCGTCATTTCATCGCAGGAATTCGATCATGTTAGTACCGAAAACCAGGAATCATACTATGCGGCTTTCAACAATGAAATTCTCGAGAGTTCTTTGAAAGTAAGTTCATCTTCTAAAGAGTAAGTCGATAGATACGCTATATCAGCAAAGCCAAATAAGTAAGTTTGCCTATTTATATCTAATTCCATCGTTTCCCACGGTTAATTTCCCCATTTATCAGACATCAAGAGATCAGATAGAAAGGTTGCTTGGGCGACAGAGGGCGTAATGATAATAGCCAACGAAGAGCGACGGTGTCACAACCCGACTCTCGAGTCCGCGACAACCCCTATTTCACTTGCAATCATTTGATTAGCAACTCCATGATCCGTTGCCGACCGTTATTTTTATCTTTTAATTAAACACACACGGAAGCGAAACACAATCCCCGGTCAATTACAAAAGCATGGATAGCAGGAAAACCCAACAAGAACATATTCTAAAGTATTGCTTTATTTATCTATTAATTAACTCTAGGAAGTTTACAAGTATAAACCCTTACCACGGGCATCTTCCTATCAAGCCAATGAAACCAACAAGCCGAGGTTAATTTACTCCCTTCAAAAACGGCAACGAGCCGTAACACGTGTCGATCCTCCATCTTATGGACCTGAAAATTCTTATTCAATAACTAGTGAGATAAAATCTCAGTAAGTCAAAATCCTAAGCCTCGATTAGGAGACCTACTCGCCATGAGTGCGCCTTGACGTGCAAAGTTTCTATCGCTCACAACTCAACAACAGAATAATATCCATTCAACTATTAACAGACGCACGATTAGGTCAAAACTCATATGCAATCATTAACAATTAATAGTTACAATCACAGGCATTCTTACCTCGCTTTTGTCATACGCAACCTACATGATACAGTTTATTATATGCTCACCTCAATGCATCAATTATATCAAACAATCAGACACATTTCAAATGTCTCATGCACCATGCACTTTCTCGTTTTCCATTTATTAACAACACTTTGGGGGAATTTCCTTCCAACACACAAGTTGGCAGTCTACCGGCCTAATCGGGCATCGTCCCACTACATTGGGCACGGCTCCGTCTAGCGCCCAGATGGCATTCACAAGGAGCATAGGTTTGGCCTCTACCGCGACCCACATTCGGACCCCGCCCGGGCACTCCGATAATACGGACTTCATCCACCACAAATCCCCCACTGGGTGACGGGCTCTTACATGACCACGCAAGCACATCAATTAATCATGCTTGATGTAACTAGTGTATGCACCTAGAGGGGGGGTGAATAGGTGTTTAGGAATTTTACGCGCAGCTAATATCAATTTATTGCAATCCACAAACAGAAAGTAAATAAAGAGAGTTAGAGAAGATTGCAAACACTGATTATAGTGGTTCGGCTTTAGACAAGCCTACGTCCACTCTCCGGCGACCAGCCAATCGGCTGTATTTCACTATATGATCAACGGTGATTACACACTTCCGAGTGTTTATACTTGGTGAAAATCTGTCTCACTAAGTCACTCTCTTTTGTAATACACTGAGATCACTCAAATACGCTCTATGAACAACAGTTGAAGAACAGAATCAGCTTTGGAATGATGTTCATCTATTCTACCCCTAAGTCACAACCTATCCTTAAATACTCTCCAAGCCACATTCGACCGTTGGCTCTTTCCGTGAGAGTTCCGTCTTTCCTTTCCCGACGAGACTTTATAAGGCAAGTCTTTTTGACCGTTGAGAGTAGATCGGATCCCCTTAGATTCGTTCGCCCATACAATCGAGAATACGGGCTTCCATAAGTGCTCTATTCTTCTTTGGAAGTTGTCCACTAATTGATCCTGTAAATTAGATTAACAGAATCAACATGAATAAGGTAAGTGAAATACTCTACCGTTGGTGATCTTATCTTGTAGATACACCTTAAGTCGACAGGACTTTAAGTTCGAGTCCGCTTAGAATTTCGATGCGGTACGGTCGGACTTTAATTCTCAATACGAGTACGGTCGGACTTTAATTCTCGATCCGGAAGACTCTTCCGTCCGAAAGCTGGCGGACTCTTAAGGCACCCCAAGCTTTATCTTTCGCTCCAAGCAGACTTTAAAGCCTAAGTCTTCTGAGTTCTTTTTCTTCAAGAGTTTAGTAAGAATCTCAATCATAAAATGTTTTGTAAACATCAAAACTAGGAGTTTCCTCAACAATCTCCCCCTTTTTGATGATGACAAAACATTTCGATCATATGGCTTTAAGTTCTGTAAAATATGGTTAGATAGAGTCTACTTCCAAATATCCGCACAACTTATAAGAATAACTCATATCAACCCTTTTTGTATAGCAGCAACATAACCTCATTTCATCAGTGTAATAGGCATATAAGAAAATATTATTAGACATTTTAGTATCATGCATTAACATCATAATAAAGCCATAATAAAGCATAAAACCAGAAGCCAACTATGTCATGCATCCAACTATCAAATCATCAACAGTTAATAACCATCAAAAGTCAAAAGCCATATTACTCTCCCCCTTTTTGTCAACCTCAAAAAGAATTAGTCAGTTCAAAACAGTTTCTAAGACGAGAAGATGTTTTTAAGAAGTTTTCTTGTTTGGGGTCCGAACAAGGGTGAAATCCTCCATATCGATGCAGACTTTTCAATCTGTCAATACATTGATTTGAGTCTTCTCAAGAGTTTCCGTCTGTTTGTGAAGGAGGTTTCCATTTCATCTGCCGATCCTTGATCTCGTTAGAAGTGCCAAGAACTTCGATAATCAGCATTCCCGAGATGAAGCCCGGGTATTTGAATTTCAATATTTTTGAGAAAGATGCTCCCCGAATTGATGCTTCATTCTCGTCCTTGTTGCCCTTCCTTTTCCCGTTCTTTATCTCCCTCTTCTTCTTCTTCTTCTTGTTTCCTCTTCTTCTCGGATCTTCTTCGGATCTTCTTCCGGATCTTCCTCGGATCTTCCGCCAATTCAGATACATCATTCTTCTCATGTTACGTGTTGAGAATGTTTTCTGCGTTTGTTTCTGCTTCTGGTTCTGACATTCTCGAGAAGTTTGACGCATATTTGCCAGAATTGCGGAGATGCTTTCTTCTTCTTCTTCTTCATCTACCGGTAGAAGTTGTCTTCTCCTTTTAGAGCTTGGCTCGCGCAGCGGCCTACCTCTTTACCTTTTCTTTTTTTGTCTCTGCTCTAGCCAATTCCTTTTCTTTTCGTCTCCAAGTCTCGCAACATCCTTCAATCTCATCTTATTGATCATCTTCATGTCAATAGCCATTGTGGGAAGAGTTTTAGTGCTGAATTTACTGGGTATGTCTATTTTTAGATGCTCAAAAATCCTTGTCACTAAAGCTCCATAGGGTAGCTGCCCTTTCTCCTTCGACACCGTCCGATACATGTGCGGTAATATTGTGTGAGGCGGTGAGAACAAGTACTCCCTTTTCAATAGCCCACATTAACTTGGCCTCAAATTTAGATACATCAGTCTTTGATGAGGCTTTTGGACGAATACAGCTGATGATAATCTTATGCAAAATGGTTCTTGCAGAAGTTAGAAGAGGATAAGTGATAGTGGCCCTTACAGACTTTGTAAGAAACTTACAAACTGTTTCATAGGAGACGTCTATTGGCCTGAATGCTCCTCTTTCAACTTTTATAATGTCGCCCGAGTGTCACGTACTAACATCATAGAACCTGTCATTCACTTGAATTGCATTCGATCGGAGAGAGAAATGTTAAATTCGAGTAAAAGTATCTTTGTTAGTTCGGGATAAACAGCAGCGAATCGGTGCAAAATTGGTCCATCTCGCAATTTTTCAAGGCTTTCCGCAGATTTACTTCAGCAAAGCATCCAAATAATCAAAATCCACAATTCGTGGTTCATGATTCCTCGATCCATCGATCTGTTGAAGAAGGTTTTATGTTCTCGGATCGAAATAATTTCCGGTTGTATTTCGAACTACGGCGGCCTATACCCATTCTAACTTCAAAATTTCTGTATATGTTCTCATCATCATCCTTCATACTATCCTTGCTTTTCCCTTTATCACTTACTTGTTCTGTGCGAGTGGCTGGTGAATCTGTGGCATGTACTGCTTGAATTAGTCTGAGTTCATTCGCATATCCTTCCTTTCTCAAGAAGAACAATTTGACATCATCTCTAACATTTCTCTGGACTAATTTCTCATATCTCCTCAATATTACATGAGGGCTTTCGGTCGGTGTGGGTAGAGTTAGTCCGGACGTACCTCTTCGTGAGTAATGTCGTTCTTGATTGAGATATGATGGCTCTTGAAGATTCTTCAGGATTATTTTGAGAGGAGACTCTTGGAGAATGTTCTTGGGTATCTTCGGAGGTCTGTGTGAGATCGAAATGCGTCGTCCTCTGTCGACTCTTCTTCCTCCTTGCCCGGCAATCTGTTTGATCTCCTTCTTGGGGATGGAGATCTTGATCTCGGATACGGAGGATCTCGAGGCCATGTTCGAAGATATTTTGTTTTTGGAGAAGATTTAGAAAGAGTTTTTCTCTGTTAGGGTTTTTCAAAAGCGTTCTGAAGAGTTAAAAGACATCCCGACTTTATACGTTTTTATACCCCCTCATTAGAAGAACAAATGAACAGTCGCGATTCAAAACAAATTAAAACGGCAGTTATTTTAAACTCAAAAATATTCAATAAGCACATGCCAAAAATATACAAATTAATCATGTAGATTAAAGAAACTTACCAGGGATTGACCAGATTAAATTAAGGAAATAACATACCTTCCCAAAATACCATAATTTCCTTTTTCAATAGTCATTCGAGACGATTCCTTTTCTCGAGACTTTGTCCTGCTCTTATAGGATTTATAAAAAGGGTTAACAATATTTAATCTCCCACATATTGAATCGAATGTACCTTTGTCCAGCGGCTTTGTAAAGATATCTGCTAATTGATTCTTAGAATCAATAAATTCCACATATATATCTCCATTTTGCACATGGTCTCTAATAAAATGATGTTTGATTTCAATGTGCTTTGCTCTGGAATGTAGAATTGGATTCTTGGTGAGGTTTATAGCACTCGTATTATCACATCTTATTTCAGTGCAAGCTTCTTCCTTTCCATAATCCAATAGTTCTGTTTCATCCATAAAATCGTGAGCGAGCAGCTTCCAAGAGCAACATATTCTGCCTCTGCAGTTGATAGAGCCACTGTGTTCTGCTTTTTAGAAGACCATGATACCAGCATTTGTCCAAGTAACTGGCATGTTCCAGATGTACTCTTCCTGTCTACTTTACATCCTGCTAAGTCAGCATCTGAGTAGCCAAGGAGAGTAAAGTCTGTTTCTTTAGGGAACCACAGACCCAGAGATGGATAAGTAGCTATGTACTTGATAATACGCTTTACTGCTGTAAGATGAGATTCTCTTGGATCTGCTTGAAAACGAGCACATACACATACACTTTGTATATAATGTCTGGTCTGGATGCAGTAAGATAGAGAAGAGACCCAATCATACTTCTATAAGATTTCTGATCGACTTTCTTTCCAGATTCATCCTGATCAAGTTTAATGGAGGTTGACATTGGAGTTTCGGTCTTCTTGCAGTTTTCCATCCCAAACTTCTTAACCAAATCTTTGGAATATTTCTCTTGATGAATGAATGTTCCTCATTTTGATTGGTTAATCTGAAGTCCTAGGAAGAAAGTAAGTTCTCCCATCATACTCATCTCGAATTCCTCCTGCATAGACTTTGAGAAATTCTTGCACAAATTTTCATTAGAAGAACCAAAGATAATATCATCTACATAAATTTGTACTAAAATGATGTCCTTACCTGCTTTCTTGATAAATAAAGTTGTATCAACCATACCTTTCTTGAAGTTGTTGTCTAATAAAAACTTACTGAGTCGTTCATACCAGGCTCGAGGTGCTTGTTTCGGTCCATACGGGGCCTTTTCGGTCACGAAAACATGATCTCGGCTTTCTTGTTTCCTCAAACCCAGGTGGTTGTTCCACATAGACTTCTTCCTTGATGAACCCATTTAGAAAGGCGCTCTTTACATCCATTTGAAATAGTTTGAAATTCTGATAACAAGCATAGGCAAAATGTGATCGATTGCTTCTAATCTTGCCACCTTTGGAGCATAGGTTTCATCATAATCTATTCCCTCAGATTGGGAATAACCTTTTGCCACAAGTCTTGCCTTGTTTTGGTGACTTTTCCAAGTTCATTTACTTTGTTTCGAAAACCCATTTGGTACCGATAATTGTCCGTCCTTTTGGTTTAGGAACTAATTCCCATACATCATTTCTCTTGAACTGATGAAGCTCCTCTTGCATTGCCTCTATCCAGCTTTCATTTTCCAGAGCTTCATTAATTCCTTTGGGTTCAATTTCAGAAATAAGTGCAACAATACCTGTATCCTTTTTGTTCCTTGATCTGGTTTGAATCCCCTCGTTGATGTTTCCAATCACGAGCTCTTTGGGATGACTAGACTTATGCTTCCAGTTTCTGTTCAGAACTTCAGCATTATCAGAATCTTCTGTGGATGCAGAAATATTAGGCTGAGTTGATTCTCCTTCATGAATTCCTTCTTTGACTATTTCCTGAGAAGATTCTGCTATGTTGAAACTTGATCTTTCTAGTACAGCATCTGGTACTGATTCTTCATGCACTGTAACACTTTGTTTTGGAACTTCAGTCTCGAAACTTTACATTCATGAATTCTTTCCTTTGTCGAGTGTTTTTATTGAACACTCTATATGCTTTGCTAGAGTTTGAATAGCCCAGAAAAATACCTTCATCGACCTTTCTTCAAACTTACTAGGTTGACGATTAACATTTTTAAGAATATAGCAAGGACAACCAAAAACTCGAAAGTATGAAACAATAGGTTTTCTTTCTTTCAAAATCTCATAGGGAGTTTTCTCAAGAATAGGTCTTAGAAAAATTCTATTAATAATATGACAAGAAGTAGAAAGCGCTCGCCCGTAACCGAGTTGCCACCTTGCTTTCTATAAGCAATGTTCTGGCCATTTCTGCGAGAGATCTATTCTTTCTCTCCACAACTCCATTTTGTTCTGGAGTGTAGGGAGATGAAAAAGTATGCTGTATACCATTTTTATCACAAAAATCTGAAAAGTCTTGATTCTCAAATTCTCTCCCATGATCTGTTTTGATACTTGAAATAGAGTAACCTTTTTCATTTTGAACCTTCTTTGCAAATGTTGAGAAAAATGAGAATGTATCTCCTTTATTAGCAAGAAAAATACCCATGTAAATCGAGAGTAATCGTCTACAATCACAAGACGGTACTTCTTACCTCCGATGCTATAAGTTCTGGTAGGTCCAAACAAATCCATGTGAAGAAGCTGTAACACACGGTTAGTGGATATATGCTTTTTAGATTTAAAAGAACTTCTTACCTGTTTTCCCAGTGTGCATGCAGAGCAAAGTTCTGTTTTCTTGTAATTTAGTGAAGGTAAGCCACGAACAAGCCTTTTGTTGGCAAGCTTGGAAATTTGTTTCATGCTGACATGTCCAAGTTTGCGGTGCCACAAATCTGCTTCATCTTGGTGATAAAAGACATTTTGTAGTGTCTACATTTATATCCAGAAGATAAATGTTCCCATGTCTTCGTCCAGTAAAAGTCTGTGAATAGTCAATGCTTGTTCCAGAACATAAGTTCTCTTTGAAGTTTATTCTGAAACCAGCATCACATAACTGGCTGATGCTCGAAGATTGTAGTTTAATCCTTTGACTAGAGAAACGTTGTTGATGATTAGGCTGCTAATCTTGACAGTTCGAGTCCTATAATGTTTCCTTTAGTATTTCCTCCAAAAGAAACTGTTCCTCCCTTAATTTTCTCAAATTCAATGAACATCTTTGAATCTCCAGTCATGTGTCTCGAGCATCCACTTTGTCCAAGTACCATTTCTTCTTTCTTTTGAAGCTTACCCGCAATGTTTACAAGAACTCATTTTTTCTTTGGTACCCAAATTTTCTTGGGTCCATTATAGTTAGTAGTATAAGCTTTTTCTATCCAATTCTTTTGAACAGGTCTCCAGACTTTAGGACATTTGTTTTCAAAATGTTCTTTTTCTCCACAATTAGAACATTTAAGATTATTCTTACCAATGGGTTTAACAAAATTACTTTTGAAATGATTTTTGTAAACTTGTCGAGGAGGTCTCTGTCTAATTCTTTTCTTGACTTTAGGAAAATCAATCAAGGAATCATTTTCTTTATAAAAGCCAAGTCGACTTGTCATAATAAGGAATTTGAATAGAAAGAATATGCTGAAGGGTTTTTGATCCTTTTGAGAACTTTGTGGTAATATCTAAAAATTCCTTTTTGAAAACATCATTCTCTTTTTGCAAAGAATCTTGATTTTCCTTTGCTTTCAAAAGATCCTTTTTAATAGATTCATTTTCATTTAAAAGAACCTCTCGATTTTCCTTCATTTCCAAAAATTCCTTTTTGAAATCATCCAAATTTTCCTTCAAAAAATCGTTCTGTTTAATCAACTTGTAATTTTCCTTTTTTAATGTGGAGATCCTTTTCAAATTAGTTTTAGATTAGAACAAAGCTCATTTATATAATCTGAAACTTCTAAAGGAATATCGAATGATTTACCTCGATTTCTCTATCGAGTCGAGTCGATTCGGAATCGAATCGAATGTGCCATAAGACAAATGTTTCCATATTCGTCTTCACTATCCTCAACTCTCGTATCGCTCCATGTTTCAGCCTTGAGAACCTTCTTGTATTTTTCAAACTTTCCTTTGTTCTTTTTGAGTTTGGGACAATTCTGTTTAATGTGCCCCTTTTTCTTACACTCAAAACAAATTACCTCTTTGGTATAATCATCATCGTCATCAGACCTGCGTTGTCCAAACTGTCTGCTTTGTTTTCTGTTGTTGAATTTTCTGCCTTTTCTGTTTAGTTTCTTTACCTTTTTGATCAGCAGTGCTAGTTCCTCATCATCCAACTCTTCTTCAGAATCTGTATCATCAGAATCAGTATTAGACTTAAGAGCGATAGACTTTTTACCTCTGGATTCCACTTCCTCGTTCATTTGTTCTGCCTCATAGGACTGCAGAGTGCCTACAAGCTCATCAAGCGGTTAGTGGTGAAATCCGCGAGTTTCTCGATAGATGTCTTCACATTGTTCCATTCTTTTGACAGTCCTCTTAGGAGTTTGTTGACTTTCATTGGTCCGAGAACAGGCTGTCCTTGATATGCCGGACCGTTTACAATTTCGTAAAGCGATCGAACATATCTCCTATTGACTCTCCTGTTTCATCTTGAAGGACTCGTATTGACCAAGTAAAATATTTACTTTGGTTTCCTTGACACGATCGGTTCCTTCATATGTCACATGTAGTCTATCCCATACTTCCTTCATTTGTATCACAAGAAGATATACGATTATATTCATTAGGTGATAAAGCACAATATAGGGAGTAAATAGCCTTTGCATCAAGAGTTTGTCTCTTTGTTATCTCTTCTGGAGAGAGAGTGGCTGATGATTCTGTTTCTTTCTCATCAGTACTCTTTGAAGTCTTTCTGATGTTATCAGTGGGCTCAATTCCCCTCTCAACCACATCCCATTCCAGTGGATCTTTCGATCTGAGAAAAGCTTTCATTTTGTTCTTCCAGATATTGTAATCCTTGCCATCGAAGTATGGTGGACGAGTGTTGCTCTGTCCTTCAATTAAACCTGGTGCAAGAATACTAGCCATAGAGGATCTTTAACTCCGAAGTAACAAACACTTCAAAACTTGAGCACGAGGCTCTGATACCAATTGATGTAACTAGTGTATGCACCTAGAGGGGGGGTGAATAGGTGTTTAGGAATTTTACGCGCAGCTAATATCAATTTATTGCAATCCACAAACAGAAAGTAAATAAAGAGAGTTAGAGAAGATTGCAAACACTGATTATAGTGGTTCGGCTTTAGACAAGCCTACGTCCACTCTCCGGCGACCAGCCAATCGGCTGTATTTCACTATATGATCAACGGTGATTACACACTTCCGAGTGTTTATACTTGGTGAAAATCTGTCTCACTAAGTCACTCTCTTTTGTAATACACTGAGATCACTCAAATACGCTCTATGAACAACAGTTGAAGAACAGAATCAGCTTTGGAATGATGTTCATCTATTCTACCCCTAAGTCACAACCTATCCTTAAATACTCTCCAAGCCACATTCGACCGTTGGCTCTTTCCGTGAGAGTTCCGTCTTTCCTTTCCTGGACAGACTTTATAAGGCAAGTCTTTTTGACCGTTGAGAGTAGATCAGATCCCCTTAGATTCTGTTCGCCCATACAATCAGAATCTGGGCTTCCATAAGTGCTCTATTCTTCTTTGGAAGTTGTCCACTAATTGATCCTGTAAATTAGATTAACAGAATCAACATGAATAAGGTAAGTGAAATACTCTACCGTTGGTGATCTTATCTTGTAGATACACCTTAAGTCCGATGACTTTAAGTTCGAGTCCGCTTAGAATTTCGGTCTGCAGTACGGTCGACTTTAATTCTCGATCTGGTACGGTCGACTTTAATTCTCGATCCGGAAGACTCTTCCGTCTCGAAGGCCCAGCGAGACTCTAAGGCACCCCAAGCTTTATCTTCGGCTCCAAGCAGAGTTTAAAGCCTAAGTCTTCCTGAGTTCTTTTTCTTCAAGAGTTTAGTAAGAATCTCAATCATAAAATGTTTTGTAAACATCAAAACTAGGAGTTTCCTCAACAATGCTCATTTTATTATCTTTCAGTACAGCCAATGCAGACATGATTCGTGCTTGTACATGTTAATTCACCGTAATCTCTACATGTAATGCGATAATATTGCACACGTGGTCACGCGAATACAAATGCATTTCACACATGGTCATACGAATATGCTAAATATATCAACCCTAATTCACAATCGCAGTCCACGAATTTATTTCACCAAGTACATATTAAACAATATCATCAAAGAAGCATGTATATATGTATTCATATATAATCCACGTGAGGCAAGTACAAACAATAATCCACCAAAATTACTCGATACTAACACAATTAATAAATCCAATGCCCCCAAAAATAATACTTATTTCCAATAATAATCCATTAATAATTACCCAACAATAATTATTCAATATCCAAATTTAATTAACCATCCATGACTAATTAATTAATCATTTTCCGAAAAATAATTAATTAATTATTACTCCAAAAATAATAATTACGAATATAATAATTGATTAATTCCAAAATTAATAATTAACTAATTCCGAAATTAATAATTAATTAATTAATTCCGAAAATATTAAACAATTGATAAAATGCTAATTAATCATCATTAGTAACATAAACCAAGATTACCATCAAACTAATAATTTCTAATGGAGCACCCTAATCAAGGGTTAGGGAATCAACTCACGGGTTACGCGTTCCAAGGGTACCGAGACGATTGCGGCGGCGAGAACAACGAACGGCTCGCTCGAAATCGATAACGGACAACGGGAGATAAACTATCTTGACAAAACAGTCCCCAGCATGGCTATTTGAACACCGAACAGCAGGGAAACAAAGCCAACAACGGCTGGACAACAATAACAGCGACCAGGAACGACACTTGGTGAACACAGCAACTAACAAGGACCAAAACAGCACAAAACAGCAGCTAAACATGCAGAAACAGCAGTAGAAAAACTTGGAAATAGCATAACCAAACCTCTACAGCAGTAAGCACACGTTGTCCCAGCTGTAGGAGCAAGCTGGAACCGCCCCATCAACAGCAAAATCCCAAGACAGCAACAAACAGAAGAGAAACAGGGGAAACAGGGGAAATGGGCGCAAAAAAAAGGGGAACCAAGAGGGAAAGAAGAAAATTGGTTGTGCAGCTGGGAGAGTGAGAAGTAGTGTGCGGTTGGGAGAGAGAGCAGAAAGAGAAGAGAGAGAAAGTCAAACTTGCATAGCAAGTTGAGTTAACTTTTTGACCCAAAAATATCTACTAAAGTAAAAAGGCTTCTAAGGTAAAAATGCTTCTAACTACTAGGAGACAAGGGCAAAGTGGGAACTTCACCCATCCCATGGGCCCCGGTGGGCCAGCCCTTGTGGCAGAAAATTCTAATGGGCCTATGATTAGACCCGTTTCTCACGACTCACTTTTCTCGGTATGATATTCCTTTTTCCGACTTTTTGATTTTACCGTAAAAACTTGCAAATCAATGAGGCGGCGTCTAAATAATTATTCGTGAGGTCCTTACAATTTCGATACCCGAAATCGAATTGAAAATCGAGATTAAAATCCATCGATTACGGCTAGCACAACCTAAACTACCGAACGGCTTTTAGGATTTTTATGCGAAATTGACTCGTGGTCGAATAAATTCAATCCACGTTTGGTTCCTTGAATCCCCAGGCCACCCTCAGTTGTCATGTAATCTCGAGAAATAAATTTCTCATCCCACGTACAAAGTCAAAAAGGAAATCGGTTTATCGTCGATTATCATGAGTATCGAGATCGTGTGGAATCACCCTCAATCCGGTCTCTTACTATTCTATAATCAATTTATTTCCCTTTGCTAATTGCTTTGTAAGGGCATGGTATTGTCCCTCTTTGATCCTTATGGTCGAGAGGTAAATCCCGGATCAATTTTCCTAGTCTTACGCGTTTCGATCCCTAATTACCCTTTCGAATAGGTCAGTTACCAATGAGTGATCAGTTCAAGGTAGTCGTAGCTAACAGTACATCGAGAATTAATTCTTTTTATTAATCCCAAAATGGGTAGAAATTTCAGGATGTTACAAACGGCAGGCATTGAGCGAACGCTGTGGTTGGTCGAAGAAGAAGGCCATGGCTCGAAAAGTCCGTTCAATCTGCTGGGCCAAAAGCCTACCTATTCTAATGAGTTCGGGCGGTTCTTCCAAGCCTCGCCCGACGAGTTCAAGCAACTTCGGGACATGGGCATCTCTGTAACTTTTGTGGAAGTTTACCAAGTAAAGCGTGCATTAGTATAGTCATTGTTACACTTCCATTGATTCGAGCATCTCTGTTCATATGGTTTATCTATGGTTTATGTCCAACTTTGGCAAGGTTCGATAATGGTGCCACATATAACTCAAAGTCGACAATGGTGGTGGTCATGGTAGAAGGATATGGATGGTTTGAGATGGCTTACCCTTACCTAGCACGACCATGGCACAGGTGGGGCTCGAATGGAGAGAGAGAACAAGAAGAGGAAGAGGAGGAGGAGCAAGAGACAGAGCAAAGAGGCAGTGCAGGATACCAAAAGGTAAGCATGACTTTTATAATGTGATTCGGAACCAGCAAAAGATGCCTCATTCCATGACATAATCAAAGACGATAGAACTGTTTTGGGTAGCTAATAATCGACTATGTCGATGAAATGACGATGCAAATTACGATAAGAGTAGCTCTTGAGGTCTAGTAATTGAGGATATCATTGGCTTTCGTTGCAGAAAGATCGGCATGTTACATTGTATTTTGTCCGACCAAAATGAGAATACAATCATAGGAAATGATCCTAGAACTGACTGATTTAAAGAAGTAAATGAGGTAGAACTCGCATTCGATTATCAAATGTACACTTAGAGGGTGATGGCTAGTGGCTTAAATCCAAATGCATTGGCGTTTCATGGTGATTATCAAGACTATCATACTATGCCATGATTTGAGATTTTCAATTATTTAAGTCTTCTCTGGTTATCCATTACGTAACATCCCAACTCTCACATGGCGACGTTTTCGTTATCCCGGCAGGTCACCTAATAACTATCGTCGCGTACCAGAACAAGAATCTCAGATGGTTGGGTTTGGAATCAATGCTCATAAGAACCAATGAATCTTCCTTGCAGGTGAAGTCTTGCTCTAGCATAACCGCTCATCGTCGGGACTCATTACACTTTTAGTGCTCATTTCGTAGGACTAACGCAGTGGAAGCAAATTCTTTTGCAGGGAAAGAGAACAAAATCAACCAGATGGACAACAGAGAGGCGAAGGAGCTGTCCTTCGACCTCCCTGCGATAGAAGTGGATCGCGTGTTCAGGAACTAAGAAGAGTCCTATTTCATGCCTTTGCAGCAGCAGCAACCTCATCGTGAGCAGAGAGAGCACCACGAAACTGAATGATTACAACAATACCAATAGAACGAGCAAATGGACAAAGGCGACAGTGAAGGGTCGGGTGGATTATCGTCGTCGACTATGACATTGATACTGAACCTAGCCGGAATTTTTTGAGGAGGAACTAGAGGAGGCTTTAGCCATTTTCGTTCTTAGTGGAAGAAGAAGAAGAAGATGTGCGAAGGTATGTAGAGAGAGAGAGAGAGAGAGAGAGAGAGAGAGAGAGAGAGAGAGAGAGAGAGCTTTAGCAGCTTCCAAGTTGTTCATAAATAAAAGCCAAAATAGAAACGTGGTACAATCTATGCCGTGTTCTGTTTGGCTAGATGGTCTTATTTCCATTCAAACTAATCTGACAACGGATGCTTATACTCAAACCAGTCAATCATTGAAATTCAAATGACAAAGACGGATCACCCCTCGACTGCAATTCCTGTTTGCACGTCGCGCGGGTGACGTTTATGATCCAGAAAACGAAGAAGAAATTAAAGCAAAACTTTGAGGGACGATGCATGAAACCAAATATTAGGAAAAACCAATCTTGTATGATCTTGAAATGGCTCCTCCTCCACCTCCCGGAGCTCCTCCAAGGTTGTCCAAGGTGAGCTCTTGATAGGTTTGAGCTTCAGCGTAGCCCATCAAGGCTGCAGCCCGGTCAACTTGGCTGCACACACAAACACACCCAAACCAACGTCATCCAATGTCGGCGACAGAGAACTGGCCAACGATTGACGGAGTATCCTCAGACCAGTAAGTTTCGAGGGGAGAGAAGGAAACGGGGGTGTGAATAGTTTCAATTGGTGACGTTTACCTGCGGTCTCTTGGGCCATGCATTCGCCGTCGCACCTCATCTCGCAGAAGGTGCTGCCGAGGCCTTCAACTTCGCATGACTGGTGGCAAGTGCGGAAGCACTTCCCGTACGTGCCAATCAGCTCTCCTATGGCTTCTCCCGTCCCGAACGTCATCGCCAGGACGAGGCATAAGATCATAACTCCGGCCACCTTGCTTGCCATCTTTCTTCTTCGTTTCTTTTCGCTCGGTTTAGCCGTCGTCGAGAGCTTTGATGTCCCTTGATGATGTTCCTTCCTTCTCCTTCTTCTGGAATCCTTTGCTCAGTGGAAGAACGATAGGAGGAATGATCGCACTTATAGCCATGGAACTCGGATCGATTCGAACGGTGAACCTTGAAGGGAGGGGATCATTTTTGAGCGTGTGGTGTGGGGTTCCCTCCATCTTCTTTTGACTGTCTATTTCAAGGTGGTGCTTTTGACTTTACCGTGCGGTGACTGGGTGGTCATCCGAGATGGGCCCAACCTGAAAAAGCCCAATGGGCCCACATTAGAGGCTTTCCTTGAGGGGACGAAATGACTCTCCCCCCACCCTCGAGCGCTCGTTTCTTGAATTCTCTGTCTTCGACCCTAAAGGTTAGAGCCATCAAATTGATGAGTTGGGTTGAATTTGGATCGGGACGAAAATGACTTGATCCATTTTCATACAATATAAATTTAATAATCTATAACCCAACCCGACTTATATTTCCTCTTCCACACCAACTTCTATTGCCCCTTTTGGCACACAATCTCACCCGTCTCTTTATTGTCGTGATGGCTGCATACCAACTTCTTTGCCTTCTCCGCGACAAGGCCATCTTCATCTTTAGCCGGCCGATCGATGAACACGTGGTCCTGATCGCGATGTCAATGTCGATGCACGTGATGATGAACATTGTAATGGCAATCCTAATCGGCATGATGGTATTGAACACAACACTAAGGAAGGCAGATGATTTGCCTCTAGTGAGGCACAGGTAGATGATGATCATTGGACCTCCGTCTTAGCTAATAAATCAAATGAGTTGAAAGTGAGCTTGTTTCTAACTCATTAGAACTCGTCATTGATTAGACTTTGCTCTCTCGGACCCATTTTTAAATCTATATATCTAGAGATTCGTATATCGAATCCTAATACATATAGATATATATGGTCCAATGAGAGCAAGAATCTTCACGAACATTTGGAACATTTTGGCCCCAAGGAGAAAAGCCATTTTCGAATAATCTTTTATCGAATATGTATCTATCAATATTCGATTGATTGGTCTGAGATCATCGACACAAAAAGATTTATGTAAATGACTTCATTTTATTTGGTCTAAATTACTTCTCTTTTGGTCAAATTCTTTTTTTATAAATTCATATTTCAAATTATAAAAAAAGTTTTCGTTTAATTGATCGCGTCTTTCACGATTTAGGGGAAAAGTTTTCATTTTTTATTTTTTTTGAGTGTATTTGTGGTGATTCGTCTTTCGCAGAGTCCAGTTCACGGAGTATATACAGAAGAACGTGGCGTTGTATCAGTTCAGGAATGGGATTCCTTTGACGACTTCTGCCGCCGCCGACTTCACGCTAGGCGAGCTCGCCACTACTCTGAGGAAGGTAGGCTTCGTCGAGCTTCCTTCTTTGTTACTCGGCGATTTTGGGTTGAATCGGTTGCTTGTTTCTGCTCTTGTTTCTTTTATTTTTCCAGCCTGAGGTTCAAATTGTTGGGATTTCTTTGGTGGGTCTTGTTGGTTTTCGATAGAGAAGGGGAAGATTTTAGTAGGGAGGTGTGGCATGGGATTACAGCTAGTCATTGAGGAGTTTTTGGCAATTGAAATTACTGAGCTATGCTTTTTAAAAGGGGAAATTTTGACTATTGAAGAGTGATAGGATTGTTATATGGAATGCAATGAAGTATTGATCCCAGGGATCATGTCACTAGGATGCATTTGAAACCCTTGACTACCAAAGCATTTAAACGTTATGCCAACCCTCTTTCGGTATGTAGATTGAGTCATAGGTCTTGGAGCTGCCACTCAGTGCAAGTTTCTGAGATCAACTGAGGGCTTTTGGGTTTTTTCATCCATTTCAAAAGTTAAATATCCGTAATAAACTATAAAGCAGGTAGTTTTTGAGTGCTGATCAGATTGAAGCTAATTGTAGCCTATTAGGTTGACGACTGTTTTAATGGGTTTGCTTGTCATTCATAGCACTGTTCTTTTCTTATGAAGTGGGATTTGAGGGTGATCAGCCCACTCCTTCCCTTTTGTTGAAGCATATATATAGAGACACTTATCAGAAAACAAATGGTCGAGAAGGACATAGCAGGCTTAGTTTATCCATGAAGAGGAGTGTAAAGTTCATATACAGAATGTTACCATCCTAATAATGCAGTGAGAAAAGAACTGCCCGTCTTCTGCTTGCTTCAGACAAAGTGCTTAAGAGGCGCTCAGTGTAAACACCTGTTTATTGGTGAGAGTTCAGTAGTATAAGAGCCAGCAAGTAGTACTTAGCAATTCTATAGTATCGAAGCCTCTGCCCAATAGAACATAGCCCAGAGAGAGGTCATCCTCACAGTGTGGACAAAAAGGTCTCGTGAAGCTAGTAATCATATGGTAAGTCCTTCTCTAACTTGAAGAGCAGAATGCCATACTTCTCTTATTAGGGGAGAGTCATGTAATAGCCAAGTCATCGCTCAAGCCTAATCATACCTTCTAGGACACTGCTCACGCTTTCACCGATCACATCAAGAGGTGGGGTCAGCTTTTCCACTTCCCTCGACCCCTTGTGGTTAGCTATTCTAAGCCCTCTCTTATTCAAACCTGCTTGTACAACCATGTCAGGTGAGCAACGGCCGCTTCCCTTTGCCCCCGCCATTAAAGCTTCCTGGTCTAAGTCATCTCTCAATAAGTAAGAGGAGGTTGAAGCTTATCCATAAAATAAGTTGGATCCCCTGGAGTTAGATCAGCTGGAGATAATGAATCTTGATGTATTATAATTATGGAATAGGGAGGTGACAAATGACATATTTGTCTATCTAGGATGCTTTGAATGCCTTCAAAATGCAGATTTATTAATGATACGACCGTCCTTCCAGATGGAGGATGCTTTGTAGTATCTAGTATCTACGAGGACAATAGACATGCTATTTCATAGTAGAGACCTTGTGATCTATCATTTTTATTCTGTTGATGATGCTTGAAGAGCTTTTTCTCTTACTTGTAATGTTGTAGGATATTGAATTTGGGTAAATGTTTGGTATCTACTTATTGTAAGCTCTCATAAAGAAAATGGGAGAAAGGGATATGGGTTTTAATAATCTGTTGGTGATGTCTATATTTTTTACCATTCAAAACTCACTGGGAAGCAGTTTCAGGCTGTTATTGTAACCTTATATTTTCTTCAAAGCAATGTGGTTACTGATTGAAGTGTTTTTATCATTGACAATGCAATTCGTATGGAATTGAGTTCCTCTAAATATACATTGATGGGGGTGACTGATGGTTCTTTTACTTTCGAAAACTCAATGGAGCACTATTACTAGAGGATTGCAAGTGGCCTACTCATGCTTTTGCCTCCTAACTGAGCATCTGGTTTAATGGGTGTAGAATGAATTTTATTTTTGGGGTGAAAGTTCCACTTTATGTAGGTAAATTTTGCTGATTTCAACAACTAGTTTTCTCTTGTTATGGCTGTACTGACTTGTGGCTGTAAAAGATTCCAATCAAGAGCTTATATAATTTACACTACATTGTTTTAGCTCTGATGTTAAAAGTATCTGTTAATGGGGTATGATGCACCAGTCAACTATAAATGATAATATTTGGATTGTATGAGAGTCTATCTTTGCCTTGTCCACTTCTCCGTTCTCGTATTCTTTCATTTGCAATCCATACACAAAGCTGGTACGTGCAGTTAAACTTATAAAGCATGTAATGACATCAGATGAGTTCTACTTTTAATGACGTCAGATGAATTCTACTGTTCCAGCTGCATGCGCTCTAAAATTTAAAGGCGACCTTCAGGGGCGATGACCTGATCAGGAAGACTTGTTCTATGCGTTTATGATGAAATTTCATGTTCTTAATTCTCAGTTTGGCAATGAATTGTCCATTAGCTTTCGTTGAGATCTCCAAAGTCCATTAGATGAATTCAAGCCTTGACTAATTTCGATGGCTTATTATATCACAGCAGCTCGGATCAAGGATATGCAGCCACAGTTCTGACATTGCCAGCAAAGATGTGAGCAACAGCGCCACAGAGAACAGCAACACAGGTAGTGCCAAAAAGAATGCAGACGGTAGTACCAGGAGCAACAAGGAGGGAGGAAGATCAACGAGCCCTCAAGAACAAGAAGAGGAGGTGGAGGAATTAGGAGAGAGTGGACAATCCGTGAGATTTCGGTTTCAATTTCCTTAAGTAAAGTCCAGGTCATTAAAGAAAGACCATAGGGTCGAGAAGATGGTCTGTAATAGTACGCTAGCTATGGTTAGTGACATATTCTGTCTTTTCTTTGTAAAGGCAATTCAGTTCGGCTACATAGTGTTCTAACTCGGATTGGATCATTTTGGCTTTGCTCGATCATCCAATAAGCTGATCAGCATGGAAAATAAGGTTCTGTAAAGATGCAATATTTCAAATCGAAGAAGAAAAGGCTTATCCTTGCTTTGCGCATGGCAAAGAGGTATGCTCTATGAAGGAATTTAAAAAAAAAGAACCTTTTTCTTGGTAGGTCCGGTATTCTTATACAAGTATAAATGTACGGAAAGAGCCAGGACTAGCAAGAAACACGCTTTCATCAGCTGGTTTTTGATGACTTTCTGAGTAAGAACGAAGTCAAAAGACCCAAAACCAAGTGAACGGCATGCACAAGCAGAGAATAAAGTTCATTTATGAGTTGCTGATAGATGCCTCTGCTGCTTATTCTGATCCCCCCTATAAAATTTCTCAGGGCGCTTTAATCATACTTACAGTCAGAGAACGCAGAGATGATGAAGTGAGTTGTGCGTTAATCATTTTGTCACTCGATTGTGCCTCACGTCTCTCGCCGTCAGTCGGGACCCGGCAGCGGAGGTCCTGCAGTGCCTGGACGGCTGCGACAACGCAGACGTGCAGGAGTACATCGCGTGCCACAAGGAATGCGAGCTCCAATACCTGAAGTGCGAAGAGAGGCAAAAAGAGGAGGGGAGACCCGGAAGCCGAGAGCTCGACCCCCGGTGGCGGCGGGGGCGCGGCGGAGGTGGAGGGGGTGGAGGAGGCAAGTGGGAACCGGAGGACCCCGTCGCGAGCGGGAACCAGCATGGGGCCCCGGGGGCGAGTATGATCAGTGCCGGCAGCTACGCGAGCCTTACAAGCGACAGGAGCGAGAGCGGTGCTAGGAGCAGTGCGAGGAGCGGGAGAGGGCGCGGGAGCGGCTGCGGGACAGGGAGAGGGAGCGCGAGGTCAACGGTGGAGTCTGGAATCCCCAGGGGATGCCTCTCAGCCGGAGAGGCACGAGCGGTGGTGTGAACGTGCATGCAAGAGGCACGCCGGAGGCCAGCAGAGGCAGCTGTGCAAGTTCAGGTGCCGGCAGCGGAGAGAGCGGGAGCAGCAGAGAGAGACACCTGGAGGAGGAGATGTTGCAGCCGCTTTGACCGAGGATCCGCAGCAACAGTTTCAACACTGCCAGCAAAGATGCCAGCAACAGCACGGCGGAGAACCACAACGCCGGGAGTGCCGAGAAGAGTGCGAACGGCAGTTCCGGGAGCAGCAAAGAGGCAATCGAGGATCGACGAACCCTCAAGAGCAAGAAGTGGAGGAGGAGGAGGAGAAAGTAGGAGAGAGTGAGGACAATCCATACTACTTCCATTCGCGGACGCTCCGGAGCTGGTTCCATGCAGAAGAAGGTCAAATCAGAGTGCTCGGGTGGTTCGACAAGAGGTCCGAGCTCCTCAGAGGCCTTAAGAACTATCGGCTAGAGATCTTCGAGGCGAACCCCAATACCTTCGTGCTGCCTGGCCACATCGATGCCGATTGCGTTCTCGTTGTCTTGAAGGGTTAAGTCACTGGCAATTCAATGTTGACCAATTTAGTTTGTAGTGCCTGTCAGATGCTGTGTTCTTTGCTCATTGAGATTCATGGAGATCCAGAGGGTCATTGCGGCTTGAAATTGATTGGAATTATGGCTTGTGTTATTTAGAATACCTAGTCGGCAATGACATTAATCGGTCGTGTCGATTTCTTACAGGTGAAGGGACTATAAGTTTGGTGTGGCAAGAAAAGAAAGAGTCTCATCACTTGAAGCGCGGGGACATGATCGCGGTCCCTGCCGGAACTACCACTTACTTCGTCAGCAGCGAATGTAACGGGCATCTTCAGATCGCCAAGTTGATCCAACCTGTTAATACTCCCGGCACATTCGAGGTGGTGTACTAGTATTAGGTCTAGTAGATTTCGCTTCTCAGTCATTCTATTAGCCTCACTTTGGGGAAACTAGGAGGTGCACAGTTTACATGAAATTAAGAAGTACACCAACTATTATAAAATTAGTACAGTTCTTGAACTTGTGAAGGCTGATAGGAGTGGTGTAACTTCAACCTCGTCGTTTCATCGCAGGAATTCAATCATGTTAGTACCGAAAACCAGGAATCATACTATGTGGCTTTCAGCAGTGAAATTCTCGAGAGTCCTTTGAAAGTAAGTTCATCTTCTGAAGAGTAAGTCGATAAATACGCTATATCAACGGAGCTGAAGAAATATGTTTGCCTATTTATATCTGATTCCATTATTTCCCACGATTAATTTCCCCATTTATCATACATCAAGAGATTAGATTGAAAGGTTGCTTGGGCGACAGAGACAGGGCGTAATGATAAGAGCTAGCGAAGAGCAACCGCGGGCGTTGAGCAAACGCCGTGGTTGGTCGAAGAAGAAGGGCCACGGCTTGAAAGGTCCGTTCAATCTACTAGGCCAGAAGCCTACCTATTCTAATGAGTTTGGGCGGTTCTTCCAAGCCTCGCCCGACAAGTTCAAGCAACTTCGGGATATGGGCATCTTTGTAACTTTTGCGAAAGTTTACCAAGTAAAGCGTGCATTAGTATAGTCATTGTCGCACTTCCATTGATTCAAGCATCTATGTTCGTATGGTTTATCTATTGTTTATGTTCGACTTTGGCAGGGTTCGATATTGGTGCCACACTATAACTCAAAGTCGACGATGGTGGTGGTTGTGGTAGAAGGATATGGATGGTTTGAGATGGCTTGCCCTCACCTAGCATGAGCATGGCACAGGTGGGGCTCAAGTGGAGAGAGAGAACAAGAAGAGGAAGAGGAGGAGGAGCAAGAGACAGAGCAAGGAGGCAGTACAAGATACCAAAAGGTAAGCATGACTTCTATAATGTGATTCCGAACTAGCAAGAGAGACCTCATTCCATGACGTAATCAAAGACGATAGAACTATTTTGAGTAGCTAATAATCGACTATGCCGATGAAATGACGATGCAAATTATGGTAAGTGTAGCTCTTGAGGTCAAGTAATTGAGGATATCTTTGGCTTTCGTTGCAGAAAGATCGGCATGTCACCTTGTATTTTGTCCGACCGAAATGAGAATCCAATCGTAGAAATGATCCTAGAACTGATTGATTTAAAGAAGTAAATGATGTAGAACTCACATTCGATTATTCAATGTGCACTTAGAGGGTGATGGCTAGTAGCTAAAATCCAAATGCATTGACGTTTCATGATGATTATCAAGACTATCATACTATGCCGCGATTTGAGATTTCCAATTATTTAAGTCTTCCTTGCTTATCCATTAGGTAACATCCCAACTATCACATGGCGACGTTTTCGTTATCCCGGCAGGTCACCCAATCACTATCATCGCGTACAGAACAAGAATCGAGAATGGTTGGGCTTGGAATCAATGCTCATAAGAACTAGCGAATCTTCCTTGCAGGTGAAGTCTTGCTCTAGCATAACCGCTCATCGTCAGGACTCATTACTCTTTTAGTACTCATTTCGCAGGACTAACGTAGTGGAAGCAAATTCTTTTGCAGGGAAAGAGAACATAATCAACCAGATGGACAAAGAGGCAAAGGAGCTATCCTTCGCCTCCCTGCGATAGAAGTGGATCGCGTGTTCAGGAACCAAGAAGAGTCCTACTTCGTGCTTTTGCAGCAGCAGCAACCTCATCGTGAGCAGAGAGAGCACCACGAAACTGAACGGTCACAACAATACCAACAAAGCGAGCAGATGGACAAAAGCGACAATAAAGGGTCGGGTGGATCGTCGTCGTCAACTGTGACACCGATACTAAACCTGGCCAGAATTTTCTGAGGAGGAACTAGAGGAGGCTTCAGCCATTTTCGTTCTTGGTGGAAGAAGAAGAAGAAGATGTGCGAAGGTATGTAGAGAGAGAGAGAGTGAGAGAGAGATGAAACTTTGAGCCATGTTGAGGAAGCTTTAGCAGCTTTCAAGTTGTTCATAAAGAAAGGCCAAAACAGAAACGTGGTACAATCTATGCCAAGTTCCGTTTGGCTAAATGGTCTTATTTCCATTCAAACCGATCCGACGACGATGCTTATACTCAAACTAGTCAATTATTGAAATTCAAATGACAAAGACATATCACCACCTCGATTGCAATTCTTGTTTGCACGTCGAACGGGTGATGTTTATGATCCAGAAAACGAAGAAGAAATTAGAGCAAAACTTTAAGGAACAATGCATCAAACCAAATATTAGGAAAAACCAATCTCATGTGATCTTGAAATGGCTCCTCCTCCACCTCCTGGAGCTCCTCCAAGGCTATCCGAAGTGAGCTCCTGGTAGGTTTGAGCTTCAGCATAGCCCATCAAGGCTGCA